>JAPQNM010000034.1:1078069-1113069 GCA_029783475.1 Metacarcinus magister
ATTATCTCTCTCTCTCTCTCTCTCTCTCTCTTCTCTCTCTCTCTCTCTCTCCCTCTCTCTCTCTCTCTCACCTCATATAGACAGGCCGTGTGGAAGGGAGTACAGCAGTGTTCGCAGGGCTGGTCAGGGAGGGCGTCGTAGTAGTGGAGGGAGTAGCAGATTGGGCACTCCACTTCACTCCTCTCACCCCCTCCACCACCATCACCTCGCTCCCTCACCACTCCCTCCCCCAGTAGATGTTCAAGATTGTCTACCACGCTCCGCTCTGGGTCCCACTCCTGTAAAATGTGGAGGAGGAGGAGGAGGAGGAGGAGTGGAGGTGTAGGGAAGGGAAGCGATAGATTAGGTTAGGTTAGGTTACTATTATATATAAATAAAAATACAAAATAGCTGATTGGCTGGCTGGCTGGCTCTCTCTCTCTCTCTCTCTCTCTCTCTCTCTCTCTCTCTCTCTCTCTCTCTCTCTCTCTCTCTCTCTCTCTCTCTCTCTCTCTCTCTCTCTCTCTCTCACCCAGTCCCCCAGAGTCACCCACCTCGTATGTGCGGGTGAGGCGTGCTGTGAGTGGGCGGGTGAACTTTGAGGGGCCGAAGAGAAGGCATTGAGGTAGGCGGCGCGGCTGGTCCGGGGCGAGAGTCACTTGTACATTGACGTGGTTATCTGTGGAGGGAAGGGAAGGGAAGGGAAGGGAAGGGAAGGGAAGGGAAGGGAAGGGAAGGGAAGGGAAGGGTAGGGAAGGGAAGGGAAGGGGAGGGGGTGGTGAGGTAAGGTAGAAAATAGAAAAAAATATTACTTTCATAAGAAAAGAAAATTGTATATATATATTATGTGTACCAGTGTGTGTGTGTGTATGTGTACCAGTGTGTGTGTGTGTGTGTACGTACCCAGCAGTAGTCTCCTGAAGGTGTGGTGTCTGGTGGGTGAAGGAGGATCCAACACCACAGCTGATCCGTCTATCTCATCCATCACCTCAAAGAACTCCTGTAGGGATGCCACACGCCCCTCCCACGCCCGCACCACGCCCAGGATACCCTCACTCTACACACACACACACACACACACACACACACACACACACACAAATGTGAATAAATGATAATTATTTCATTTATTCACTTATTTCATCTATATTATCATCCAATTTATGTATATTTCTCATTACTAGTTATTCATCAATGTATATGTATGACTATTATTTCACTTATTCACTTATTTCATCTATATTTTCATCCAATTTATGTATATATTTCTCATTCATTCTTCATTCTCCCTCAGTCATCCACCTTGCATCCACTTCCTTGTCACCCACCGGCTCATAGTTGAAGTGGAGGTCACCCGGCAGGTCCGCCTCCACCTTGGGTTCCTCTTGGGGGTAGCCGTCACCCACCTTCACCCGCAGCTGATGCATCCGTCCCCCGGCATCTCTGGGGGAAGGGGGGAAGGTTGTGGTTATCATCATCATTATTATTATTATTATTATTATTATTATTGTTGTTTTTATTTATAATTTTGTTGCAGAAGTTAATATATGATTGCAGTTTATTTTTTTATTTGTATTCATTTATTTTCTATTTTACTGAAGGGAGGAGGAGGAGGAGGAGGAGGAGAAAAAAGAAGAGAAAGGAAGGAGGAAAAGAAGGAGAATACACCATTTCTTCCTCATTATCCTCCTCCTATCTTTATTATCTCTTTTCTCTCTTACTCCTCCTCCTCCTCCCCAATATCTACCCCAGTACTAAAAATTTCCCCAACCCAAATCCTCCCCCAACCTAACCTAACCTAACCTCACCTTGTCTGTAGGGTGAATGAGGTGAAATAGGGTGACACTTGCTTCACCCTGGCCCACCCTAATGTCTCCAGGTGAGCCAGTAAACACCTGACCAGCGGCTCATTAAGTTTGGCCTCCACCTGTACTCCTCCTCCCTCCTCCTCCTCCTCCTCTTTACTCCTACTCCTTGATGCATTGCCCTGAGGAAGAAGAGGAGGAGGAGGAGGAGGAAGAAGAGGACTCAGTTAGGTTACATTTAGCAAGGGAAGGGTAAAGGATAGGTAAGGGAAGGGTAGGAAGGGCAAGGGAAGGGAAGGTGGTGTCCTCTAACGATGGCTTAATCTAATTATTATCATCATTAATTCATTATTATTATCATCATCATTATTAATAGTATGAATAAATAACTGATTTAACTTACACATATTTCCTGGAATTTCCGCAGGTATTCCAGGACAGTGCTGGAAGTCTTCTGAGCCTGGAAAGATAAGGAGAGAGAGGAAGGAAGGAAGGAAGGAAGGAAGGAAGGAAGGAAGGAAGGAAAGGAGAGGTAAGAAAAAATTAATTACTAGGTTGGGTTTGTAGGAAAATTATCTTAACATTAACACCCACACACACACCTTGAGCAGCTGTTCCGTGCATGAGGTGGCCAGCTCCTGTAGGGATGTGTCAGAGGTGAGCCGCATCCCCTCCACCCCTGGGAAGTGTGGCGCATCCAACCTCACCTCTCTATCCATACCCTGGGAACATAATAACATAACAACATCACATCATCACTAGCATCATCACATTATATCATCACACGTCACCACACACCAGAAACAACTTCATTCAACATTATATATATCTAAAAACAACACAGTTCAACACTATATATATCTAAACACAACCTAAACTAACCTAACACATGTGACTAACTTACAGCAATGTTTACGAAGCCGCAGAACACATGAGGAGGCTGTGAGGGGCGAGACCGTGGGCACAGGAGAGGAAAGTGTGTGCACAACTCTGACAAAGACATCACCACCACGTCTTGCCTCCAACGCTAGAAGAAAGAAGAATGAATACAAGTGGCTGGCTAGTGGCTGCAATACCAGATCAACCGCCCACAAGATACCCCAGACACAACTCCACCCGCCTTGTTGAGTGAACCATGGAGGAGTGGATGTCACCTGGCCACAGTGGAGCCTCAATTAACCTGCGTCACTAACTCACGGAAATATAATAAGTAAGATAAGTAAGTAAGATTAATATTACACCCTATAGATGCTCCCAGACTTGTCACTAACTAAACGAAACAACTATCAACATTAGGAAAGAAAGTATTTGACCGTAAGTAACTATTCACACTTACCTTATATTATTCCAACACAGAGGTGGGGTGACAGGATATGGTTAGGTCATGTAAGGTCATCAGTTAACAAGATGACAAGGTAACTATAGAAGGTAACTCCCCCCAGCACGTGTTTCTGTTTACATCCAGGTGTTTAAAGGTCCCTGGCAGTGTCCAGACGTGTTCGATCACCTTGCCTTGTCTTGGTAATCTTGTTTTGGTAATGAATTTCAACATTATAAAAAAGGATTAAGTCAGTTATCAGACCAATTATGTTTAGTTATATGATTTAGATTGTGGTGTAGTCATTATTTTTAAGTTTATGTATAAGCGTATTGGACAAAGGTAATGTAATGTAAGGAGTGACTTATAGCGTGATTATAACATTTAACTTATATTTAGCAAAGACTGAACCATCAAAATAAGAAGGATATTACATTTGACGTATAAATGTAATGTTTGCTAGAGTAGAATGAAATAACAAGAACACTGAATATTTTGACAGCCAAACTGACAGATAGATAGATAAATACAACACAAATAGATAGATCGAATAATGACAATAGGAGAAAAAATAAGAATAATAATAGTATGATTTAATATATACATGAATAAAAGGTTAAAATCGTGTAATAAGGGTATGGAGAGTTAAATAAATAAGAAAGAGTGTGTGTGTGTGTGTGTTAATGGCGGGAGGTGGAGGTGGTGGAGGAGGGGAGGCAGGAAGCAGACGACATAACTATGGCAGGTTACCACGACAAGAACTCACGTGTTGTCGGCACATGGAAGGTACTTAAATACACCTCCACACTCCCCCTACACCCTCCATCCATCCACATCACCCTACACATCACCCTAACATCAATACACACCATTTAAATATAACATCTTGTACACATCGATTGCATCCCATTTCTCATCACCCTGTTTTGTCCTCCCCTGCTGTATGGAAGGGTGTTGGCAGGGTGATAAGGCCTTGATAGGGTGTGTAGGGTGAGGGTATGCAGGGCAGGGTGTTGGCAGGGTTCAACAAGGGTGTTTACTTACTTTGTTAACTTTGTAGAATATTTCGTCCTTTGAGAGTGCAGCTAAGGTGGGCCTCCGCTGTGCCCAGGTAACTCTGCTTCCCTGTTGTTCCACCTATCTGTTAGCGTGTTGGGGACTGTGTTGGGGTAAGATGTTGGAGGCTCTATATCTTGGTTGTGGGAGTCCTGTGTAGGGCCTCTAGTTTGATGATGTCCCCGGTGTTGTGTTGAGTCCAAAGGTGGCAGCAGTATTCTAGCCTTGGGAGGACTAGGGCGGCAGCGCCTTCCACAGTGTCACCATACAGGTTCTATCTCTCGTATGGAAGGTCCTGCTGAACATCCACCCTGTAAGCTTGCTGGCAATGTTTGTGATGTGGCTGATGTGGTGAGAGAAGGTTACATCAGAGCACATCATTATCTGTTCTCTTGATGTGATTGCTTCCTCATTGTGCTGGTAATTGATGTCTTCCTTGATTCCTCTTGGGGGCCATATCTTATACAGTCCCTTCACCCTGCTTTATGGAAGGGTGTTGGCAGGGTGATAAGGCCTTGGTAGGGTGTGTAGGGTGAGGGTATGCAGGGCAGGGTCTTGGCAGGGTTCAATAATAATAATAATAAATAAAGTGAATTAAAGCTGTGGTACAGACTCTAGTTTAAAATGGAACCCTAATATATATTTACTGTAATTAATACGTATATGAATGTTTTTTTTAATAACTCCTAATTCATACTTGATTTACACATGGCCGATATTGAATTATGAATGTATATATATTTTGTTTTCTTTTTCTTTTCAGATTATCGAGTGTGTGTCCCTCTCAGGCTCATCAGAAGCGACGGGGATAGAGGGGTGAGTGTGTGTGTGTGTGTGTGTGTGTGTTTAGGGGTGACATACCAAACCAAACTTAACCTAACCTAACCTAACCTAACCTTACCCCACCCCCACAGCACTGAGTTCATCCTATCCGAGGCTGGTGATGTTACGTGGAGTGTTACGGACAGTTGTGACACCCTACCCGCTGTTCTCGTGCCAGATGTATGAGGTGTATACGTATCAGAACTTGCAGTGTTATGGCAACCGGACGCTACTACGGTTTGCGGCCTACAACGGACATATCATTGAGTTTAGGGTAAGTATAAAAAAATAAATAAATAAATAAAAAATTCTCTCGTTCTCTTCGTAAAATTCTCTCTCTCGCTCTCTTTGTAATATCTCTCTTCGTAAAAAAAATCTCTTCGTAATATCTCTCTCTGTAAAAAAATCTCTCTCCCTCTTCGTAATCTCTCTCTGTCTCTCTTCGTACAAATCTATCTCTCCCTCTTCGTACAAATCTATCTCTCCCTCTTCGTAAAAAAAATCTCTCTCTCTTCATAAAATTCTCTCTCTCTCTCTCTCTTGGTACAATTCTCTCTCTAACCCCTTGGTCTCCGGTACAGCTGGACCAGCCAGTGATGTCCCGTGACCTAATGCTGCTCACCTACGATGGATGGTTCATGCTGCAGTGTGAAAAGGTCAGGTCAAGTCAGGTTAGGTCAGATTAGGTCAGGTCAGGTTAGGGTAGTGTGGTCCTGTTTCTGTATCTATATTTGTTAGTACAGATTTTTCTTCAGTTGATGTACATTCTTTTTCAGTGTGTGTGGTGTGTGTGTGTGTGTGTGTGTGTGTGTGTGTGTGTGTGGTGTGTGTGTATTACCCTGACACACACCTCCCCTTACAGCTTGGTATTCCTGACATCTCTCCTGACCTCCCGTACTCCCTCCTGCCGGCCCTGAACGACGGCTACTTCTCAGACATTACCATCTCGGCTAAGTCTACTCGCAAGGTAACTACCCTAACCTAACCTAACCTAACCTAACCTAACCTAACTAACTAACTAACTAACTAACCATCTTTATAATCACTTCTTCACTTTAAGTATTATATATGTTTGTATTTTCTCTCGCTTTTATCTCATTTTTTCTCTCTTCTCTCTCTTTTCTCTCTTTTATATCTTCTTTATCTCTCTCTCTCTTTTCCTTTCCATTTACCTCTTCTCTTTTATCCTCTCCTCTCTCTCTTCTCTCTTCTCCTATCCTTATCCTTATCTCTCCTAT
The DNA here is from genome assembly GCA_029783475.1 of Metacarcinus magister. Taxonomy (NCBI): domain Eukaryota; kingdom Metazoa; phylum Arthropoda; class Malacostraca; order Decapoda; family Cancridae; genus Metacarcinus; species Metacarcinus magister. Next base: position 1,084,288 of record JAPQNM010000034.1, read on the forward strand.
TCCCTCATTCTTCTTATACTTTCATTCTACCCTCATACTTTCCTTCCTCCTCCTCCCCCTTCTCCTCCTCCTCCTCCTCCTCCTCCTCCTCCTCCTCCTCCTCCTCCTCCTCCTCCTCCTCCTCCTCCTCCTCCTCATCACCTCTTCTCTCCCTTCCAGTTTGAGGTCCATAGCATCATCTTGCAGTCCAGCGTTCCAGACCTAGACTGGAAATGCCTGGAAGGTATGGAGGACGTAGCGCTGGAAACTGTTCTTCACTACCTCTACACCCGCTGCCTGCCCCCCGCCCTCACACCCGACACCGCCCAACGCACCCTAGAGGCCACCGCACACCTCCTGGCACCCCTCAAAGACCTTAGGGAGAAGTGCAGCGTGTTCATCAGGAATACTGCGCTTAGAAATAGTAGGTGATTAGGTTAGGTTAGGTTAGGTTAGGTTAGGTTTGAGTGGGAGTAGGTGAGGTTAAGGCGAAGGTTTAGTTAGGATAGGTGTAGGTTGGGTTAGGTTAGGTTAGGTAAAGGGAAGGTTAATAAGGAGGAAAGAGGGATAGGAGGAGGAGAAGGAGGGACAGAGAGAAAGGGGAATAGATGAACAAAAATTATTACTATATCTTATTACTCTACTCTTCTATAAGTAAGTTTATGTATAGCTATCATTCATTATATTCTCTCTCTCTCTCTCTCTCTCTCTCTCTCTCTCTCTCTCTCTCTCTCTCTCTCTCTCTCTCTCTCTCTCTCTCTCTCTCTCTCAGAGCTTGTGTCGCTGATGGAGGAGGTGCAAGAGTGCGTTGAGGTGATGGTACAGCACTTCAACCCAACAGACCCGGCAGCAGCCAACCCAACGCACCTCATCACAGTACTCAAGGCTGCACTCAGACACATGGCTATTGGTACGCACCCTAACTGTGTGTGTGTGTGTGTGTGTGTGTGTGTGTTGTAGAGTGTTGTGTGTGTGTTGTGAGTTAAGAGTTAGGTTGAAATGAAGTGTTACAACTATTTCTACTACTACTACTACTACTACTACTACTACTACTACTACTACTGCTGCTGCTGCTACTCTAGGTGTGGTGAAGGTGGTTGAGCTGAGTCAGGAGTTTGAGAGGTGCGGTTGGAAGCTGACCCAGAGCGAGCAACACGAGGTGATGCGCTACACCCGTTCGCGCCTCCCCCCCCTCCTGGTGACTGTGGTGCGGCTGCTGGGTAATGTGCGCGCCTCACTAGTGGCACTCAATCACCACAAGAGGCAGCAGTTAGCACAGCAGCTCGTCCCTGAGGTGAGGTGTGCGGGTGTGCGAAACGTGATTTAATCTGTGCTTAATGTGTGTGTTTATGTGTGTGTTAATGTGTGCGTGTGTGTGTGTGTGTGTACAGATCAGTGCGGTGCTGCAGACGGTGTGTGTGGATGTGGGTTCCCTGCGCACCAGTCTAGAACACATCATCCAGGCGTCATCCACCTCACTCGAGTCCTCACACTCACCCACTCACCTCCTCGCTAAGTCACTCAGAAATGTAAGTGTCAGCCGGCGAGTGATTTGTTTTTTCTCTCCTCTCTGTCTCTCTCTATCTATCTATCTCTCTAACTATCTATTTATCTAACTATCTATCAATCTATCTCTCTCTCTCTCTCTCTGGAAAATAAAGAAAAATTGATACAAACTATAAAGAAAATATCACAATCTTTTTTTTATTCTTTACCAAAAACTGCAAAATATATAATAAAAAAAAAAAAAAACCAATTACTACAATGAAAATAACTATCTTTTTTTTCCTTCACACACACACAAAAAAAAACATAAATAAATAAATAAAATATACCGTACTCATAAATTTTTCCCGTCAACATCCTACAGGACTTGCATTTACGGGAACTCCAGAAGCTACGGATCCTACAGGAGAACCTCACATCCTTCCTCAACTCCTTAGTACACAAGCGGGAGCAGTTTGAGGAGATGGGGGGGGGAGCGAGGGTGCGGGGAGTGGCCAGGATCATTAACCATTTCACCGAGGAGTTGATGGTGTTGACCTTGAGGCTGGAGGAGGTGGCGGTGGCCCTCGAGGATATGCTAGAGTGGTCCGAGTTCAAGTTTGTGTTCAAGGGAGCGACGTCGAAAGTGGTGAGTGGTGGTGGTGGTGGTGGTGGTGTGTGTGTGTGGTGATAGTTTACTTGTTCTGTTTGTCCTAACCTAACCTAACCTTACCTAACCTAACCTAGCCTAACCTAACCTAACCTAACCTAACCTAACCTAGCCTAACCTAACCTAACCTAACCTTACCTAACCTAACCTAACCTAACCTAACCTAACCTTACCTAAACCTTACCTAACCTTACCTAAACCTTACCTAAACCTTACCTAAACCTTACCTAACCTTACCTAAACCTTACCTAACCTTACCTAACCTTACCTAACCTTACCTAAACCTAACCTAACCTTACCTAAACCTTACCTAACCTTACCTAAACCTACCCTAACCTAACCTAACTTTACTAATACGCACACACATGTACGTCCACACAGGGGAGTATAGTGGAGCGGTTAGTGGAGCACCGAGGAGTGATGGAGGCGTTGGTGCTGGAGTTAGTGGAGAGAGTGGGTCACCCGGCCTTCACCTGCTCCCTCCAGCACCTGGGACTGTTAGCACCCTCCCAGCACACCTCTACGGGGGAGTCACCTTCCCCCGTCGATCTGAAAGGACATGGTAAGGGTGATGGGTGATGGGTGAGGTGGGGGAAGATGTGATTTTTTTTTATTAATTTTTTTTTAATTTGATGTTTTTTTCCGTTTTTTTTTTTATTTTCTTGGTTTTTTCTTGGTTTTTTTTTCTGTTTTGCTGTGTTTTACTGTGTTTTCTGTGTATGTGGAGGTAAAGAAAAAAAAAAAGGAGGAGGAGGAGGAGGAAGAAGATATAAAAGGAAGAGGAGGAATAGGAGGAGGAGGAGATAGAAGACGAAAAAAGTAGTAGTAGTAGTAGTAGTAACATTAACATCACCTCTTCATCACATCTCTCTACTTTCAGGGGAGTTCCGTACATCCCCAGAGGACTCCAGCTCTCCGGGGGACACAGACACCTTCCTGGACCCCTCGGACCCACACGGCAGCAGTGGCAGCGGTGGTGAAGGTGGTGGTGGTGGTCGTCATCACCCATCCTCCTCCACTAACTCCACTTCGAACCACTCGGAAGGGGATCCACTCTCAGACGACCTCACCAACTCTTACTCTAAGGTAGCAGTTGTAGTTATAGTTGTAGTAGTAGTTGTAGTGGTGGTGGTGGTGGTGGTGGTGGTTAAGGTTACGAAGAAATTATTATATCCTGGTGTAGATATACTTTTTTATTTATTTATTTTTATAAGGTTTTATTAAGGTGTTTGTGATTGTTTGTTTATAAAGTTTGTAAAGAAATACCTCTCCTCACCCCTGCCTCACCCCTGCCTCACTGCCTCACCCCTGCCTGGCCTCCCCCCACAGCTGAGCCTGGTGCGTCGAGTGTGTGAGCCACCAGCCTCGCGCACCTCTCCCCTCGCACTCAACATGGCGCGCCTCCTCACCTCACCTGTGCTCAGCGACATGACCTTCGTGGTGGTGCCCCCTGCTGGTGAGTGTTGCAACTTGACCTGACCTGACTGACCTGACCTAACTTAACTTAACCTCACCTCACCTCACCTACTGCTGTCTACCTGTTCAATAGTCCTTCCTTCCCCTACAGATGAGGAGGCTTCCCCTTCCTCCAGCCTTGAGGATTTGAACACCTTAGAAGGCCGCGGCACCACCAAGGACTCTAGTGATTGGCCGGAGCACAGCACACCCCCCCACCCTGGCCCACCCCAACCACCCCCCACCACCACCACCACCACCACCACCACCACCATGCCTAAGGTGTCTTCAACAGTGGTCAGAAAGGTTAAAAAGTCCTTAAGTCTAGATCACCGTCCTTCAGCGCGTGTCACTCTCTCCTCCCACGCGTACAGCCTTGATTGTGAGGCCGGGGGGGGCGGGGATATAGTTGGGCACACACCCTATACCCGGACCAAGGGCATGGGCGTGGGCGTTGGTGTGGGTGGGGCATTATGTGATGGTAGTGTTAAGGCAGGGCAAGGTAGGGTAGGGGTGATTGGTGGGTGTGAGAGAAGGGGGAAGGCTGCCCCTGCCCCCCCCACCGTCCCTGTGAACTGTGATACTAGTGTGGGTGTGGGTGTGGGGGCGGCCTGTGACTGTACGGCAACACACACACACGCACACGCACACAGGCCGGCCGGGGAACAACTAAACACAGACACAAACAGACATGAACAGCAGGACAAGAACACACCCAGACAATCAAAACACGGGCAGGCGGACAGTCACTCTGAGGCCGGGTGTGGAGAGTCACCCGCCTCACCCGCATCACTCGCCGGCACCAAGTCACCCGCCGGCACCAAGAGTGAGAGAAAAGCAAGACTTGCTAAAACACCCAATATTGTTATCGAAGACGGACACACACCCGTCACACCCGCCACGACATCCGACCCCCCGGCACCCGTAGCCAAGAGGAATGGCGTGTGTCGGCGGGTGGGGGGGGTGGACGGGTGTGCGTGGGAGGGTGTGGAGCTGCATGCACATAGGGTGGTCGTGGCTGCCAGGTGTGAGTGGTTCCGACGCGCCCTTCTGTCTGGCATGAGGGAGGCAATTGACAGGTGAGGAGAGGACTTATTGTATTAGTGTGTTGTATAACTATGAAGAAGAGTGAATGAATTAGTGTTTAGTGTGTGTTGCGTTGAGTTGAATTAAAGATTTAGTATAGTTGTATTGAGTTTAGTTGAGTTGCAGTTTTAGTTCAGTTCAGTTTTAGTTAGGTTAGGTTACTTTCCTTTCCACCTCCACCACCACCACCACCACCACCACCTTGCCCTTCCCTACAGGTGCATTGTGGTTCATGGCTGTAGCGTCCAAACCTTCCAGCTGCTCCTCCACTTCCTGTACGCCGGCCATGTGGACTGCTCCGCCCTTCCACCCGACCACCTCGTTGACCTCCTCGTCCTGGCTGACCACTATGGGGTAAGGGGGGGGGGTAGGGGGGAAAGGGGGCATTGTTGGGGTATATTTATTTAATGTTTATATTTGTTTATATTTCATGAAGTGTTTTTTTTTGAGTGAAGTTTAAGTAAAATAATAATGGTTTTCTTTCTCTTTCTGTGTCTCGCTCTCTTTCTCTTTTTATATTTCTCTCCTTTTCACTCTATACCTCCTTCCCTTTTTCTCTCCCTTTCTCTCTATGTACCTCCCTTCTTTTCTCTCTATACTTCCCTCCCTTTCTTCCTTTCCCTCCCTCTCTCCCCTCCTTGTTGTGTTAGGTTGATGCCTTGAAACTGCTTGTGGAGTCGGGTCTTGAGCAGCACGTTGATGATGACTCCGTGGTGCCGCTGTTGACTGTGGCGCACCATTGTAACGCGGCACACCTCAAGGTAAGGGCTGGGCGGGTGTGTATATGTAACCTTCAACCTCAGAATCCCACTCAAACCCCAGAATTCTACTCCAACCCCACTCTAATCCCCTTTGTGTGTGTGTGTGTGCGCAGGAGGTGTGTGTGCATCACTGTGTGGTGAGCGCCGTGGTGCTGGAAGGGGAGACACTCACCCACCTGCCCGAGGACCTGCAGCACCACCTCACACTGGCACTAGGCAAGCACAGGTGAGCGCAGGACAATCAAGGACAGATTATCGAAAGCAACTGGTCAAAATATATTCAAATCAACACTAAAAATGAAAAAAAAATAATAATGATAATAATAATAATAACATCAATAAAGTTTAATATTTTTCTCATTCTTATACTACCAATAAACTATAATATTCTCCATTCTTTCCCCTTCCCCCTCATTCTCTCCCCTTCCCCTCACTTCCCCTCATCCCCCCTCGTGCAGGAAGTGGTGGACAGGGGCTATTGGGGAGGAGGTGTTGGTAGGGGGTGATGGTATGGGGGGGGGAGGCGAGGACAGCCCCCTCTCCGTCTCCTCCACAGACCCACTCATAGATGACCCCTGCCAGCCTCATCCACCCCTTACAGGTAAATTAAACACCTGTCTATTCTATTCTATTTTATCTGTCTATTCTACCTGTCTATCTCTGTTTTATTTATTTATTTATTTATTTATTTATTTATTTATTTTTAGTTTCCTATTCAATTGTATGGTTGCACTTTTTTATTTTTATTATTATTTTTTTTGGGGTTTGGTTTAATTGATTATCTTTCGTGTTTTTTCTTTCTCTATTATTATTATTATTATTATTTTATTTATTTACCTGGTGTTTGTATTTTGACCGTGTTTTTTATTCAATTACAACACTCTTTCTCTCTCTATCTATCGCTCTCTTTCTCTCTCTATCTCTCTCTTTCTCTCTATCTATCTATCTAACACCTAAACCCACCTCTCTCTCTCTCTCCCTTGTGCAGCAGTGTGGCTTTTGCGATGACTCCACAGCTGAGGGGAGTGGAGGAGGAGGCAGCAGTAGCAGTGGAGGTGGAGGTGGTAGTGGCAGCAGCAGGTTAGAAGCAGTAGTACAGCAGTTAAGAGAGGTAGTGGGTCAGCAGGTACCTCGGACCACACTTATTCAAATCACTCTGGCTGCTGATTATGACTTAAATAGAGCTCTCAACTTTTTCTTCACCTCCTCCTCCTCCTCTTCCTCCTCCTCCTAGTGTGTGGAAGGGAAGGGAAGGTGAAGGGAAGGGAAGGTGGAGAGGAGTGGAGTAGAGTGGAGTTCCTGGTGCCTGGAGTGGTATTGTGGAGTGGTCAGGTTTTTCGTGTAAAGTTGTCGTTCGTTCGTTCATTTGTTTGTTTGGTAGTTAGTTGTAGTTGGTTAGCCGTGGTAGTATTATGTAGTGTAGTGGTAAAAAGTCATTATTATTATTATTATTATTATTATTAATGATCATTGTCATTTCCAACACACACACACACACATATACACACATACACACACACACACACACACACATATACACACATACACACACACACACACACTAATACATAAAAGCTACTTGTGTATTATCTCTCATCAATCTACTTATTCAAAAATCTACTTATTGTGTATCATCATCATCATCATCATCATCATTACAGGAGCAGGTTAGCGAGTGCCGTCACCTCCTCACTGCATTACTTCATTCCACGGCACTGGGTCAAGGTGTGGTAGGCGGCACAGGTGTGGTGGCGGGAAGGTGACAGGTGTGTCCCTCTGACTCCCTCATCCCCACACCTTCCCCTCAAGCCTCTTTCAGAGAAACATGAAATTTATGGCAACAAATGCCAAATTTGGCACATTCTGGCAACCCTGTGGCTGCCTGCAGTGTTAAAACACACACTGAACCTGTAGTTTCCTGTGGAAAAATGTGTGTGAACACACACACATTGAACACTGTAGTTACTCTTCCTTACAACTTCCTCTCACCCTTCCTTGCATTGTTATAGCCATGAGCGGTGGTGCTATCGTCCCTGCCAACCCCTGCCGCCCCCTGCCACCACCCTGCGCTGGTATACCATTTTGTTTTAGCTATTTGGTGACCCCTCTGGCTGCCTCAGTGTGTGACTGTGTGTGAGGTCACCTGGAGGTCATCGGAACACTGTGTTGCACTGAGTGGTGTCCGAGAGGGTCTATTAGAGTAATGTTTTTGAGCTGCCTTCTCCCTCCACCCCATGTCCCCCCCCATCACCCGGCTCTGTGTGGGCGGGTGTGTGTGTGGGTGTGTGGGCGTGAGGGTGTATGCAAAGGGGTGTGGTGTGTGTATACATTCTTGTTAATTAATTAGTCGTGCCGTCGCCGCCGCCGCGTACACAGACCTAGTGTGTAGTTTTCATACAAGAGTATTTTTCAATAGATATACGCTTATAGAAGTGACGTCTGGTCTGGTCCTTACCCATCTGTCTGTCTGTCTGTCTGTCTGTCTAGTAGTGCGTGACAGGTGGCCGGGATACATCTGTCTGTCTATCAGTCTGTCACCCTAGATAGACTGTCCTTTGTTATCAGACTTAATTGTTGTGCTGTCTGTCTGTCTGTCTGTCTGTGTGTGTGTGACGCGGTTTTTTACGGTGTTCTGTCAATGTTACGCTTCCCAGAGCCGAGGGAATGGAAGAGAAGGTTGAAGAGGAGATGAGAGAGAGTATATATATGAAGTGTTCCGGTAACTCTTTTTAACGCTATTGACAGTGTTGACGCAGCCTTAGATTAGGTTAGGTTAGTGTGTGTGTGTGTGTGTGTGTGTGAAGGGTCAGGGTTTGTGAAGGGAAGAAAAGGAAGAGAGAGAGAGAGAGAGAGTTCCCACATAATAAACAAAAAGACAACAACATTATTTGCTCATACTTGCATATCCTGAAAAAATGAAGAGCACACACACACACACACACACACACACACACACACACACACACACACACACACACACACACACACACACACACACACACACACACACACACACACACACACACACACACACACACACACACTAGAAAGCGTTGAATGCCTCTTGGACTTGCATTGATATAAGATAGACTTGGAAAAATTTGACCCGGCCCGGCAGCTAAGGAGTGATGTTGACCTTAATATTACTGTAATTATTTATTTTTCTGTCAACTAACTAAACTAAACTAACTAGAGGTGACAGTACGAAGACAGTGTATCAACATAACTTAACACGTAACTTAACCATCAATCTGTCCATATCTTCGTAGCGTCAGTGTCCGTGTCCGTGTCCGTTCTGTTCCTCCCGCGTACCGTACCGTGCCGTGCCGTGCCGTGCCGTGCCGTGCCGTGCCGTGCCGTAGATAGAAAGCTAATTTTCCGTTCCCGTCATTTGAATGTGAGATACGTACGTACGGTGACCATTTTTCTGAACTCTGAGCAAAACCATATCATTCCCAGCTTGTTTGGGAAGCCTCGTTAACTGTATTTTTATTAGAGTCTATCTTTTTGAAGTGGTAATCTGCCTCCTCACCTCCACTTCTCACCACTTGATTATAAGTATAGGAAGCTAAGCACTTGTTGGAACATATTTTTTACTAGTGGTATAAGATAGTTGGGTTTTCTTTCCTTGCTGGAGAACGTGAAGCAGTATTTAGGTAGATATATATATGGTGTTTATATTTGTATGCTTGTGTGTGGATGTGTGTGTGTGTGTGGATGTACGGATGGTGTTTGGTGTGTGTGGATGTACGTTTGGTCTCGCTTTACAAGGATGAGATACGTCAGATGAATTTAAGGTTACCTAGTCGTTTAGAAAGGTGAAAAAAAAAAAAGTTTGTCTCCTCTTCCTATGCTCTTGTTATTCATTGTTTCCTATCTCCATGTTTGGTGTGTTAATAATGAATGGTTACTACATCACCATCACCATCATCATCATCATCACCATCATCATCATCATCATCATCATCATCATCATCATCCTTCACCGAGACGAGGTAGACAAACACGAAACTTTGCGAATCTTTTTCCAATGATAAAAATAAACTCCATTTTAATAAAGTTGCAATTTCTCTGCCACAGCTTATTGCCACAGACCAGGCTTAACCCTTGCCCCCCTTACCCCCGCCCCCCCCACCACAGCATCTTAACCACAGCACACTTAACTACCCATTACCACCACCACCACCACCACCTGTACATACACTCCCTCATCCCAGCTGTTATATCACCTGTAGGGTTCAGCAGGTAAGCAGGCTGTCTGTGTGTGTGTGTGTGTCTGTATGTCTGTCTGTGTGTGTGTGTGTGTGGGTGTCTGTGTGTGTGTCAGTCAACCACACATCCATGAATCTTCCTGTTCCGTGGTTCTGTTGTCCTCGTGTGTGCCGTTCTTGGTCTTGTTTCCCTTCATGGTGGTGGTGGTGGTGGTGGTGGTTCCCTGTGCAGCGGGGGGCAGGGTGAGGGTGAGGGGCCGTCACCCCCCGCTGCCCCCCCGGCCCTGTGATAAAAGGGACCTGCTCTTTGACCACACCCAAAGGAGCCACCGTGGAGGGTCCAGCAGAACCGTGCCGCCACCCTCACGGCCTCCCTTGTAAGATACATTCCACATTGTTTTCGGGTGTGTGCGGTGAGGCAGGGTGGAGGGTGTGGGCGCCTCATTGGTGGTGTTATACGAGACAATCAGGTGTGGAGGTGATGTATGTTGAGGTAGAATGAGGTGTTGGGATGTGGGTGCCAACTGTACTGTGGTGTGATGCAGTGTTGGAGTGTAAAGGATGTAATGATGTGATGTAATGTAATGTAATGCCAAAGTGTGGGTTGTGTCGTGTCGTGTAGTGGAACCTCATTCTAACGGGTCTTAATTAACCTAACACACCTGGATGGATGTACCTGCAGCTTGGTGGTGGTGGTGGTGGTGGTGTTACCTTTAATTAAGTCTTAACACACCTAAAACATTGTACATTTTAGCTGCAGGTGTAAATATTATACATAAAACTGACAATACATCCATGAGGGAAGGACTTGTTTGTTTAGATTTAGAGCGAGGCGTCACTACACCACGTCAACCCCAAGCTGGTGTGTCAGGGCCGGGCAGAACACCGAGGGGATGCACCACACACCTGTCCTGTGTGTGGTGTTAGGGCGTGGTGGTGCTGCCCGGCTCACCCACCAGCGTCACAAGTACCTAGGTTGTGGTGTTGGTTCTGGAGGTCTGTGGTTCATGCCAAAGAATAAGATAATTTTCTGTGTCTCTGTCTAGCGTGCCGTCGTGTGGTCGTTCCGCTGTGCCGCTCAGACTGTTTGTGTTGTATTGTTGAGAGTCATTTTTTTACAGTATCCTTGTGTGTTTCTCCTTAAGAGTTATGTGAATGTTTGAGTGCCATCGCCGCCGCCGCAGCAGCCGGCTCTTTTCATATTCCTTTTAGTTTGTTAGATCAATTAATGAATAAAACCTATGAATAAATATTTTAAAGGTCATGTATAGTGTTTCCTGTTCATGATTGTTACCAAGTTGATGTTGTAGTTGTTGAAGTGTTTATAATGTTGTGTTATTCTGTGTGTTGTTATTAGGTTATGTTACCACCAATCACACACACACACACACACACATACATACAAGGTCATCAAATCATACACATCCTTCATGTTTTAAATATTGATTATTGATGAATTAGAAATATTTGCATGATGAGACTTAGACTAATACAAGCTCAGCTGTTTGGTCACCACTGCCAAGTCAACACCACACACCACCACACCACACACAACTTAACAAACAAACAAACAAACAAACATACACCTCCACACTACACCCTAATCACCTCACTCACTCCTCAACTACAGCAAAACTAGCATTAATAATTTGTTCCAACTACAAGAAAACTAGTATTAATGTCATTTTTTTAAACATGAAAAATAGGTTAGTATTAATAATTTTTTCCACTCCCTGAAGCTACACTAATGGAATACAATGGAATGGCAGTGAAGGTAAATGTTTTCATCCTCGGTAATCCTTGAGGCGGCGACACACTAAACATTTATCAATAACAGGTTACTCGTTTTGGTTCTGTAATACTTTCCTGTGTGTGTTCCATGGTACTTTTCCGTGTGTGTGTGTGTGTGTGTGTGTGTGAAAACAGCTAACAGAAACGAGTAACATGTTATTGAAGAATGCCGAGTGTGCCGCCACCATCAGCGTGTGTGTGTGTGTGTGTGTGTGTGATGGAGTGGTGATTCAACCTTAAACATTATCACATTATAGTGGCAATGTCTCGTACACACGGCCTCGTACACACGGCCTCATACACACGCATTGGTGAGGTGAAGCAGACAACCTCAAATGTGACGTGATGGCTGGCTGGGAGTGTGCAGTGACAGTGAAGCAGAACTTGGTGTTGCGTATCTGGTGTTGTTGAGAGCCTGGTGGTATTGCATTAGTTCTGCCTCACACCACCTGCAACACCACAACACCAGGTCCTACTGAGCCCTGGTGTCCCCTGCAGAGCCTCACACACTCAACATGAAGAATGAATCACAAGTTTTATCTCTATTGCAAACATTTTTTTCACAAGTTCACTCATTGATACGAAGGGAATGGTGAATACAAGAATAGTTTTGAAAATACATGTCAGGATTTGGAGATGCTATTTAACTATTAATATAACAGAGAATTTGTGGGTGTAGCCTTTACGTAGATGAGTGTGAAAATTATACATTCTGAAAACCTGCTCCTCTCTCCTTACTACAAACACACACTACTCTTCTCTTCTCTTCCCTTCCCTTCCACGTTAAGTCTCACCATTGAAAACAGTATCTACACCACCTCAACACCATTACAACAGACTGGAAGGACAAACACCTCCCTTCACTTATATCGCATTTCTTTTATTCATTTTCATTTTATCTTCTTCAGCGTTCCAGCAACACAAGGATATTTTTTGTTCTCTTCAAGTGGGAATGAAGGAAGGAAAGAAGGATTGAAATAGACTCAAGGATTACAACAGGCTAACTAAACCTCACAAAATAGTAGTAGTAGTAGTAGTAGTAGTTTTGATCATGAAGTAATAGTAATAGTAGTAAACTCACTGCAACATAGAGAGATTCTGCACGAGAGATAAATTGATGGACAACCATGCGCACACACATACACACACACACACATTGATTGGTCATACGATCATCCCCAGCAAGTATTGTCTTCGCAGCCCCACTCCCCCCCCAGCGCCCCCACCACCACCACCACTACCTGACCTGACCTCACCACTCTTAAATCACCTGTCCTCACCACACCCTTAATACGTACACTTATGTCTTTAAACTACAATAAATCTAACCTCCTATTCTCCTCTCACACACTCTCCCTTACAGACCAATACTGTGACCTAACTTTAACACACTGGTCTTTCGAATACAAGCGAAGAGTTAGTGATGGAAGATTAACATATCCTTATAACCTTGAAGCAACGAGCAGGCCGCCCCTAAACACCCCTAGACGCCCCTGGCTACACTCGGCACCTTCCTCACCCACACATACACAGACACACATTCCCTTAGATCATTTTGAGCAGCGTACAGGTGAAGGTGATTTGCAATACACACACACACCTGTTCCTCCAGCCTCTGTAGGGACCCTGGGGAGCACTGCCAACTAAATGACTCTACACAAGGCACCTTAAAGCCAATCTCCCCCCCCAGACTCCCTAGATCACCTTAAACTCACTCCCCCAACACACACACACACTCACTGGTAACCGTCGTCGATGTAAATACTGTCACTACTACGCACTATCCAACCTACTACAGCGGCACGGATGGTGGCAGTACCTACGGAACATGACAGGTTAGCAAGGGAGTGTGTTAGGTGTTGGCAAGGGGGTGAGCAAGGACGCCGCAGCCCTGTGCAGCACGACAAGGCAGGGTCAGTTGTATCCTTCCTTGCGGTAGTGCTCCCATTTCCCGTGGTTCAAGGTCGAGATGTCCTCCACCGCAGCAATGTCCTCAAGGTAGGATGCGAGGCGGAGGAGTTCCCGGTCTGATACGCGGTTGACGTGAGCTTGGCGGAATGCGCGGATCTTGAGGCCGTTCTGCGGGTTCATGAGGAAGTTCCGTCGTAGGTCGTCGAACATGATGGTGTTCTGCTGGGAGTAGTGCTCATACTTCCCCCACACCACGCCCAGCGGCTTCACCTGTGACGCCGATGCAGAACAATAATCAACAACACAACACACAATTTAGCAAGTCAATAAAACAGATAAAAAACTGCACAATCATGAAACAAAAAAAATTTACACACAAAAAAAAAATTATAGACGCCATGAACAACAACAACACAACAATTCCAACCCTTTCTTTACCCACCTCAATGACACCGTACTTCTGAGTCTCAACGGTGATCATTGCCAGAGAGTCGAGGTAGAAGGCCACCTTGTAGTCTGGGTGGCTGGACACTCCTAACAGCTTCATCTTCTCCACTATCCACTTCATGCTTGTAGCCGACCAGATCACAATGTCGTAGTGCTGGGGGAGGGAGAGGATGTAGAGGGGAAGGTGAGGTTAGTCTAAGTTAGAGTCTCAATTATTAAGTTGTTTAGTGTGTTATAAATGGTATATGTTATAGTTATGAGTCTCAAACCTAACCTAACCTAACCTAACACACACACACACACAGGTCTATTGATAAGTGTTAAACGACTACATATAAACCATTAAGCGCACACACATTTACACCTATACATATAACCACCTTGTAAGCGGAGGTGAGGAATTCATGCAGGTACGGCCTCATCAACTCAGCGCCGGTCTCAGCGGTGGAGCGGTGATCAAAGAGAGTGTAGTCAATATCCAATACTAACAGCTTCTTGCCCGGCCTCATGTTGTTTAATAGCTTCACCTTGTACTCCTTCACCCTCTTCTGCACCTAAGCACACATCAACCCCCAAAGATATGGTTAGGGTGATGTGGATTTGGTTATTCTTAAAGCACATGTATATAGTATTACACTGTAGAAATATAGAATAAATTATGGAAAAGTATAAATTATGGAAATGTATTAATTATGGAATACTTTTGATATATACGTAATCTATTAATTTAGCTGAGAAAGAAAAAAACATATATAGTATTACACTGCAGAGATAAACAAAATAATTACACAAGACAAGTACAAATAGTGCATGTAAAAAAATATATATAAAAAACAGGTGTAATATAACATAGTAATAATACAATAAGCATACAAATAAAATCCATGTAGTATTCTGCCTTCTACCTTGTGTAAGTACTCTGCTCTGTTCTCAATAGCCACGTCCTCCTCTTCGATGTCAAGGTCGTTGATCACAGGCGGAAGGTTCTCAGGGATGCGCTGGGCCTCCGCAACACTGCTCTCAAGGGAGCCTATCATCATTATCTGTACCAAGGGGAGGGATTGAGGGTTATAGGGTGTGTGTGTCTGTCTTGTATTAATAGATGTACTGGTGATTAGAGTGTCTGTATGGGGAAGTATTTACAAGTAGCCTCTCCTCCACCCACCTTAGTGTTCGGTCGTAGGCCAATCGCACCCATCTTGGTATCATCATCGGGGTACTTGCCTGAGAGAGAGAGAGAGAGAGAGAGAGAGAGAGAGAGAGAGAGAGAGAGAGAGAGAGAGAGAGAGAGAGAGAGAGAGATTTAAAGTAATATATTTTTTGTTGACTTGTATAATATGATGTTTTATAAAGCACAAAAACACACACACCCACACACACACGCACGTACCTTTCAGTTTGAGGTTCAACAGTTTTTGTCTATGTGGCATGACACCAGTGAGTCCTTCAATAGTATCCTTAAACTCCTTGACGGTCATGGTATCCTCCTCCACCTCCACCTCGTACTCCTTCCCACTCCATTTCACTGTAACCTTCATCCTGCTACTCTTGAATATATTTTGAAGAGCTTCTGCCTCAGTGTAGTATCAGTCCCACGCTGTTCGAGGCAAGGCCACGGCGTCGCTGCCACCCTTCACTCCTCTTCCTCTTCCTACTCCACTTCCTCTTCCTTGTCTCCTCTTTCTCTCCCTCCCTCCTTGCTTTCTTCGTTTAACACTGCTTTCTAAAGGTCAGGTCAGGTCAGGTTAGGGTGTGTTCCAAGGCAGTCACGCAGCAAGGTCGGATCGCGGAGGCACAGGTCAGGTCAGATGTTTTATAAAGGTTCTAAGGTGGTATTGTAAGCCTCACGGTGCTTCTGAAGGTGAGTGTTGTGCCCCAGATGGTGTTAGAAGGCAGGTCACGCAGCAGGGAGGTCAGGTCGCGGAGGTACAGGTCATGTCACTGATGTCAGATCCAGCGGCGTCTTCTGCCTCATGTTTATACCGTCTAGACTATCTTACTTTTATGTACTTAACTTATTATTACTATCATATACTTAATCATCTTTCTAGTACTATATAAATAATTAAATATATATTAGATTATGTAATTGAGTCGTGTTTATTGATTTATTATTTGTTTTATTGAGTTTTTTAAGTTTAATCTGAGTGTAGGACGCAGGCTAAGCGCAACCAAATATTCCTCTCTTATACCCTTAAACATCCTTCTAGTACCATATATATAATTAGATATAAATTAGATTATATAATTAATTCGTATTTATTGATTTTTCATGTGTTTTATTGAGTTTTAAGTTTAATCATAGGTTAGGAGGCAAGGCCATGACGGTGAGAATGTGACGAGATAAAAAACAAGTAAAAAAACAGATGCAACGTAACCACTGATGCAACATTACGTTAGGGCCACACAAGGGAAAGAAAAGATGTATTAGAATATCAATAAAGGCTGAGAGATAGGAGAGGGAAGGGAGCACTAATGATTTGAGGGAATGACGGAACAATATTAAACATAATTATGCAACGCTGTCACTTACACGACTATTTTTTATAACTATTTCTACTAATACTATGATTTTTACACCTACTACTACTATTTCTACTACTACTACTACTACTACTATACTACTACTACTACTACTACTACTACTACTACTACTACTACTACTACTACTACTACTACTACTACTACTACTACTACTACTACTACTACTACTACTACTACTACTTCACTCTCCATAAGACCAGTAGAATTAATTGATAAAACCATACAATTATTTTCCTTGTAATAATAATAATGATAATCAGACACATGATGACAATATATCATAGTATATAAATAATGATTATTTAATATCGCTTATCTATCTCATAACTGCAGATCAATCGACGTTAATTTCAGTTTTATTTATGTTTATTTCTATGTGTATGTGTGTGTGTGATGTATGTATGGAGAGTGTATGTATGGGTGATGGTGTTACCTGTCATTATAACCAGGTGTGGAGGTGATATTAGTGGAATTAGTGAATAAATAAGTAAATAATCAAGTTACCGTGACTCAAACAGTTTCCCTCGAACCTTCCTTCCGTCTTGCATAATAACAAATAATGACACGAGAATATTCACACTGTGTACGATTATATATATATCTTTTTGAAGAATACACCATTGAATAAGGAAACTAGATATATATAAAAAACTATTAATTTTACTTACAAAGTCTTATCTCATTGGTAATAATATGATACAAAGAGATTTAGTGATAACGGGACTGAAAGCGTTTAGGAAGGCTAGCTTATATATAATAAAATGAAGTATATATACTCTTATATCATTATCTACACCATACAAATAGTATTAAATCATCATTAATAGTGATGTAGGAGATTAATAGTGACGTAGGAAATAAAATCTAAAGATGGCGAGGCTGGAGGCATCTGGCAAGGCTAGCTTATATATCCCTAAACCAAGTACATACACCATTACACCATTACCTACACCATACAAATAATTATAAATCATCATTAATATATGTAGAGAGGTGTTGTTTAAAGATGGCGGGTGTTTTCGAGTATCCAATAGCAGAGTAGAATGTGGCGTCCAAGTTGATCAGTCCATCCGCGCATTCCACTTGCACTTCCACCTCGACCAGTGTGCCGCCATACATCGTTCCTGCCCCACGCCTTCCCCACAGTCACCATGGCCGAACAGTGCGTCCCTAAGGCTGAGTACATCTATTAAGAGTCCATTCAAGGGCCGAGGGTGGTGTGGTTGAAAGAGAAATGGTGAAAATGGGTGATAATGTCGAGGTGGTACCGGCTTGCTAGGGCCCGCTCGTCTTAATGTTTTTATGTGTTTTAAAGGTTATGTGTGTGTTTTGGGGGGTGTTTGGTAGTGTTTGGGGGTGGTGTGGTGTGTTTGGTTGTGTTAAGGTGTGTTGTAAGGTCGTCTAGGGTGTGTAATCGGGTGTAAAGTGGATATATAAGGTGTAAGGGAGGGTAGGGACTAGCCGCCTCTAAACCTTCAATTTTGCTCCGTCACCGCTATGTCCACAACACCCTCGACCGTTTTTTCCTACTTTTCCACCCTTCTCACCTTTCCTCCACCCATTTTCCCCTTATCATATCCTATAAACATCCTTCATTATTGATTCCCATCCCTCGTGGCCCCAAGGAAAGGTCATTGAGGCCGGAAATGATAGGTTGAGAACTCGTTGTTTACACGGACAAAGGTTCAGCTGATGCAGGACCGACCCCCCTTCCCCCTCATGCCCTCCCTCACCCCCCCTTCCTTCATCTCGTGGCTTGTATTGGACGTGACCTGTACTTGTTCTTTACTAGTATTATGTAGGACTGTGGTATTGTTACATTATGTTTGGTTATGGTGTATGTGTGCGTATATGTGTGTGTGTGTGTACGTGTGTTTTGGTTGTGTTTGGGTCTCACCTGGTCTGGTGTTAGAGTGTGTTAGGTTCAAGTTTGATGTATTATTATTAGTTAGGAGTGTGATTTATTAGGTTATTAAGTGTGTTACGTAACTTTTTTTTAATTTTATTTATCAGAAAGTGACACATAGGATTACTTGCAAAATTTTGAGTTCAGGCAGCATGGTGGGGAGACTAATTGTAATAGGTATTATTATTATTATTATTATTATCATTATTATGTTTATTAGAAGTTTTGTTAGCGTAGTTATAATTGGTGCAAAGGTTATGGTGTAGCATGTCAAAAGTTCGTGTTTGTGGCATTAATAACTATCGAATAAACAAAGGAAAAGTTATTATATACATTCATTTTGCACTAGTAAGACAAAAGGGCAGAGTGTGTTGCGCAGAGGGTGTAGGGAAGGAAGGGAATCCAGTCTAATTGTAAGGGTGTTGTGGTGACAGATGTGTGAGTGAATTTGTATTATGAATGAGTGTGTTTAGAGGTAGTAACACCGTGGCTGCTTCATACTGGGTTGTTTTTGTTAGGTTATGTTGTGTTTAGATAAAGGTAATAGCACTAGGGAGTTAAGGAAGCTTCATATTGGATTGTTGTTCCTGTTTGCTAGGTGATAATATTTCTTCGTTTTAAACCTTCCCTGTTTCTCTACATTTCATTTTGAGGGATGGAGAAGCAGTAACACATTATTCTTCACCATTAATAGCTGAGGGATATATAGAAAACATTACCTATTAAGCGTAAATAACCTTAAATAATATGAACAGGTTTCAACAGGTACCGCTAGGTGGCGGCCGTGTGTTGACGTATATATTAAACCAAAATTGAGATTATTATTCTACACAGGAAAGCAATTATATATACTTTAAAAAATCGTCTGAAATGCCTAACCGTTTTCTACATAAACATTTGTTATATTTGATTCGTATTTATTTCATGAAAAATGTTTATTTCTAAGGTCAATCATAAAATCAAAAAATAGAATAAAGCAATAATAATGAAATTAAACCAATATAAACCATATAATAGTATATATAAAAATATTCAAACAGAAAGTAAACCCTAAATAAGCCATAGAAAAAAGAAATATGGAAAAAACAATGAAAAAATGAGAAAAAAACACGTAATTATTTGTTTACATCCAAGAGTGTTAATTATTGTGTGTTAGATACAGTAAAATAAGTGTTAGGACATGACGACCTACAAGGATAGAGATGAAGGTGAGTGTGTTGTGTTATGAGTGTGTTATGGTGGGCTGAAGGGCTGACAGGCTGGCGAATCGACAAAGACTGACTAAAATACCGGTATACCAAAGGGCAATGTAATCTGATTGTGTGGAAACATTGATCAGGTTTTATAAATTAGTAGTCAGGATAGGACACGTGGAAATGGGTACAAGCTAGAAAAACTTAGATTCAGGACAGACCTAGGTAGATATTGGTTCCCTAACAGAGTGGTGAACGATTGGAATAGGCTGGGTAGACACGTAGTAAGTGCTGAGTCAATAGGTAGCTTTAAAAGACGGTTGGATCAGAGTATGGATAGGGATGACAGGTGGGATGGCTAAATATTGGATTATTACAAGGGTGAGGGACAAGGAGCTGCCTCGTGTAGGTCATCAACTGGCCTCTTGCAGTCTCATCAATTCTTATGTTCTTATGTTAGGTGTCAAGAACTAGTGGGTCCTGCTGGGTAGTGTGTTAGGAAATGCATTCACGTCATTATAAGCAAAGATCGGATGATACAAATGTAATTCAAAGCTTAATGTGGGTGATTATTTTTGTTATTATAGACATGATTGATGGATTGATATATCATTGGCCCATTAACATATATTAGATTAATTTTTGATAATAAATTGAAGTCCAGTCCATTGAACAAAAGCTCTCCTATAGACCTAATGTAGCTAAACAAATGTGATGGAGATGATATTAAGTGACTGTAGTTATGTTAGATTGTGTTCTGCCATTCCTACTGTCCTCTCTCTCTCTCTCTCTCTCTCTCTCTCTCTCTCTCTCTCTCTCTCTCTCTCTCTCTCTCTCTCTCTCTCTCTCTCTCTCTCTCTCTCTCTCTCATGGGGACCTAGAATGAGTCACCTGAAGAAGCTCCGTTTTCTTTGCATCTGAGGACTAACTTTATTAGTTGTCATGGAAAGTAATGTGTTTTTATTATTATTATTATTATTAGCTACAAGAATACAATTACAACCACTACTGTATTTCCCTGTGGCTCTTATCCCCCCCCCCACACACACACACTAAAAAACACATATTTCTCCCTCCTTACACACACACACACAAAAACCCTAACCTTACCTTCCCAAACACACCCTAATCTAACCTAACCTAACCTAACACACACCCACCCAACCTAACCTAACCATCCCCTCTCCTCCCCAACCCCAGAGAAGACTTGGCCACCGCTATCCTGAAGGAGAAGAAGAAGCCGAACCGTCTGGTGGTTGAGGATGCGGTGAATGATGACAACTCGGTGGTGGCGCTGAGTCAGGCTAAGATGGATGAGTTGCAACTGTTCCGCGGCGACACAGTGTTGATCAAGGGCAAGAAACGCAAGCAGACTGTGTGTATTGTGCTGTCGGATGATACCATGAGTGACGACAAGATCAGAATGAATCGTGTGGTGAGTTGTGTGTGTGTGTGTGTGTTTTATTTTGATACATATATACATTCATTGATTTATTTTCATTTCTCCACTCCATCATCATCATCATCATCATCATTATTGTCTTTTAAAAACATAACGATACTGAAATAAATCCATAAAAACTAATAAATTGATCAATAAAATAATATAAATTGTCGTACCTCATCTGCCTTTCATCCACAGGTGCGTAACAACCTTCGCATCCGCCTGGGTGACATCGTTGCCATCCAGCCATGCCCGGATGTCAAGTACGGCAAGCGCATCCACGTTCTGCCCATCGACGACACAGTGGAGGGCCTCACAGGGAACATTTTTGAGGTGGGTGGATGAGGTGGATGAGGAGAGAGGGAGGGTGTGTGGATGGGGGAGGAATGAGGAGGAGGTGAAGGAGAAGGAGAATGAGAATAAGAAGTAACAGAGAGAGAGAGAGAGAGAGAAATTAACCTCATATCAGGTAATCCATAATTAACAATAAATAAATAGGAAAAAAAAAACCACTTAACCTCACTTTTTTTTTCCCTCGTTACATCTATAGATACTAAAAAAACAAAAAAAACTTACCCCACTTTCTCCCTCAAGGTGTACCTCAAGCCTTACTTCCTGGAGGCTTACCGTCCTATCCACAAGGGTGACCTGTTCCTTGTGCGTGGAGGGATGCGGGCAGTGGAGTTCAAGGTCGTGGAGACTGACCCCGCTCCTTACTGCATAGTCTCCCAGGATACCGTCATCTATTGTGAGGGAGAGCCGGTCAAACGCGAGGTGGGTGTGTGTGTGTGTGTGTGTGTGTGTGTGTGTGTGTGTGTGTGTGTGTGTGTGTGTTGTAGTCAGTGAATCGTGAGGTGTGTGTACGTATATATAAATGTGTGATATAGAAATGTTAAAATATATAGATTCCAGAAAGTTAACCGGTATGTGTGTGTGTGTGTGTTATATAGACGTATTGAAATATATAAAGCAAAGTTAACCTGTGTGTGTGTTCGTGTGTGTGTGTGTGTATGTCGCAGGAGGAGGAGGAACAGCTGAATGAGGTTGGATATGATGACATTGGTGGGTGCCGTAAGCAGCTGGCTCAGATCAAGGAGATGGTGGAGCTGCCCCTGCGCCACCCATCTCTCTTCAAGGCCATTGGTGTCAAGCCCCCCAGAGGTAAGAGGAGGAGGATCAGGACACAAGAGGAAGAGGAAGAGTAGTGTAATAATAAAATAAAAAAATATATATATAGAAAAAGTATAAAAAAAGAGGAAGAATATCGTAGTAATAAGGAAATTTCATGTTTATGTATTTTTTGGTTGTATGTAAATGTGTTATATGTGTGTGTGTGTGTGTGTGTGTGTGTGTACAGGTGTGTTCATTAAAACCCCGTTCCAGGTATCCTCCTGTACGGGCCGCCTGGTACTGGCAAGACCCTCATTGCCCGTGCGGTGGCCAATGAGACGGGAGCATTCTTCTTCCTCATCAACGGCCCAGAGATCATGTCCAAGCTGGCGGGTGAGTCTGAGAGTAACCTGCGGAAGGCTTTTGAAGAGGCTGAGAAGAACGCGCCGGCCATCATCTTCATTGACGAGATTGATGCCATTGCCCCCAAGCGTGAAAAGGTGAGGGAACTGTGTGTGTGTGGGGTGAGAGAGTGTGTGTGTATGTGTGGATGGACAGAGAGAGTGTGTGTGTGTGTGTGTGGATGGACAGAGAGAGTGTATGTATGTGTGTTGTGTTATTTTATCATTAAACAGTCAAGGAAATGCCAATTTTTACCGCCCCGGAAAAAAAATAGAAGAGAAAAATGAAACTTTAAATAATCATCCACTCACTCATCCACCTCTTCCTCATCCGCAGACTCATGGTGAGGTGGAGCGCCGCATAGTGTCCCAGCTGCTGACCTTGATGGATGGGCTGAAGCAGAGGTCACATGTCATTGTTATGGCTGCTACCAATAGGCCTAACTCCATTGACCCGGCCCTCAGGAGGTTCGGAAGGTTCGACAGAGAGGTGGACATCAGCATTCCTGACACGACTGGTAGGTGTTTTTTTTATTTATTTATTTATTTATTTTTTAATTTATTTTCATTTATTTATATTTTTTTTTATCTTGGGGAGGTCTATTTTTTTTTTGGGGGGGAGTGGTGGGTGGTACGGTTTATTTATTTATTTATTTATTGTGTGTGTGTGTGTGTGTTTATAATTTGTATGTGTATGTATGTGTGTGTGTGTCTATAGTTATAGGTGAAATTTTGTTGTTGTGTTCGTTGTTTTTCTAATGACATATATGCATCTTTCCACCACCACCACCACCACCACCACCACCACCACCACCACCACCACCACCACCACCACCACCACCACCACCACCACCACCACAGGCCGTCTGGAGGTGCTCAGAATCCACACCAAGAACATGAAACTATCCGATGATGTTGACCTTGAACAAATAGCAGCGGAGACTCACGGTCATGTTGGTGCTGACCTTGCCGCCCTGTGCTCTGAGGCGGCCCTTCAGCAAATCAGGGAGAAGATGGACCTTATTGACTTGGATGATGACCAGATTGATGCTGAGGTAAGGTCACGGGAGGTCACGGGGGGAGGGAGGTCATGTTGGTGTGTGTGTGTGTGTGTGATGGTTAGTTTATTATTTTTTGATGTTTTTCTATATCTATTGTCTCTTTATTGTCTCTTTTCTATTCTCTCTCTCTCTCTCTCTCTCTCTCTCTCTCTCTCTCTCTCTCTCTCTCTCTCTCTCTCTCTCTCTCTCTCTCTCTCTCTCTCTCTCCCCCCTTCAATTCTATCCTTTATTCCCCTTTTACTCACCTGTATCTCCCATTCTCTTCCCTCCCCTTTCCCTCCCCTCACATTCCCTCCCTTCATCTTTCTCTAACAATACCCTCCCTTCCCTTCCCTTCCCATGACACCCCTTCACTTCCCTTCACTCACACCCCTTCCAATCCCTTCCTACAGGTTCTGAACTCCCTTGCGGTCACCATGGAGAACTTTAGATTCGCGATGGGTAAGAGCACACCATCAGCCCTGCGTGAGACTGTGGTGGAGGTGCCCAACATATCCTGGGAAGATGTGGGAGGACTCGAGAATGTCAAGAGAGAACTCCAGGTAAGAGGAGGAGGAGGGTGGTGGTGTGTGTGTGTGCTGTTGTAGAATGTTAATTGGGAAATAATCTACATATATAATCACAAGAACGGAATTAATCTTATATATGTTAGCGATCTGATGTGTTACCTTTTACTAATACTCTGTTCTCTGGGGGTGATTGTGGTGGTTTAGGAGTTGGTTCAGTACCCTGTGGAGCACCCCGACAAGTTCCTCAAGTTTGGTATGACCCCAAGCAAGGGTGTGCTCTTCTACGGACCTCCCGGATGTGGTGAGTATATGTACTACTGCTACTATTTGTACTTCTGTTTGTATTCCTCTTCTTGTCCTCTTTCTATTCCTCTTCTCTTCTTCTTTCTATTCCTCTTCTCTTCTTTCTATTCCTCTTCTCTTCTTCTTTGTATTTCTCTTCTTGTCCTCTTTCTATTCCTCTTCTCTACTTCTTTGCATTCCTTCTCTATGTATCATCTTTATACGTTGGGAGAAAGAAATCGAGAAAAAACAGATCATGAAACTGCATTCGTTTTCTATCATACTCTAGAAGAAAATCCTCCTCCTCCTCCTCCTCCTCCTCCTCCTCCTCCTCCTCCTCCTCCTCCTCCTCCTCCTCCTTCATTTTGTCTCCCACTGTACAGGTATATAATTAACCTTAACTTAACCTTAACCTAACCCTCCCCCAGGTAAGACACTGCTTGCCAAGGCCATCGCCAATGAGTGTCAGGCTAACTTCATCTCCATCAAGGGCCCAGAGCTGCTGACTATGTGGTTTGGAGAGTCCGAGGCCAACGTGCGGGATGTGTTCGACAAGGTGAGTGTGAGAGAGAGAGAGAGAGAGAGAGAGAGAGAGAGAGAGATGTGTTAGGTTAAGAGCAAAAAATTATCCCTCTAATGTACTTTCTCTCTTTGCATTAATTGACGAAGAATATTTTTTTTTATATACAAGATAGGAAAGAAATGTGTTTTGTTTTGTGTGTATATATATATGTGTGTGTGTGTGTTTTGATGTGTACTGACGTGCGTGTGTGTGTGTGTTCGTGCGTCCGTGCAGGCCCGTACAGCAGCTCCATGTGTGCTGTTCTTTGACGAGCTGGACAGCATCGCCAAGGCTCGAGGTGGATCAGTGAGCGATGGTGGCGGGGCTGCGGACAGAGTCATCAACCAGGTGAGTGGAGGGAAAGAGGAAGGGAGGAGGGAATAGGGAAGGGACGGTAAGGGGAGAGGTGAGGAAAGGAAGAAGGGAAGGGAAGAGGGAAAGACAGGGAGATGGTGATTATTTTAGTAGTAGTAGTAGTAGTAATAGCAATAGTAGTAGTAGTAATAGTTATAGTAGTAGTAGTGAGGAGGTATATAACAAGTTTCCGGCCACAGGTACTTACAGAGATGGACGGCATGGGAGCGAAGAAGAATGTGTTTATCATTGGGGCCACAAACAGACCTGACATCATTGACCCGGCCATCCTCCGCCCAGGCCGCCTTGACCAGCTCATCTACATTCCTCTGCCGGATGAGAAGTCTCGCATCCAGATCCTGAAGGCGTGTCTCCGGAAGTCACCCGTCTCTAAGGTGCGGAAAGTTGTGTGTGTGTGTGTGTGTGTGTGTGTGTGTGTGTGTGAGTTCGTAAGGTATATTAGGGGTTGAAATTATTGAGATTTTTATGTTTTTTTATATATATATTCGGTACTTTTTATTGTCTTTTCTTTCTTCTTATTGTAAATGCTTGAAAAAAAAAACATGAATTTGAAATATTTATGATCACTGTTCATAAGTTTTCATCCTTACCTGTCCTGACCTTGACCCTGACCTGACCTGACCTTCTTACCTGTCCTCCCTCAGCGCGTGGACCTTGATTACCTGGCCAAGGTGTCCCATGGGTTCTCTGGTGCTGACTTGACCGAGATCTGCCAACGTGCGTGTAAGCTAGCCATCAGACAAGCTATCGAGGCTGATATACGCAGGGAGAAAGAAAGGGCTGAGGGTGACAATATGGAGGTAGGTGTTGGTGTTGATGGTGTTATTATTATTATTATTATTGTTTTTGTATTCCTCTATCCTCCAACTCCCTCTCCTACACCCAGATGGAGGAGGAAGACGCTGTGCCAGAAATCACCCGGGACCACTTTGAGGAAGCTATGAAGTACGCGCATCGTTCCGTATCCGACAACGACATCCGGAAGTACGAGATGTTTTCCCAGACGCTCCAGCAGAGTCGCGGCTTCGGTTCAAACTTCCGCTTCCCCGATCAGCAGGGACAAGGAGGCAGCAGTCAGGGGGGGAACTTTGGCAATGATGGGGAAGATGATGACCTATATTCCTAAGTTTATATTCCTTCCTTACCCCTTCAATGCACCTCTAATCTATTACTGATGTCTAATACTGGGTGGGTTTATTATTATTATTATTATTATTATTATTATTATTATTATTACTGCTGCTGCTGCTGCTGTTGTTGTTGAAGGAGGTGAAGTACAGTTGCTATCACCATCATCGTTATCATTATTATTATTACTACATCAAGAAAAGTTCACAGGTAGCATAGTTTATTCCTCTTTCAAGTGTGGAAAGAGAGAGAGAGAGAGAGAGGAAGGAAAAGAGATTAGGACACACACACACACACACAAACACACACACATAACGTTTAAGAGAGATAGATATAGAGAGGATTAGGTTAAAAGTTAGGAATGATAAACACACACACACACTTACATACATACACACACACACCTACATGACCCAGTAGATGACAGTCAGTGTAATAAGGGGATGCAGTTACTTAGAGAGACCCGCCTTCCACCCTTCCACTAAGACCGTGTAAGGGTGTGGATGGCCTGGCCTTAGATGGAAGCTACTGGCCAAGGGTACATACTAGATTATAAGGGTGCCCAGCAGTGCTCCGGGGCAAAGGTAAGGGTAAGGGTAAGGCTCATACCCGCCCAGCCCAGCCCAGCCCCGCCCCGCCCCACACCACACAGGACGAGGCCAGGTAAGGCAGATAACCCCACGCCCCCACGCCCACCAGGAGCCTAACTAAAGGTGTTTTATATTGTAGAGACATTACATTGTGGTGTTATTTTTGTGTATCTAAGGGATGATGATGATGAGGAAACTGTTTGCATTCTGGTGTGTTTGGAGTCTAGAGTTTTACCCGTAGATTTTAAGGTTATTTTTCATTGCATTATATTACATTACGTGACTACTACCATTTTTATTTTATTTTTTTTATTTATTTTGATTTGTATATCTTTTTTTTTTTTTTTACATTTTTTGAATTTGAGTTTTGTTTTGATCTTGTGTTGTGAGAGTGTTTCAACCTGCACTCAGACGAGGAGAGATGGTAGTGTTGGCTGGCTGTCGGAGATGCAAGGTGTGTATTATAATGAACTGTTTAAGTGTTGAGACATAAACTTAACCTTTTCTTACACATTAAAAGAGAAGTCTTGACTCATATGTGTATTCTTATATAACCCCTATGTATGTGTATTAATGCTGGTGTGTGTGTATGTGTATGTATGTAGGGGAGTAGAAAGACGGTCATGATATATATTTCAAAAACTTATGTATTTATTTAATGTTAGGCTACAGTGTGGTAATTATTATAGTTACAACATTACAAGTAAATATATTGTTAGAATGATCATCACAAACCACGACCAAAAAAAATAACGGTTGGAAAAACATTTGATATTTTTTTTCCCGTTAAATTTTTGATTAATAATATGAAAAACACACATGGAATAATAACACTCAATGGTGTAATAAATTATAGATCATATTCAATAAACAAACTAAGTCCAATAACCCTGAGGCATCTATATTAGGAACAATAGTTACATATTTTCCAACTGCTGGTGAACGTATTGAAGAAGAAGTTCCCGCCATTTTAGTGTTGAAGAAGGGTTGACGTGGGGAGGACGTACGGCGCGAGGTTCAACTACAGGTACTTATCCATCCTTACTGCATGCCTAGGGGTGGGGGGTGGGGGGCGTGTTGACCTGCAATGACCAATATGGCGTCTGTGTGTGAGGCGGGGCACCGTGACGCCTAATTAAAGGTATACTAATGTTAATAGGGTAGTTAATGGTTGTAATTATGAAGACGACGTTTTTGGTTATTCCTTAATGGCCTCTTCCTAGCGCCTCCACCCTCACCATCCTTCACTCCTTGCCTGGTTGTCGTTATAGGTTCATAACTCGATACTTTAAGGATATTGGTAGGATTTCAACGCTCCTCCACCACCACCACCACCACCTCCACTTCCACCTCCACCTCAGCATTACTTTGAACCCGTGTTACTTCATCATCATATACTCGTTTTCCTGCCTGGGGTGGGCGGCGTCCCCTTGGTCACACCCTGAAGAGTCCTGAGGCTTGTTGCAAGGTGTGGTGCGGCGCAGGGTGTCAGGGAAGGGCGGCACGGGGGGCGGCAGGCAGGGCAGGTCGTAGATGGGATCGTCTTGGAGTTGACTCATCGCAATGGTGGGCAGCACGCGCGTGTCCCTGGGGCGGCGGCGGCGGCGCAGGGTGAGGTAGACCATCAGGATGAGGAAGGGCACTATCACGCCCATGACCACGCCGCCCAGGCTCAACATTGTCAATTTGCTTATCGGCTGTATGGTGAAGGTTGAGGACGGGGTCGAGGACAGTGCCGGGAGCGGGGCCGTGGACGGGGACGTGGTCGGGTCGGGGGTGTATGCCATGTTGTCGTCGACGCAGCTAGGGTGAAGGACAGTGGTGAGGGTGTGTGCCTGCCCCTGCCGCTGTGCTGGTGAGAGCAGGGTGATGAGGGTGATG
>JAPQNM010000034.1:1131266-1158766 GCA_029783475.1 Metacarcinus magister
TTTTTTTTTTCTTTTATTTCCTTTCTTTTATTTTCTTTCTTTTCTTTTGCTTTTTCGTTTTTTTTATATTTACTACCTTTTATTGTTTTTTTTTATTTTTGTTTTTTTTTCACTTTTTTATTTTGTTTTTTTAATTTTTTTATTTTTTCTTATTTATTTTTTTTATTCTTTTCTTTGAGCCTTTTACGCTTTTATTCTTTCTTTTTATTTTTTTTGTTTTATTTCCCTTTTTTATTTTTTTTTTTTTTATTTTTTTTTTTGTTTTGGACCTCAGTGCCTGCTCAGCTTCTACTTATTTTTTTGTTTTCTATCATACTTTTTTATCCTTTTTTTTTCTTTTGTTTTTTTTCCTTTTGTTTTTTCGATTTTTTTTTTTTGTTTTTTTTGTTTTTTTTTTTTTTGTCTTTTATTATAATATGGTTTCTTTTTTTGTTTTTTTTACGCTTTTTTTAATTTTATTGGTTTGTTTTTTTTTTTTTTTTATTTTGTGTTTTTTTTCTCTTTCTTTAAGCTTTTTTTTTATTTTTTTTTGTTTTTTTTTTTTCCATTTTTCTTTCTTTTATTTTTTGTGTTTTGTATTTTGTTTTCATTTCTGCACACCTCTACTTTTACTGAGTTTCCTTTTTTTGTTTTTCTTTTTTTTTGATTTGAATTCTTTTTTTTTTTTTCTTTACCTTTTTTTTTTTTTCTTTAATTTTTTAAATCTTTTTTTTTTTTTTATTTTATTTTTTTTTGCTTTTTTTTTTTATTTTTTTTTTTTTGTATAGGCTTTTTCCTGCTATATCCTTTTTCTTTGCCCGCATTTTTTTTTATTCTTTTTTTTTTCTTTTTATTCGTTCTGGAGGTTTTTTTTTATTCTTTTTGCTTTTTTTTTTTATTTTTTGTTTTTTTCTTTTTGTCTTTTTGTGGTTTTATTCTTTATTTTTTTTTTTTTTCTTTTTTTTTTTTTTTTTGCGCCTTTTCCGCCGCTGAAAACGCACTACCAACTCACTGTCGCATTAACCTCGACTCCTTCCACAACACTTGACCGGGCAGCGGTCTATTACTGCACGGGGCCTCTAACCTCAATCAACCCATCCCCCTAACGCTACGACAACTCACGCCCTCTCACCTCAGACCTATCCCACTGACCATCGGACTAAGCTCACTCCTCTCACACTTCACGCATTGACTCGACACCCCTGACCTCGACCAACTCCGTCTCTGCTCTGATATCGCCGTTTACGCCATCTTCCTCCTGACCTCGACGTCAACTTACCCATTATACGCTCAGAACCCACCCCGATACTCTCAACCAACATTCACCTTCTCTCACGCCTCGATCGCTACCACGCGCTGAGCCTCGACAACTCACCTCACGCTTCCCTGCGACGGGCAACCCCCCTGATGCCTCGACCAACTTTGCCCTCTCACCTCGCTCCACTATTCCGCTGACCTCGCCGCACTCAACTTTCTAACGCTTGACCCACCCTTCCTGACGCACGATCGACCACTCACACTCTCATCATCGCTTGTACCTTATCTCCCATTAACTTCCCAGAGCGCAACTCACCCTTCTCTACCTCGACAGAACCTCCCGCCTGACCTCGTGACCAACTCACGCCTGCCCCCTCCACGGCCTCGGACCCATGCCCCGCTAACCCACGACGGCAACTTCGCCCTCTTCTACGGCTCGTAGCCCTATTCCTTCACCCTGCGACCAACACTCACCCTCATCAACTCGCACTCATCCGCAGCTGAGCCCCTGACTTGCAACTCACCCTACTCACCCTGCGCACATTCCTCTGACTTGACACTCGATTTCACCCCTTCTCATAGCTCGACGCTATCCCGCCTGACTCTTTGACAAAAACTCACCATTCGTTGCACCTCGACCCATCCTTGGCCTTAACCACGACTGGCATGTAAGTAATCAGCTCACGCCTTATCTACTTCTCTGATCTATACCCCAGGTACAGCTTGAAGCAACTCACCCTCTCACGGGCTCTTAGCTATCACCTTACCCACGACTCAACTCACCTCTTCACAATCCTCGACCCATCGCTACTGTGACGGTTTGCTCCGGGAAACTCACTTGCGTCGCACATCGAGCCGCATACTTCGACATTACACGCACGACATACTGCACCTTTGTCACTAACCGCTAATCCCCCGTGACGCCTCGTACCATACTTCACCCTCTCTCAGCGCTCGAGCCAAGCACTCCCTGACCATCACGATCGCTAGACTCAGACGCTCCCGTCGTACCTTGAAGGGCCCCCGCCCTGACGCTGTCACAGCTACTCATCACTCTCAACCGTTCGACCCACCCCTTGTACCTCGACCAACTCACGCGTCTCTGCACTCTCGAACCGACCCTACAGCCTTTGATCCTCGAGCAAACTCAGCCTCTCACCTAGTACCGCCCCCATCCCCGCCTGAAGGCTGCGACCAACTCAATCTCGTCACGCTTGCACGCTCGACCCATCCGCCTGAAGCCAGCAGCAGACTAACTGCTCTCACGTTCGTACTCCACAATCCCCTATACCTCGATCGCAATCCTCATTGACGCCGGCCTACCAGCCCCGAACTCACGGACCACTCGTACACTTCGGTACCTCATCCCATCTGACCTTCGAGCCAACTCTCCGTCTCACCTTCGGACTGGCTTATGCTCCCTAACGCTTGACCAACTTTCCTCTAAGAACGCTTCGACGCCATGCCTCCTGCACCGCCGCGCCGGACAACTCGGGACCAACCTCACTCGCTCGTCACCTCGACCTATATATCCCTCCTGACCTTGACACAACTCGACCCTCTTCTCACCCTCATACATAGTGCTCCCTGGACCACTACAAGCTTACTACTCTAAGCCTCGACGCCTACTCTTCCAATTTACTATTGATCCTAATCATCCTACGGCTCATCGCTATCCACCTAAACAACTAACCAAGTTCTCTACGGCCCTCGTCAACCTATATCGAGCGCACCCGCCTGACCTCACCAACTCACTTCTGACCTCGACCGATCGCTCCTGCTGACTTCTCGACCTAACTCACGCCTCTTCACGGACTCGACCCATCCCCGCTAAACCACGACATACTCAACACGTCCCTCCTCACCCCGACGCTATCCCCTTGACCCTCGACCTAACTCACCCTCTATCACCCTTTTGGACCGCTTGCCTCAGGCTGACGCCTCCAACAGAACTCACCGCTGCTCAACACGACCCAACTGCCCTCTGACCTTTGGACGCTACCCAACTCCCCTTTTAACATGCACGACCTCATCCCACTGACCCTGTCGCTTAACGCTCACCACGACCTTCGGGACCTTCGACCCATACGCCTTCTATACCACGACGCTAACTTCTACACTCCTGGCACGGCATCGACCCATCCCATAACCACGACGCAACTCAAACTGCTCAACTGCGACTCATCGCAAATGACCCCTAGACCAACTCGAACGGCTCTCTCAACTCGAACTAACTCCCTAGGATCTTGACCAACTCTACGGAGCTCTTGCATCTCCGCTCTCTTACGTAGTCTTCCCCACTGATCACGGACGCAATCTCACGCCATTAACCTGCGACCCATTCCACTGACCACGACTGAAGCTCACAAAAACGGCCTCTCCATCGCTCAAGCCCTATCCCCCTAACCACCTAGAACCACGACAACTCACGCGCTCCTCAACTCTCGACCTAGCCCAGGGGGGTCACTGACCACGGACTAACTCGAACTCACCCTCAATCATGCCTTGCACCGAATCACCCCTGGGACCTTCGACCAAAGTCTCACAGGTACCTCTCAACCACTCTGACGTGCTCCCTCCTGACGCTCGACTCTGAACTAACCCTTTAAGCCTCAAGACCCACCCTCTGACCTCAACCATACTACAACCCTCTCACATTGACGATCCATCCAGCGCGTCTGACCTCGACCAACTCACACCTCCTCTCCTTGACCAGCGTTATCCCCCCCTAGACCTCTGTACACAGCTTTCCGCTCTCACTACTGCGATCCCACACCCTCTGACCTTCGACGTAAACTCCACACTTCTTAACCTTGCCCTTACCCTCCTGACCTCTACCAACTCATCATCTCACCTGACGCCTCCCATTAACCCGACCATCTCCAACACTCCTATCGCACTCTCGACTAAACGCCTTCGGCCTGACTCGACCAACTCACTGCCTTCATTGCACCTCGAACCGGGCATCCGCCGCTAGTATCAGCTTACGACCATGCTCCGCCCTACTCATCCTCGAGTCCAATCCCCTTCAACTCGACCAAGTACTCACTCCTCAGAATCACTCGGACGGCCTATCCCAGCTGTCCACCGCGACCATACTCCCCTCGTTCCACCTCGAGCCAGTAGCACTCCAATACCTCGACAACTTAACCTCTCCGCTTGACCGTATATGACCCACCGTCTTCGCTCTGACGCTCTACCACTAACGCATCAGCTCTCAACCTCGAGCCACCCCTTGAGCACGTACTCTGAACTCACCTCTAACCTGCGTACCTCTCACCCTATTGACCTCGACTCCAACTCAACGCCTCTCACGGTCTAGGATATCCCACCCGCCTCTGACCTCGACCGAACTCAGCCCTCTGCTACACTCGACGCGACCCCTCCTTACCTTGACCAAGCTCACCCGTCGGTCAACGGGCTATCGACACACACTACCCTGTACGCTCGTTACGCAGCTCACCTTCTCACTTAAGGTCTGTCCACTCTCCTGACGCTCATACGCAGGACTCACTTCCCCCCACTCATGCTACACTTCGTATCCGCATCCGCGTCGCTAACCACTTTGCAACTCACGGCTCTCACCTCTCGACCCACACTAGCCACCTGACCTTGTTTGCGAGCCAACTCACCTCTCTACCTTGACCCAGCCCCTTCTGATCGCATTGAAGCGCCAATAAACCTCTCACCTCGACCCCTCCCCCTAAGCCACAACCGTAATCTCACACCTCTCACCGCCTCGACCTAGCTCCCTCTTAGCATTGACACCCCTCTCGCCTTGCTCAACACGATGAGTCTCTAACCTATCGACCCGTGCTGACGCAGCTGACCATACTCACCTCTCACCTTGACCAATTCTCCGGCATGATGCTCGACCGAGGCCCGAGCATCTCACCTTGCTCCTTGACCCACCCCCTGACCTCGACAAGCTCACCGTTCTGCGATCTGCGTACCGGCACCCCTCCCTGATCCCTCGACCCTAGCTAATAATCTCAACCTTCGACCGTACAGCAACCCTGTACGCTCTGACAAACTAACGCTTCTTCAATGACTTGACCGACCCCCTTGATCCTCAGACCTAAACTCACGGGCCTCTCTACACCGCTGCGACCAATCTCTGCCTACAAGCATTGACGCAACACACGAGGCCTTCCACACCTCGACGCGCACCCCCTCGGACGCTCGACTCAAATTAGGCCGCTCTCAACCGTTCACAGCTCGTAGTCATAACTCACCGGTTCTCAACCTCGGCCAGATCCGCCCTATACGTCTGATGTACCGAACCTCAACACTCATTCGACTACATCAGCTTGATCTCTATCCCCTGGACCTCGACAACTCAGCTCTCACGTCACCTCGAACCACTATCTCCCTGGACGGCTCGGACGCAACTGCCACCTTCCGTGTAAAAAAGTCCGTTTCCAACCGGAGTGCTGGTATCCGGACCCGCCTGACGTCTCGACCTTAACTCAGCTCCTCTCACCATGACCAATCATCCCTGACGTCTGAGCCTTACCTCACCTTGCTTCACCTTGACACATATCGCCTCATTGACGTCAACCCAACTGCACGAGCTCCACCTTGAGGCTATCGCCTTAGACCCTCCAGACGGGCGACTCTACGCCTCTGCACGCTCGACCATACCCCCCTAGACCTCGACGTAACATTATTCGCCTCTCACCTCGACTCGCATCACGCCCTAGCCAGTTTAGCGATCAACTCAATCCCTGCGATCCACGCTGCGATCCAGAGACACCCCTGACCATCTAGCTCAACTCACCTTCTCATGCCTCGACCAACCATCCTAATACCTGCGAACCCATAGCTCATACTTCTCTAACGCATAATGACTAACTCCTATCCTATTACCTCGGCTGAACTCACGTTCCTCAATAACAATCACCTCGAGCCAACCTCCCTGACGCTCGAACCAATCAATTTCCTCACTGGTCTCGGACCCACCCCGCTGACCTCGACCAAGCTCTACACTCTCGACTTCATTGACTTACACCGCGCGTCTGACGCTATCCGACCAACTCATCCTCATCACGCTCGACCTTCCATCCCCCCAAACCACGACGGCAAGACTCACTGCTCTCACTTGTTCGGGACCCTATCCTCCCTTAATCCTCGACGTACTCCCCTCTCACATCCAGACTCGCATCCCACTAGACCCTCTACCGAAGTTCACCCCTCGCGCGGCATCTCGACGTCCATCCCTCCTGCCGCATTGTACCTATAGCGTCCATCTCGGACGACTTGTCGACTCTATCACCGGAGGCTGGAAGCCTTGACCAAACTTCCCCTCTAACGTCATTTTCGAGCCGCATCATCCCTGACCTTATGGGCTCAACTACACCCTCAATCACGACCTGGTCTCCCCGGGGCTGACCCATAGCCACTCACCCTCTCAAGCGCTGCTAGCATTACAGCTCCCCTGAACTCACGAAAAACTTCGATCCTCTCACTACCTTGACCCATCTCACTGACCTTAGCGGCGACCACCCCCTCGCACCCCACTCAAACACCATGGCTCAGCTTTCGAGCCCTATCGGCACCTAATCATCAGACATGGGCACGAGCATCACGCTTCTCACGAACCCAGCCGTATACCATCCACCTGTACTCCTCAACTCCAACATGGCTGCACCTTCTGAGCCATCACACTGCAACCCGCCCTCGACTGCGAGCGGCTACTCATCCCTCTACCTCGGACGCCTATCCCCCTTTTAACCACTGCCACTCACTCCTTCTCTAGCTCTGCGACCCATGCTCCCTTGATCGTCTTGACACTCACCCTCATGTCTGACCTCTATCTATATTCGGCCTGACCATGGGACGCAACTCACGGCCTCCTCACCTTAGACCCATCCGTCGGGAGCGCACCTGACTCCTTTGTACCATACTCCCTTTCAGAATTGACCACATCTCTCGCTCATATACCACAACGCACGACAAAACTCACCCTCTCACTCGCACTCCTACGGCCTTCCCTACACCTCCTGACGCTTTCGAACGCAAGCTCCAGAATTTCCTCGTACGCTTGACCAACCCCCGCTACCTCGACGGGCAACTCACGCCTCTCTTACCAGCTCTACGGCCATCCCCCTATACCACAGACCAAACTGCACACGCTCTTCAACTCGACCTAGACCCATCCCACTTGACCCCGACAACTCCGTCCGCCATTTCACCCTTCTCTACCTCACAGAACAACTCCCTCGTGACCACGACGCCTACTTCACCCTACTTCAATCCCTTCGACATACCACCACTGTATCTTGACTAGCTCACCTCATGCAACTCTTTGATCATCCTACCCACGCCTGTATCTCGTACGTTCAAAAAGCAACTCACCCTTCTCAGCATCTTCAGACCACCGCTTCCTGACCTCGATATACAACTCCACTGCTCGTCCACCTTCCAACCACCGCTTCCTGTCCTCAACTCAACTGCAACCTCTAAACTCTCTCGACTGGGCGGCCACGCCCCTCTGAGCCTAGCACCAACTCCACCCATCGAGTCTACGGACCTTGACTCATGACTTCCTGACCTTAACGTAGCGACTCAGTCAGTCTCTTTTCACCTAGACGTGCCATTCCATCTGCCTGACAGCCTCGACCAACTCCCTCATCACCTCGACCACACCCTGACGCTATGACTACGTGCAGCCTCGGCTTCACTTCTTGAGCCCCACTCCCCCTTGATACCCATCAACTGGCAACTCACCCTACTCCATGACCTCGACGTGCCAGGGGGAGGCCATACGCCCTGGACCTCGACCAACTCACCCCTCGTAACTCTCGTACCCTCCCCCATAACGCACGACGCACTCACCCTCTCAACGTACTCTTGACCGTAGACCCCTGACGCTTGACTCTATAATCACGCCTTTCACTCTCTACTCTGATCTTCCCTGACTTCATCGAGATGACGTCGTACGCACTGCAGCTGTCATTCCGCATGTCCGGCAAATCAGGCGCACTGATCGGCCGAGACCAACTCACGCGCTCTCGACCTCAACCCATCCCCCTAGTACACGATAGACTCACCCTCAAGTTATCAGCTATGCGAATTCTATCACCGCCTGAGCCTAGCGACAACTCACCCTCTGCACCTTGACCAGCACCCCTGACCGCGACTACTCACCCTCCGTTTCAGACTGAGGCCCATCGCCCCTGCCCGGGTGTCAACATGCTAAGACCTGGTTGTTGTTCCTTCGCTCGAGCCCACCCCGCTGACGCTCGACCAATTAGCACCTCTAAGCCTCGATCTGCACTCAGCCGGCAACCCAGCTCGCTGACGCTCGAGGCCAACGTCACCGCTCTGCTGATCGACCCACGCTCCCGTCGACCGACTTCGACCAATCTCCACTCCACCAATCCACTCCGAGCCCTCTCTCCCATTCGGCTACTGTTCAAGGGCCTGCAGACCCTCACATCCCACTGACTTCGACGCATTTTCAGGCCTCTCGTACGATGTTCTCACCGTTATGACCCCTGCTCTGCTGACACATCGTAACGCTGCAACTCACATGCTCACCGTGCGACCACATTGAGGTCACCATTTGAGCGGTCGGCGACTGGACCAACTCACTCCTCTCTCCTCGACGTCATCATGAGGCGTGCCCTTAGATTGGGGGAGGGCGCCGGATGGGACGCTCCCGACCAACTCACTCCTTATCACCCTCGACGCTAGGTCCTCGGCTGAAAGAATATTATAGATGCTCGGAAACATTAGCCTGAATCAGTTCTATAGTCCTCTTCACCTCGAGCGTCTGTGAGCCTCCTTGACCGCTTGGGGGGTCGAGATCAACTCAGCCACTCTGTTCACCGAATAGTCCATAATTCCCTGACCTCGACGCACTTCTGTGTACCCTCTCAATGACGCTTGGACATTCCATTCCCACTTAATGTACCTGACGCAACGTGCACTCCCACTACGACGCAGTTCAACTGCGTTAGTCGCACGTCTGCGCTTGACGTTTGCAAGTAGGCTCGACGCCGTACTCAGTACGTCGACGTATATGTACGCCCCTTAGTGCCTTGAGCACGGGAGAAGATGACAGAGAGCTGTGCAGACTCTGACAGCTGCTGCATCCGACCATCGAGCCACATCCCCCCTAACCACGGACAACTCTACGCGCTCATCACTGCATCAGACGTTACTAGAGTGACCTAAGGCTGACCAATAATGCATTGAAGACCTTCAATTCTTATACTCGCAGCTCTCCCTCAACGCGGCTTCCGTGCGCAACTGACTCCCCGATCTATCTTTTACACCCTCTCATCGCTTCGACTAGCTGCTTGCCCTTACATACCTTATGACTTCATCAGAATGCGCGCTACGTCAACGGGCTTGACGCGCATCCCAGCTGACCTCGACAAACTCACCTCTCACTCTGCTCGACTGGCCACTCCTAAATCTGCGCTCTATTCCACCTTGATCCGCCTGACCTCGCCAAAATCACCCTTCCACGCCTCGAACTCTCGACTCACCTGACCTCGCACCATTAACTCACCCTCTTTAATTTGACCCACCTCCCTGCCCGTGCGACCAACTGACGCTTCTCACGCTTGACGGCGCAACGCCGGCTGCTGACCTAGACTTCACTCACACTC
The DNA here is from genome assembly GCA_029783475.1 of Metacarcinus magister. Classification (NCBI taxonomy): domain Eukaryota; kingdom Metazoa; phylum Arthropoda; class Malacostraca; order Decapoda; family Cancridae; genus Metacarcinus; species Metacarcinus magister. The sequence goes on from JAPQNM010000034.1 coordinate 1,141,124, forward strand.
GCCACCTTGACCCCATGTCCGCATTAACTCCTACCAACTCCCTCTCCGCTTCGAGCAAACTCCTGCTCCTGCACCTCGGATCACTCACACCATCTCACCGTGAGCCCATTCCGCGTTTAATATCCACGACACTCACTTCTCGGCATCGATGCAATCTCCCAGACTCTGACCAACTCTGCACCCTCTCACCTCGACTCTATGCTCCCCTAACCTAGCGCCTAAAGCTCACCCTCATCAGACCATCGACGCCATCTCGCCTTCTACCTCATCGGCTATATTGCTGCACCGTTCTCTCGACCTCGACCAGTCCCTGCTAGACCTCCGACCAACATCACGCCTCTCTACGCTCAACCTCATCTTGACCGTGACCAAGCTCATCCCTCGGAGTGCACCTTGACCCATCCCGTCGTCTAACCACGGACAACTCACTGGCCTCGCTCACATCGACCTATCACCCTAACTAAGCGAGCCATCACTCACACTCTCACCAAGTCTCTCCGACCCTATCCCCCCTTGACAACGACTCAACTCAACCGTCTCAGTCTACCTCGACTCTATCTGCCCTTCTCGCGGCCATCTTGACCGACGACGCAATTCACCCTCTGCACCTTAGACTGGCCATCCCACTGACGTTAACGCCTGGACCAACGTCACGCCTCTCACTCTCAACCATTCCTCGCTTAACCACGACCTAACTCAATCGCCTCTTCACCTCATTACCAATATACCCCTGCGTAATGCACGACCTATACTGGCACCTCTACTCACCTGTAGATCCCTACCTCCCAGAATGATACCGCTGACTCAAGTTCTCACCCGCTCACGCATTCAGACACCAGGCCAACCTGACTCCGACTAAATCATCCCTCTTCATACTCTCAACCTCTATCCCCTTAGCTCGCTGACCAGACATCCTTACCTTCTTCAAACTCAGACTGTATCGCCCGGCCTTCAGGATGCGATCTGACACTACCTCTCCTGACGGCTTTTACGTGCAACTGTTCACGCCGCTAATCTCGAGCGGGATATCTCGAAATAAGAATCTCGCTCTCGATACTCGTTTCGTGCTCTCGAGCTGTCGTGGACAATCTCTGAACTCGTTAAAAGTATTAATCTCGAAATCTCGAAGCTCTGGTTCTGCGAGCGTGATATCTCCATCTGCGCTCGCGACGGTCTCGAGGCTAGGACAGGCTCTGATCGATCTGGCCGAAATATCCCAACGCCGCCCTGATCTTGACGCAACTCACGCCCATCTCCACTCTACTCGACTCTATCCCGCCTGACTTCTAACTCAACTCACCGCGCTTCTCGTCGACCTAACCTCTGTACATCTCACTGACTCACCGCTTCTATGCCTGCAACCCAACTCCACCCTCCTGATCCCAACACTCACAGATTGCTATCAGACTCCACAAACCACGCCTGACGCATGACGTTAAATTCAGCTCTGTTTACCTTTGGCTAAATTACTCTGCTAGCCGCAGCTGGCGGAGTCCCGCCCGACTCGACGCGGACTCATCTCGCCTCCGCTACATCCCACGCCCAGCCCTGCCGCCATCACCTGAATCACTATCTTTGGTCTCTACGTTCACCTCGCCACCCCCCCTCAACTCACAGGACCGGAACTTCACCTCCTCATCTTGTACCCTTATTCCCCCTAAGACCGAGCGACGTACACTCACCCCCGGCTCTGATATACGCTCTCGTGACCTTAACATACTCGTGATCCTCAGCGGCTGAACAAATTATATTGAATCTACTCACCTCGGACGCAACTTACCTCACCCTCTTCACCCCTGAACCGCTCGGAGACGCCTGACCACATAGACTGTCACTGTTCTCAATCTGTCTCACTTTTGACCGCACCCCGACTGACTACCGGCTGTACTGTCAACTCACGCGTCTCGACGGCTCGAAGCAATGTCGACCCTTCTCATCTCACTATCTTCGTCCCTTGAGCTGCGTCGGTCGCGATACTCGATGTACCTCGTCTCGAGTCACCTCGATCGCATACCCGCCTGACCTGTCTGTACGTCATTGCTCTCCACTCTCCATTGCTTATATCTCGATAAAACACTCATAGGCCCTCTGAACTCGTACATAACTCAATGTGTGCTACTCGCTGTACGATACCTGTGTATTGTGAGTGCGGGTGGTCAAGAATGTTACGCTGATGTGCCCCCTAGATCTCGAAGTCCGAGACTGCAAGCGCTTTCATGCTCAGTACCGGCATGTACCGCGCCTGATACTCGGCTGTCGACCTAACTCTACCCTAAGTTGAAAAAAACAGTTGGCAACTCGACCAGCACTAGTCGCCCCTGACGATACGATCTAATTGCATGCCGCTCACCCTCGAGTCCAGCCCCCTTGTAGCTGTACTATCGATCAACATCACCGCGCTAATGGGAGGACGTCGACGACCCTGCCTAACCCCAAGTCCAACCTCTGTACCTTGCTAGGGGAGGAATCTATGGACCTCAGGAACTCCTCTGGTGCGACAATTGACTAGTACTCAGCGCATTTCACCTTGCGACGAGAGCCCAGGCGATGGGGGGATGGCACCCTCCCTGACCACGACGACTACAGTTACGACGCCTCACAGAGCATGCGGAGCTGGCTGCCAAGCTAGCATGGCCCTGAATCCTGTCACATGACTGAGCTACTGCTCAGCGCTGAAGCCACCCGTCCCTACCTCGGACCTTGTAAAGGCTCATGTGCAGGCTCAGCAGGCTCGACCGATTCTCCCATGTATCTTCCGACACGGTATTGCTTAACAAACATCCTCTGGCTGTACTCAGCAACATCTACACCTACTCGATTCCCATGACGGCGCTATCATCTCAATTCGTACTATCCCTCTCTTACCCTATAAGCCCACCCCCTGGACTCCTGGTACTGCAACTCATCCCGCTGCAACCTGGAGCGGCAAACACCAACCTGACCTGACCACTTACCTCTGCTCACCTCGACAACATCTCGCCATTGCTACCTTCTCTCGAACATACTCACTAATCTAGTCACGCTGATCTGACAAACCCCATGACCACCAGATCCTAACTCACCGCTGCACGCACGACCCATACCCTCTGAACAGGCAGTCACCGACCTCCCGCCTCTCAACGGCAGTCCCACCTTACCCCACTAACACAGAATCACTCGCTCACACGCTTGCGTGACTCATACCAATCCCCACTGATCCTACACTCACGCGCTGCTCCCCCTCAACGCACTATTCCTCATGCACCCTTGCATACCAACTCACCATCTTAGCCCTCTGCCATCCATCAACCCCCCTGACGCTTGCTTCAACTCGACACCTACACATCAAACTCGACGCTACAACGACTCGCTGACAGCATTGATCCACGCCAACTCACTCTCCTCCGTGCTGCGACTCTATACCCCCTTGAGCGCGAGCCTATACTCACCCCCTCTTCACCTGCTACATGTCGCCATATTGGACCTTGAGCGTTTCAACCTCTCACCTTGCACACGGCTTCTAATAATACTAACCCCCTTGACCTCGACAAAGTAATTTTCTCACTTCGACCTACACCCCTGACCTTGACCAACATCAATCCTCGCCACACACTTCAAACTAAAATGCAACGCTACCTGTTTTGAACTACCTAACTCATCCCTCTGCTGCAGTCTGACCTTATACCCTCCCTGACCTTGACCAAACTTCAGCCAACTCTTCTACCTCGAACCCAGACGCTCGTTAAGCCCTGACCCTCGACCGAACCTATCCGCTCTCACCTCAACCGCAACGCACCCTGTACGTCCTGACCCTTACAATTTCTCATCTCTCTCACCTCGACGCATCGCTCGCTGAATGCTTGACCTTATTTCATCCACCTCTTACCTCGAACCATACCCCGGCTAACCCTGCACGCCTGACAAACTTATAGCTCATACGCGTGTTCGACAGGGCATCTACCTTCTGACCTTGACGTCAACTCACCCGCCTCGGCACCTCGACCCATCCCCGCAGACTTCAACGCAAAGACACGAACGACTTAATCGATCTCGACTCCCACCGGCTCACTTGACCTTGATCATAGCTCACGCTTCTCTTTTCGACCCATCTCCAATCGCCGCTGACGCTTGTAAAAACCTCATCCACTATACCTCGACCATTGCCCCGACTGAACATGAACCAACTCCATCATATCTTTCCGTTCGACGCTTTCAGCGCTGAGCTTCTGACCGAACTTACGAGCTCTGTGCTCACATTCACTCACTCGACCAACTCTATCGCATGTACTTATCCACTCATCCTCTCCGTCGACCAACACTTAACAAACCATACCTCTCACTCGCTTTCGTACACATTTCCTGCTACCCGACCTTAACTCGCCCTCTTTCACCCTTCACGACCCGCCCGCACACACTATGCTGACCCTGGACGCAACTCGACTCCTACTGTTCTGTCTACGCTCTTGACAGCTGGCTTCCCCCTTTGACCCTTCGGACCATACTCCCCATCTCAGCCTCGACCATTTCCTTACTAAACTTCTCATTTGACCTCGATTGGAATACACAACTCACCCTCTACACCCTCGGTACGACTACCCTGACTAATTTACTTCGACCAATCATCTCCTTCACACTTAAATACCTGCTCGACTAGCTTATTACATCTTTGACCTTGACGCAACCTCATTCTTCTCTCTAACCTCAACTCTAGCCTCCATTTGCCTTTGACGCAACTCACCCCTCTCATCGTACTATCGTAAGCTCGACTGATAACCCCCCCTGATTTAACTAACTCACCTCTGCACCTTGACTCAGCCCTACTTAGACGCACAGACCAACTCGCATTTCTACAGCTGCGACCCATTCCCTCCTGATAATTACCATCAGCTCCTCTGGCTCACTCCTGTGCAGACGCCACGCCCCGGTGACCCCACACCAACTCACCATCGCTCACACTCGACCTACCGGCCGCCTGAGCTGCGGGTGTGCCCGACCAATTCCATACCGGCACTAACCTTGACGCCATCAGTCCCTTCTTCTGTTCGCCTAACGCGTATGTGCACTAGAATCACTGACCTCCCTCGAACCAGCGTCTTACCTGCCCACCACAATACTGCAGGCCGCGCTTCACGCTCGACACAACTTCGGGCTGACCACTGACCAAATCACCAATCGTGATACGCTCGACGCAACACCCCTCAACTCTCTGCTCCGATCCGAAATCATCTGCTCACTTGATCTGCGTCCGGCATGCTAGCTCGCCCTGAGACGCCCGACTCCTTCCGACTCCACTACTCTTACCTCAACGCTCACCCGTCAATGCCCTCGCTGGTCCCATAGGGTTACCCACCGAACTTGGTCCCCCTCCATTCCAAAACCACCCCGCAGAGTACTGTGTAACCAGTAGTAGATTCGGTAGCTTGGTGCATAAGCTGGTACTTTCATTTGTCGATTGCTAGCTACAATCGACTCGTTACTTTAAGGGTTGAATTTACGCAGTAGATCTAACCTCTAGCCTCTTATACGATCGACTCATTGCCTCCTTGACCTGCTAGACTCTAATCACCCCTTCTCACTTTCGACTCCATCCCGCCCTGACTTCGCTCACCAACTCTACCTCTCACTCTCTCGACTGCCCGCCCCTCAGACCACGACCAACTCACCCTCAACTCACCGCTTGCTCGACCCTATCTCGTCCATGATCCTGTACGGCAACTCACTCCGGCTCATGGCACCGTATCTACCCCATGCCCTCTACACGTCTTGACCACTTTACCAATTCATCCTCTCAGCTTCGACCGCATCCTACCAACTGTTTACCAATTCTATCCTCTTCCACTCGTACTCCTATACCCTGAGCCTGACCCTAGACTCTCTGACAAACTTATCTGCACACCTTCGACTCACGTCTCACCTGACCCTCTTAGACTAACCATCACCCTCGTACCCGTCCTGGCGCAGACTTCAGCGCAGACATCACGCCTCTCACGCGGTCTGACGCCATCCTCGCCAAACTTCAAACTAACTCACCGCTCTCGGGTGGGGCTCCTCTTTCCTGCAGCGCCCCATGATCCATCGGACGCTAACTCACCATTCTCATCTCGACCCGCACCCCCGCTGAGCGCTTGACCAACTCATCTTCTCACATTCGACTACATCCCCGTCGTACCCTGTACGACTAAAAAACTTACTTCTCATCAGGCGCTCTATTCCCATACGTCCCGCCTGGACGGTCACGACGCAACTCAGCATTCTCATCCTCGACCCACCCCTCTCTGGAGGCTTGACGAGCTCAACCGGCTCACCTCCTCATCTGCGACCAACTACGCTATACCTTGTACCGTAAGCTGCCCTTCTCACTTCGACCGTAGTCTCCCCCTGACCCTGACAGCTAAAAAACTCACGGCATCTCTACCTGCTACCCTCATCGCTCCCCGGGCTGTACGGCGAGCGAGTCCTTGTGAAGTTTCACTCACCTTCTGCATCCTCGACCCTAGCCGCCGTCCTGAGGCTGCAGGACGCACAATTCAAGCTACTTTTCTCTCGACGCAACTAACCGCTGACACCTTCGACCAACTCTACAGCCGCTGCATTCTTGACTTGGAGCGTTTTTTTCCGGCCTCGACCACTGACCCCTGTGATCGGGCTCTTTGAACACAACTCACGCCTCTCGGTTCGCTTGACAACATTTCCGATTTCGTGCTGACATCGGCTCTAACTATACTCTACTGAGACCGCTCTCAAACCGATCGAACCACTCCTACTGAGGCCCCAACGACGGCTCATCTTGACGCTAACTCAGCCTCTCACTGAATGCAAACGTTCGACCATCGCGGTTGCTCTGACGTCTCTCTTCTGCTGTCAGAGTGTACCTGCGGGAAAATCAACTCGGATACCATACGACCATGTTGTACATTGACCAATCTACCTATCTCACTCGACCAACCCCTGACGGGCTCGAACAACTCCGCATCTCAGGCTCTTACCTATCCCATTTTGCAGTCCTTCGACGGCTAATCACCCTCGTCCACGCGAGACGGCTAGACGGCGCCCATGACGGGGTCTTCACACAAGTCACCTTGCTTAGCGCTGCGACTTAGTGCACATCTGACCTTGACCAAATAATCCTCTCTAGACGGACTCGCAGATCCTTTAAAGACCACCTGCACGCTCTCTGCTCCTGCCTTCTGTACAACTGCACCCTCTCAATACCTGCTTACCATGCCCCTTACTGACCTCAACTATAACTGCATACCTCACCCGCGGTCAATCTCGACCCATACCCCCCCTTGGGACTCCGACAAACTCACCTTGCTTACTCTGCCACTCCACCCCTGACGGCTACGACCAGACTTCACCTGCTCACACTGCGAACCCATCCGCTTCTAGATAACGACCCAGCTCTACCATGTCGCACGTCCTCGACCCAATCACACTCTCTTATTTTTACTGTTCCTGACCTGCATCTACCTTAACTCACCTTCGCGCTGCGCCGTTTCACAACACTCGTGACGTACCTCCCTGACCACGACGACGATTCAGCGCCTACGATTTCTATCCTTGACACCCATGCCTCGCTGGACCCGTCGATCGCTGCCCGACTCACTAGTCGCTCAGCCTCAATACGCACACGGCCACCATTAGCCTAGCGGCAGACAAACTTCACGGTCGACACGCCCCCTCAGACAACCCGATTGTTGCATCAATCGCAAAACAAGAGCGTTCCAAAACCCAGCTCCTGACCCTGACCGTAACTCACCCTCTAACATCGACCCGATGCCTTGTCCCCCTTGACGCGCCGGACTGACATCATCTGGCTCACCTCGGACCGGCATCCTGTGCAGCCTGCCGCGGCCTCAATGGGTATGCCACCGCAACTTGGCATCGAGACTGTGTAACCCTATGTAAGGTGCAGGCAGCTTGTTCTTTACTTTAGCTTTTTGAATTTGGGATTGAGTGGCGGCTAGAAACAATCCTGTTACCCTGGTTACGACGGACTTAGGATGTCCGAATTCCACTTTTTGCCGACAGGACAGATAGCCGAAGTCAAAAAAAAACCCTCGCTCCTTAGAATGCCTCGGATACGTGACTACAATGCTGGACGGATCCCGACTTAAACAGCTCATACAGAATGCTTCAAACTGGTTACAATGTAAAGGCAATATAAAAGTATGCACATCTTTATTTTAAAATTGTTGCATCATCAGAAAGAGATGTAAATATGTATCATAAGAAAAACTAATATAAAGTTTTAAAGAATTGTGAGCTCAAAGATCGCTAGAAACGGCCAACTCCTTGCTTCATTATTACATACGGAAACCGTGTCTAATATGGTTTTTATCGCTTATCGTTAATGTATGTTTGCTACTGAAAATCTATATTTCATGCGGGGGCTGGGCGGGGAGCGCATTGTTTGGCCGTGATACTGGTCATCGCCTATAGTATGCCCTGCGAATTAGGCCATTTCATTGGATGTCTGTCTCACAGATTCTAATGTAACTTTTTTAGTAGTCTTTGGGATTGTGGGATGATTACGTTACAGTCTTATTTTTAAAAGTGTCTGGTGGCCCTATATCCTTCGAAGAATTGTTTGTAGCTCGGCAAATTATCATGAACTGCGATTGTGGACTAGACCACTCAAATCAGCATCAAAAATTGCCTTCGCGCCCAACCTCGACGCCCGTCTTTTGGACTCCTATCTGCGCTAACACAGCTGTTCTTTCAATACTAACTAGAAAATCACATAATCCTACCTCCTCAGATTTCAGGCATTTAGAGAAATTCGAGCCAATTGCGTTCAAATAATTTATGCACATCTGAGGGTGGGAACAACAAGCGCAAGTGCTTTAACCTGCTTAATGATTATAAGGCGCGTTATTGACGTTCACTTACATAAGCGCGATACCTCGTTGCCGTGCCACTAATGCTTCGTGAATTCTTTCGCACATATAACATTGTCAAAATGAAGAACGCAACGCGCTAATATTGATGTATTGGGAAAGTTCTTGCTATGCGCTATTGTAGTTGTTTGCTTCGATTCGAAGAGTACGGTATCTGGTTATTGAATCTGGATCCTGAACCGCCATTTGTGCTATTTACAAGACATCTAGAAAATTTCGTCTACCTTTTGCGTCTTGGGGGTGGATTTGTGTTATAGCTCCAATGGGCACATTACCCAATGGCCTTTAAGAGTTTTGTGGCTCTGAAGGACGAATAGGGGCGATGTATTAGGGGTACTACAGTCTGTTGTACGCTAGAAGAGATCGATTGAAATGTGGTGGCGCTTAGGGGTCGTCTATAGCATGAGTTTCGTTGTACTAGGATATAGTAATTTCAAATATTTTCTCGTTGCGATAAAATGAGTAAGCGGCAGTAGTTTCATACAGTACGATAAAGATTTGTCTCCGCACGTGTTGTGTCGGATGTGTCAAAGAGGTCTGTGCACTATCGTCAGATCTTTCTTGCTCGCGCGTAGCCATTTGCGTGACTAATGGCGTTTGTCTTCTCTCATTAATGGCAGGTCAGAACTCTAGCCTTTAACTGCTTAGAGGCTAATTGTCTTCCCGGACGTTTTTGGATAGTCGAATTAAAATTAATTTAGCACTGCAGGGGGGTGAGGGGGGGGGGGGTGTCACTACTTCGGTACTTGTTCTGGCTACTAGTGTTCTCATTTCTATCTCCTCTCCACTGCTTTTAGAAACACTATTATGAGCACTTACACTCATGGAAGTAAAATTGGAAATAAATAAACAAGGATGTGATAGTGATTTGATCAGCATTTCCCTGTTTGATATCACTCTAGCAGCGTTCTAATTCTAGGCGTTCCTATCACTTTTCGTTTTTCCCATCATGCTCCAGTAAGTGTTTCTTTACATTACTTCTTTATCAACTTAACGTATGTATATATCCATTTTGAAGGCAGCTTCTCTGCTACTGCCCACCGTATTTCCCTTGTCGGCGTGCTGTGTTTTAAATGAATTCGCGATGGGCGACCAACTGTGGGAATCAAGAATAAAAAAAAAATAGTAATTAAATGAGCGAATAATAACATTCTAAGTGTCAAATTGGCTGGACCTGAGATACTCTAACACTCAAAAAATTAAATATAATAAATAACCTACATAAAAGTATAATTTTCTTCTATTTGGTGCTTTACTTAAAAACATACCCAGAGCTGTTGTAGCAGTGGGCGAGTAGCTGAGTGAACTGATTCTGGACGTACCTAGAGGCAGGAAAATAGACAAACTCAAGGGCAAGGTCGTAAAAGCTAAATATTGGAAGCTTCATATCCGATATGAATCAAGCAGTGAAGGCTTTAGCATGTTAAACCTCGTTATGCAGTGGACTTTTAATGATATGCACTTAATCTCGTTACAATAGGCATTCGGGCTTTATGTGTCGCGTATCGGTCATTCTGTGCTCCGTTGCGGCATGGTCCTTCGCACTCTTGGCTTCGGCTTATTGTCCTTCGGGCAGAAAGTGTGCTGATCGGATTCCTGTCTCGGAGACACGTTACGGCCTTGAGTGACGCACAGCCAGTTTGTACTAATTATGCTAGTCTCAATAGGAAGGCTTAGTTGGCGCTTATGTAAAGCTGCTGGTTGATTAAATATAAGGTGGAAGAAAAAAAAACACGCAGGCGGAACTGATGAAGCGTTGTTGATCAAACAGGACATTCACGGACATCGTAGCCTAACTCACCTGCTGCGACGAAGACCTGCACATCCCTGACCAATCGATTTCCAACTCACGCCTCATTCACACGTCTAGGCGACCTAGTGACGTCGATCAATCCTGACTAGCTGACCAAGCTCCCCCCTCAGTCCACCTCGACTCCAACCTGCCCTAACGCCTGGAGCTGCAACTCACACTCTCTCACATCAAATCGCGCTAAGCGCCGGGGCTAACTGACTCTAACTCACCTGCTCGTTTTCTACCACAAGCTAAGCCCCGCTAGGCGCACTGACCAATCTTACTCTCCTCACCTTCACTGTGGCGCATCTCCTGAACCCTGACCAAATCACCTCTATTCACCTCAAACTCATCGCCTGACCTTTCTGACCTTGACAATATTCCGTACAAAAAACTCATCCTCTTTCAACTCTGACGACCCAACCCCCTGACCTTGCCTAACTGCACACCTCGGTCAACATGCGACCTCATCCGCCTGACGTGCACTTCAACTCACGGGCCCTTGTCACGCTCGACCATTCGTGCCACTGACTACGACCACCTCACGCGTCTTCTCTCCTCGGACACACCCCCTGAAACTCCGACCAACTCACCCTCTGAATATCAGATATATAAACCCCCGGCTGACGCTTGACCAACTCGACGCATCTCACTTCGACACACGCCTCCTGAACCCCGATCAAAGTCAACTCACGTCCTCTCGACCTCGAAGCCATCTACTTGACACTTGTGACCAACTCCACTCGCCTTCTCACCGTGACATCATCGCTCCCTGACTTTGACCTCTCACCCTCTGCGACCTCATTACGAACCGTCAGAGCCCGCTCGTGACTGACTGGGCAACTGCTACCCTATTACACTCGACAAAACCCTCCCTGACCTCAACCACTCAGCCTCTTCAGCCTTCGACCGAACCCTCCCTGACCATCAAACCAACTCATCGCCTCATCCCTCAGCTCATTCCGCTCCTGGCGCTTCGATCAACTTCATGCCGCTTCACTCGACGCAACCCCCCTGACTGCCTGCAGCCTTAACTCACCCTCTCACTTGAATCTCATTCCCACGCTGCGGCCTTGATCAAGCATCACTCATCAGGTCGCTCTCACTCTTCGACGTGCAGCGTCATCCCTGACGCGCTGAGCCATACTTCGACGGGCGCTGCTAACTCTCGACGGCTTCAGCGGCTCATGACCATGACCAACGTTACAACTCACCCCTCTCCCAAGCCCCTTTCGAACCCCCCCCACGCCTCCTGACCCCGACTAACCTCACCGCTCTCTACTACTTCGTATCAAACGTTCCCTGATCTCGACGTCAACATCATCCTGCTGCACTCTCGTAAGACACAGACCCCCCTGACCTTAACCAACTCACGTCCTCAACTCTACTTCGACCTCACTACGCCGTGACCCTAACTCAACTGCACTCTGCTGAACTTCGCATATAGTATCCCCCCTGACCCCGCCAATTCAACCCTCATGCACCCTCGCCAACCCCCACTGACGGTCATAACAAACTCTGACACCGACTAACTCACCCGCTAACCTCGTACAACTTCCCTGATCTGCTGCCAACTCACCCTCGATCGTATTCTCTGACCATCCTCCTGACCTCTGACTCAATATGATCTCACCGCTCTTCACCTCGATTCTACACCCGCTGTAACCTACTGACGGCAACTGCACCCTCTTCACTCAGTACACCTCCTCCTGACTCCGAATCGATACTCATTCTCTCACTTACTTCGACGGCCTATCCACTTTGGACTTTATTCGAGCCGGAACTCATCCCTCTCAGAGGTCTCTCGGACCAAGACCCCATGACTATGACGAACTTAACCTCCTCGCATCTGCGACGGCCAACCATCCCTGATCCCGAACAAATCACCCTCGCACCTCGACGCCAATGCACCCTGACTTCTGACCACATCATCCCTCGTCACCTCGACTCATCGGCGTCCTGACCTGATCACTCACTACGCTCAACGAGATAATCTGCAGACCTCACCCTCCTTGAACCCGTAGGTAACCAACGATCACGACGCTCTCGACGGAAATTAGCTGCGCCCTATCTCGCTTGACCCTAGACGCAACTCAAACCCTGTCTACCCTCCGTCGACACTGCACATCCCTTGATACCCAGTTGACCAACTCCGGCCTCCTCACCTCGGATCCCACGTCCCTCTGACCAATGGACGTCAATTCACCCTCGGCTAGACCCTAACACACCCTCTGACGCCTGACCAAGCTCACGCCGCTCACAATGACTCACCCAACTGACCCTTAGCCACGGCATCACCCTCTCACCTGCGACGCAACGTCTCCCTGACTGTCTCTACCAAGCTCCGCCTCTCACCCAAGCGTCGACTCATCCTGCTGACCTCGACCAACTCACCCTCTCACCTACGACGCCAGGCCTCTTGACGCGCATCTCTCGACTAGATCTCAATCTCTCTCACCTTAGACCCATGTTCCCCTTATGACCTTGATTAAACTCATGCTCTCACCTCGAGCCCAACGCGCGAGTGACTTTGACTGGGCTACTCTTTCCTTCTCACCACATGACGTCCACCCCCTGAGCGGCAGCTGACGACTCACCCTCTTTCCTCAACCTAGCCCGCCCTTCAATCGCTTTGACGGCTAACTAGCACGTCTGGCTACCTCGACCGTTTCTTATCCCTTCCCCTGACCCCGACAGACTCATCCGCTGCAGTGCATTCAACGACCAACCGCTGGATCCTGACCAACTCACCCGCAAAATTTGAGACTACACCCCCTGACTCTTAGCCGCGCACTCACTCATCACAAAAGATAAAAAAAAAAAGAAAAAGCACCTAGCTTGCGCCTAACCTGCTGGCGACTCTCAACCTACACCCACCACACCCCAGCGCGGCCGACCCACCCCCTACCGGCAACCTACTCGCACGCTACGCCCCTCCCCTTACCTCCTCCCCAGCCTCGCCCGATAACTATCCTATCCACCCCACAACCCATCCGGCTACCCACTTAATACTGCTTTGGTTTACTCTCGCCTACACCCCCTATCTCATTCCGCTCCCCTACCCACCCCCTCCCGCGACCCGGTTGGCTCCCCCAACCGAATAATATCTTACTCCCCCGCTTACCACCTCTAACCTTACGCCACCACCTCTCCCACAAGCCCATGTCCTACCACCGACCAGCCGGGCACGCGCCAGCGTACCCCTTCCTCCTACGTCTGTCATTCTACCTCCCTTATCCCCCAACGCCCTACTGACCCTAACCAACTTACCCTCTCACCACGACCCATCCCCCTGACCCTGACCGACTCACACTGCTCAACGGCTAGAACCATAGAACCCTTGACCTCCCGGACAACTCAGCAGGTCATGGCTCGGCGACCCAGCTCCCCTCACTCTTAAATAAAACTTCATCGATGCCTTCTCGATAAGCCAGCCCTCCAGTGCAACGCGCTGATGCGACTCATTGCGCTCACATCGAACCCATCCCAGGGGGGATCCGCCTGACGCACTGGCCCGACTCATACTCATCCAATGCTAAACACTTGACCCCCCACGCTGGACCTTGTACGCGACATAACCGTTCTGAGACTTCTGCGACCCACATTGCAGTCCTCTTCCTCAAGCACTCACCAGCTAACCTGCGACCGCAGCCTCTCCCTGACCCAGACAATTCTACATTCTTTCATCTGCTGGTACCACACTCTGCACCCTGAACTCGAAGCCGAATTAGCCTCGCCCAGAACAGATTCACATGCTCACGCCCTCGACCCACTGCCCACCTTAAACACGATACCACACTCACTCTGCTCTACTACCTATGACGCCAGTCTCTCTGACGCTCATACAACAACTCCTGCTGCCAAGCCTTGACCCACGCTATCCGAGTGCCTGACCTCGAGCGTGCACTCACATCCATCTCCCCTTCGACCCTTTAGCCCCATTTACCCTGATGCGGCAATTCTCACTCATCTGACTCTCGACCCAAAGACCTGCTGTGACCCGTTGCGACTACTCACCCTCTCAAAACCTCGACCACTCACACCTCTTAGCCGTCGACCTTGTCAACTCCCCTTGACTGCTCGACCACATCTAGCCTGTCACGTGGTCATCTTGCGGACTCCCACCCCCTGACGCACGACCAATTTCACGCCTCTCAATCTCTACCATACGCCAGGTATCTTTACCCACTCTCTGAGCAAGGCACGACTGACTAGTCATCCTCGCCTACATCAGCCTCAGAACGACCTACCGGGATCGCTAGACTGATAACTCACCTGTCACTTCGACCATACCCCCTGTCTCTGGTCACCTCTACCGCACATACCTCGCTACCTAGCTGATCTGCTATACCACCTTACTCGACGCTCGAACCCTTACTGTACCCCATGACGCAGCAGGACCACGATGAGCCTCTCATCTACGGCTACAACGCCGTATTCCAGCCCTGAGTAAGTCCAGACTATCACAGACCAAAGCTGCACAGCCTCTATAGGTTAGAACGCTTGACCGCACCCGCCTGACCACGACGCAACTACCCGTTTTGCACTCGACTGCCATTGGCGCGTCTCCTAGACCTTAGGGTGTCTCAACGAGAGTACATACTCTCTCACCTATTGGACGCATGGCGATAGGCCATCTGACGCACGACTGAACTCACGACACCTCTGTATCGAAAAGCCATCGACCGAGACAGTATGGCAGCCATTACGCCTGACCAGGCTCACTCTCTGACATTAGGTCTGCGGACGCGACAACTAGCCTTCTTTGGACACACGGCATCGTACTGAACTGCACCTTTCGTCCCCTGCCATCAGCCTTGACCCACCCGCCCTGAACCGATCAGGGCAATACACCGGAACTTGACGGGCTCTTACCTACGATCTACGTTGGCATCCTCCCTCGTTGACACCAGGCCTGACCCACTGCAACCTGGTGCAATCTGGCGACCCAGCTCGTCGCCATGACGTAATCTCACGAGACCAATTGCAGCCCTTCTCCTCAACCGTTGGCGCCATAACTCCCTTCTGACCTCAGCAGACGGCTGAATGGCTCTACCCCTGCGCACCCTCGACGCCACTCGCGGCAACAATTAATCTACCGCATGACCACTCACACCCTGTCACTTTCTAACCTATCCCCACTGACGGGCCTGTTCACCTCGACGCCACACCCGTCTAAGACTGTCAGCATGAGTCTGCTCAATGAAGAAGGACGCTAATCTCACTGACAATGCTTCTCAGCTTCAACCCACTTAGCCTTACCGCACTGATACTCAAGCAATTACTACCGTCCTCTCGATGCGTGCACCCATTCCCCCCGATACCAGATGCGCAACACTCACGTACTCTCTATGCAATAGAACATCCAGGTAATATGGTGTGCGGCGGGAGAGGCTGTGGATACAAACTTACACTCTCCGAGGAATAGTGCGGTCTACTGCCTGCCGTGCGCACACTAGACGCATGATACAAGGGAAGCTCTGTCATCGCGTCCTTCTACAACTGGTCGTTACCGTTGGGTAGTTTAGTTCACGGTACGACTGACCTCCCCCCATTAGGCAACGCCGCCATGCGTCTCTATGCGTCATGTACTGCTATAACTTATATTGATGGTACTTGTCCTCAACAATATAGCTTCATATAATCAGTGAAATTCGGTCTATTCGCGGCGCTAGACTGACGCCCAACTCTCGTGCTGGGTTTAACATAGTGCACATGCTGATTCTTTCATTATATTTCTGATATTGTTTGATAGTCTATAATTAAGACATTGTATTCCTGCCTTTAATAAGTGCCTTATTACCTGGTTATGACTTGAATTCTTTCAAAAGAGGAGTGTCAAGACACCTTTGTTAACCAGACCTCCACCCCTTGCTTCTATTTCTCCTACTGTCGTCTTTACAGGATGGCGACAAGAGGACTTTTTTTTAACGTATTTTTGCTGTCCCGTAGCCAGTACCTTTTCAATGTATAAAAAATATATAAGTGGTGATTGATGGAGAGGAAAGGGGAGGAAGGGAGGGGAAGAGGGGAATGGTGGATTGGCTGAACGGAACACTGAATAAAAGATGGAAGAGGAGGAGGAGTAAACTAAGTAAAAGAAGAAAGAAGATGAAGAGGAAACAGAAAGAGCAAACGAAGGAAGAAGAGGAGGAGGAGGAGGAGGAAAGAATAAAGACTTACTACAGATCAAGGAAGAGGAAGATGAGGAGGAGGAAGACATGATGCAAAGTTGATCAGTAAAGAGAGAGAGAGAGAGAGAGAGAGAGAGAGAGAGAGAGAGAGAGAGAGAGAGAGAGAGAGAGAGAGAGAGAGAGAGAGAGAGACAGAGGGAGAGGGAGAGATTGAGAGTTTGTTTTGGAGTAATAATGAGGATGATAGCTTACTCCTCCTCTTCCTCCTCCTCCTCCTCCTCCTCCTCCTCCTCCTTCTTCTTCTCCTCCTCCTTCACACTATCAAAGTTGTTATGAATAATGTTTGATGGAGAGAACAAAGTCTCTCTCTCTCTCTCTCTCTCTCTCTCTCTCTCTCTCTCTCTCTCTCTCTCTCTCTCTCTCTCTCTCTCTCTCTCCTCTCTCTCTCTCTCTCTCTCGACCTTCCTTTTTGTACCCTCCCTTTATTTTCTCTTTATAACTTACATTGAGAGAGAGAGAGAGAGAGAGAGAGAGAGAGAGAGAGAGAGAGAGAGAGAGAGAGAGAGAGTGAGAGAGAGATAAAAGATTGTAATATTCTTGTTTTCACGTCTGTTGTTTCCTCCTCCTCCTCCTCCTCCTCCTCCTCCTCCTCCTCCTCCTCCTCCTCCTCCTCCTCCTCCTCCTCCTCCTCCTTTAGAGTGTCCTAATTTTCCTCCTTAACTCTCCCTCTCTGCATTCTCTTACTTTTCCTCTCTGTTTCCTCTTGAACTGCCTCTTTATTACCCTCCTTTTCCTTCCTTCCTTCCTTCCTTCTTTTCCTCCTCTTTATCAAGCTCTC
>JAPQNM010000034.1:1171266-1176266 GCA_029783475.1 Metacarcinus magister
TGGATGATATAATTAACGATGTCAAAAACTTACCGAGACCGCAGAGTGTAGAGGATGAAGGCGCGTAAACCACCACTACAGGGGAACGGGGGGCGGGGAATGCAGCTGTCAGTTTTAGTGGTGGTTTATGTATACTGTGGTCGGTGTATGGTCGGTGTGTATGTTGTGGTCGGGGTGTGTGTTGTGGTGTCGGTGGTCGGTGGTCGGGGTGTGTGTGTGGTGTCGGTGGTCGGTGGTCGGGGTGTGTGTTGTGGTGTCGGTGGTCGGTGGTCGGTGGTCGGTGGTCGGTGGTCGGTGGTCGGGGTGTGGCACAGTGCTTTAAGGTATAATTGGTGAACAAGAACCTGACACTTGGCACTTAATTTCTATCACTTTTATCTTTATTTTCAGCCGAAGTCTAGAGAGGTCAGTGCCAACCCCATACTAGCATGTACCTCACCCTATTACGCCTGGCCTCACCCTAGCCTTGCCTACTAACCCCAGACCCCCCCCAAATCCCCCTTCTCTCTATCTCTCTCTCTCTTGGTTTCTTTCACCCTTTCCAATCCTAGTGTACACCTCTCACCCTATCACTCCTCACCCTACCTGTTGTTTTCCTTCACCCTGTTACTTTCAATCTTCCTTTCCAACCTGTCACCCTAGCCTATCGCACCCTAATTTTGGTTAAGATCCGTTGCTTCCTCACCCTAGTTTGGCCTCACCTTTATTTAATAGCCTTATTCCCTCACCCTTGCTTGGTCATAATCATAGCTAGCCTTCACCCTAGCCATCCCTCACCCTAATTTTACACATCCCTCACCCTAGCCACCACTTATCTTGCAAACTTTTCCTCTTCACCCTATCTTACTTATCCCTCACCCTAGCAATTCCTTAATCTATCTAACCTTCACCCTAACTAATCCTCACACTAGCTAACTCTCAACTCAAGCTAGTCCTCACCCTAACCTTCCCTAACCCTAACCTAGCCACCCTTCACCCTAGCCAAATTTCACCCTAGCCAAATTTCACCCTAGTCTAGTCCTCACCCTAGCTACCCTATACTTAAGTCACCCTAATCTAATACTAACCCTAGCCTACTCTCACCCTAGCCAGCCTTCACCCTAGCCAGCCTTCACCCTAGCCTAGCTGTCACCTTGAATTAACTGTCTCTTTGAATTATGTTTAATGTTACCTCTTGTATAATTGTAGATATTATTTTCTCTCTCTCTCTCTCTCTCTCTCTCTCTCTCTCTCTCTCTCTCTCTCTCTCTCTCTCTCTCTCTCTCTCTCTCTCTCTCTCTTTGTTATATTATATTATGTATTTAAGTATATTGGTATAACACTTTCTGTATTCGATGTATATATATAAAAAAAAAATAATAGTAATAAAATTCAATCTATTTGTTTCCCTTTCAAATTATTAGTTGTTATTATTATTATTATTATTATTATTATTATTATTATTATTATTATTATTATTATTATTGTTATTGTTATTGTTATTGTTATTGTTCCGTGTTCTTCCTCCTCCCCTTCCTCAGTGTTATTTATTAAGCTCAATGTTAACGTGTGTGTTTTAACTTTAAGAATATTGATGTTGCAAAATATTTAATACTGAAGGAACGCCCGATGAACCCTGCGTTGCGTTCCTTTAGTTAATGGATGAATTTACGGCCGCTGTCACGTACACGGAAGGCTAGAACGTACACACGCACACACACACACGTACATACACACACACACACATACACACACACACAACACTGTATATCAAATTATTCATATATTTCACTGCCATACATTCTTTAGCCTCACCTACAGTCACCATACATACATACATACGTACATACACACATACATACATACATACGTACATACACACATACATACATACATACGTACATACACACATACATAGACAGAAATAGAAGGATTAGGAACAGATTGATTAAGACGTAAAAAAAAGATTAGGAAAAGATTAAAAAAAAAAAAAAATTAGGTCAAATATACATCAACACTTTTTCAACATTTTTTTTTGTTCAAACTTTACCCCATTATTTGGGTTAAAACAGGTAGATATAAACTTGACACTTTCATCAATTTCATTCATTTTCTTTTTTACACTTTACCACACACAAATAAATTACTTTATACAATTACAATTACAAACTTTACCATATTGGGGAAAAAGAAAAGATATAAACTTTACACTTTCATCAACTTCATTCATTTTTTTTTTACACTTTACATAAATAAATTACTTTAAAATACAATTACAAGGAATTAATACATCTTTGCATCGTGTTACACTTATATACTTAAAAATAGAAGAACGTGACACGGCCTAAACATCCCTATAAGTGTGTGTTTGTATCCCTTATCTGGCCCTAAAATAATCTTGTATATTAATTGTATCTGTTATAAAGTAAGGATTATTATTATTATTATTATTATTATTATTATTATTATTATTATTATTATTATTTTCTTTGTTTTTTATTCTTCTAATATACCAATGATTCTCTCTCTCTCTCTCTCTCTCTCTCTCTCTCTCTCTCTCTCTCTCTCTCTCTCTCTCTCTCTCTCTCTCTCTCTCTCTCTCTCTCTCTCTAGGCAGCTCAAAAATTAAAGAGATATCTCAATGTCAGTATGCCCGTGTGTGTGTGTGTGTGTGTGTGTGTGTGTGTGTGTGTGTGTGTGTGTGTGTGTGTGTGCGTGTGTGTGTGCGTGTGTGTGTGCAGTATTGTCAAGGGAGAGGACAGTTGGCAATCCTGATTTTCCTCCTTTTGTTTGTTGTTTTTGTATATTAGAGAGAGAGAGAGAGAGAGAGTATTTGGTCAATGAATTTTATATTTAGGGAACTATCAGTTTTTCGTTCTCATTTTTTCCTCTCTCTCTCTCTCTCTCTCTCTCTCTCTCTCTCTCTCTCTCTCTCTCTCTCTCTCTCTCTCTCTCTCTCTCTCTCTCTCTACCTGTTGTTCACCTGATATTAATGAAATTTTAGTAATGTGACAAGACCATATTGGAATGTGTGTGTGTGTGTGTGTGTGTGTGTGTGTGTGTGTGTGTGAGAGAGTGAGAGTGTGTGTGTGTATTGGGTAAGCATTTTCAAGAAGGGTAAGTTCTCTTTAATTATCTCTCTCTCTCTCTCTCTCTCTCTCTCTCTCTCTCTCTCTCTCTCTCTCTCTCTCTCTCTTCTCTCTCTCTCTCTCTCTCTCTCTCTCTCTCTCGTCAAATCCCTTCCATCAATTTCCTTTCTCTTCTCTCTCTCTCTATTCATCTTCCTCTCTTTCTTTCCCCTCTCCTTCCTTCTTTCCTCTCCTTTCCCCTCCCTTGATTCCTCTTCCTCATCCTTGCACTGCGGAGAGAGAGAGAGAGAGAGAGAGAGAGAGGAGAGAGAGAGAGAGAGAGAGAGAGAGAGAGAGCACCTAACATTATAATTTAGAAGATTAGATTGAGGAAAAGAAAGAAGAGGCTAACGAGGAGGAGGAGGAGAAGAAGGCTTTTTCCTCTCCATAACTTAGTCAGGATAGAGAGAGAGCCTTTCCTCCCTCCCTTCCCTCCCCCCCTTTCCCTCCCTCCCTCCCTCACTTTCCTCCTTCCTTCCTTGATGTCTCCGTGACGTCATTAATGTAAACAAACCTCCTCCTCCTCCTCCTCCTCCTCTCCTCCTCCTCCTCCCTCCTCCTCCTCCTCCTCCTCCTCCTCCTCCTCCTCCTCTCCTACTTCCTTCCCGTTCTTTTATTTATGATATTGCTACTTTTTTCTTCTTTTATGCCTCTCTCTCTCTCTCTCTCTCTCTCTCTCTCTCTCTCTCTCTCTCTCTCTCTCTCTCTCTCTCTCTCTCTCTCTCTCTCTCTCTGTCACAATTCGGGTGTGTTTGTCTTACTCTTACATCCTAGTATGTAAAAATTTCCCTCCTCCTCCTCCTCCTCCTCCTCCTCCTCCTCCTCCTCCTCCTCTTCCTCTTCCTCCTCCAATTCCTCCTCTCTTATCCTCTGATATTTGAAAAGAGAATGCATTGGAATAAGTGAGAGAGAGAGAGAGAGAGAGAGAGAGATTGCAGTGGTGAAGTCGAAGGAATATTAGAGAGAGAAGGAGTCAAGGAGTTGCTGTTTAGCTTTGGTTTTCCTCCTCCTCCTCCTCCTCCTCCTCCTCCTCCTCCTCCTCCTCCTCCTCCTCCTCCTCCTTCGTGTCCTTCTCCTCCTACTCCTAGCTCTTCCATGCTTGGCTGAATTCCTGCTTCTACCTCTCTCTCTCTCTCTCTCTCTCTCTCTCTCTCTCTCTCTCTCTCTCTCTCTCTCTCTCTCTCTCTCTCTGTATTGATCAGGGGAGGGGAAGGTGAGGGGTCAAGGTCACACGCAAGGTAGCACTCCCCTCTCTCTCTCTCTCTCTCTCTCTCTCTCTCTCTCTCTCTCTCTCTCTCTCTCTCTCTCTCTCTCTCTCTCTCTCTCTCTCTCCTCTTTTTTCCTCTCTTTTTCCCTCTTTTCTCTCCTCTTTCCCCTCTTTCTTCTACTTCCTCTTCCCTCTACGCCTCTATTTCCCTTCCTTTTCCTTTCACTCTTTCCTCTCTTTCCTCTCTTCCTTTCCTCTTCCATTTCCCATAATTTTTACTTCCTTTCACCCTTCCCTAATCCCATTCCCCCCCCCTCTCTCTCTCTCTCTCTCTCTCTCTCTCTCTCTCTCTCCTCTCTCTCTCTCTCTCTCTCTCTCTCTCTCACTTTCTCTTTTACAACTTCATACAGAGAGAAAACGAGAAAAAGGGAAGGGGAGGTATATTTTCTTTTCTCTCCCCCCCCCCTCTTTTCTCTCCCTCCCTCCCTCCTCCCTCTCCTTCCCTCCCTCCTTCCCCTCTCTCCCCCTCCCTCCCTCCCTTCCTCTTTCTCTCTCTTTCCTCCACTCAAGACCGAAAAATAGGAGAGAGCTTGCTGAGGGAGGTAAGGAGAGAGAGAGAGAGAGAGGCATGTGCATTTTTGAGCCTCTGGGTAGTGTGTTTGCATGTGTGTGTGTGTGTGTGTGTG
>JAPQNM010000034.1:1183766-1186266 GCA_029783475.1 Metacarcinus magister
AGAGAGAGAGAGAGAGAGAGAGAGAGAGAGAGAGAGAGAGAGAGAGAGAGAGCGCTGACACTTTGCCCTTTAGCTTGAAGGAGATCGCGCCTTGTCGCACCGAAAGAGAGAGAGAGAGAGAGAGAGAGAGAGAGAGAGAGAGAGAGAGAGAGAGAGAGAGAGAGAGAGAGAGAGAGAGAGAGAGAGAGAGAGAGCATACATACAAAAAAAGAAAGGAAAAAACTCAAATCAATAGCTAGAAAAAGAGAGAAAATGAGAAAACTTTATCTAATCAGGGTGAGTTGGGAGTCCGAAGGGTGATTAAGGTGAAAGGTGACCTGAAGGTGAGCTCCCAGGGTGACGAGAAGGATGTTGAGAGGTTGGAAAGTCAAGTTACGCTGGTTAGGGTGAGAACAGAGTGAAGGTAGGGTGAGGCTGGCCGATTCTAGGGTGATGGTGGAGAGTTAGGTTGAAAATGGTGTTTACTAGGGTGAAAAATGGGTGATACAGGTGAATTTAGGGTGATAATGTATGGTTTAGAGTGAAAAAATAGGGTGATTGTGTGTCATTTAGAGTGAAAGAATAGGGTGATAGTTGAAAGTGATGGTGTATTATTTAGAGTGAAAAAGGGGTAAGCTCTTAGGGTGAATGCCTATGATCTACAATGAAAACTAGGGTGATGTCGTATCATTAAGAGTGAAAAAGGGTGACATACAGGGTGAAATAGGACTGAAGAAGGTCGGTAAGGTGAAAATTAGGGTGAAAGTCACATTCTAGGGTGAGGATGGTAAGGAAGGGTGAGTGCACGAAGGGAAAAAAGGGTGAATATTTTTGGTTTAGTGTGAAATACTGACTTAGACAAGGTAATTAAGGTGGAAAATAGGATGAAGAGAGAGAGAGAGAGAGAGAGAGAGAGAGAGAGAGAGAGAGAGAGAGAGAGAACACGATTATAGGGTTAAAATTAAGGCAGTGAGGGGGAGGTAGAATGCCTTATGAACCTTTACGTAAGAGAGAGAGAGAGAGAGAGAGAGAGAGAGAGAGAGAGAGAGAGAGAGAGAGAGAGAGCCTATATTTTGAGTGCTCTAAGTGCCTACGGGAGCCAATGACGAGGGCGGGGGGGGCATTGAGGGGAAGCTGGCACCCCGCCCTAGAGTGTCACAAGAGGTAGGGTGAAGAGGGGGGGGAAGGGTGATGGGGAAGGGGGGGGTGAGGTGTCAGTAGGTCTTCTGAGGGTGGTTGAGCTTAGTCTGGTGTCAGCTAAGGGTGTGTGTGTGTGTGTGTGTGTGTGTGTGTGTGTGTGTGTATGTGTATGGCCACAGGTGTTCTCGGTAACGCACATAACATACCTGTGTGTGTGTGCGTTATGTGTGACTCACCTGTGACCTACTTCCGTGTCTCTCTCTCTCTCTCTCTCTCTCTCTCTCTCTCTCTCTCTCTCTCTCTCTCTCTCTCTCTCTCTCTCTCTCTCATTATCTCATTCATTACTTACTTTTATCTGCCTTGCATCTATTTTTTCCTATCTCTATCTATCTCTTTTATCTATTTTCCTTCCTATACCTGCCCTTCTCAGTCCACCTGTTGCACCTGTACACTGATTAATTGCTCCTCTTTACCTGAGCTACACCTGTATTGCTTCCTACCTGTGTGTGTGTGTGTGTGTGTGTGTGTGTGTGTGGTTACAGTGATATACAGTGCCTTGGATACAGTGATGATAACAGTTAACAGTGACAAAGATAGAGAAAGAGAGAGAGAGAGAGAGAAAATCAACATAGAATTAACATACAGTGCAGAAAATATCTTCACTATATAAACAAAGTGACTGAAAATTAGTTATGTCTCCCTTTAAATGTACTTTCTCTCTCTCTTTCTCTGATTTATTAACTGTAGCAACGAAATTATACGTTAAAACTAAACACTCGTATCAAAAACTATGACATAAAAGACGCTGTAGCCTATTTACCGTGTTTAATAAGGCGTGTGGGTGTAATTTTCCGCTATAGAAACCACCAAGAAAATTTTACCCAGGAAGAGAAAATGAGAATGTGTTAATCGGTTATAAGAGAAAATGTGTTAATAAGTAGCGGGAACTTCGATAAATCCTTTGACCTTAGAAGTGTAAAAGTGCCAGGGTTTCACAGGTGTTAATTAGGGCAGCAGGTGAGAGGGAGGAGCGAGGAGGAATGCGTCACGGGTGGAGGGAAGACTTATAGTGGAGGAGGAGGAGGAGGGAGGAAAGTGGAGGAAAAAGGAAGATCTGAAAGCGTAGTGATGATGGAAGGGCCGTCTTTTGTCAACAGTATAAGGAGAGTGAGAGCAAGGGTAAGTTATGTCTCTCTCTCTCTCTCTCTCTCTCTCTCTCTCTCTCTCTCTCTCTCTCTCTCTCTCTCTCTCTCTCTCTCTCTCTCTCTGATATTTTTTCTTTTTTTTATTACTTCCAAGTTCTTTCCTCATCCTCCTCCTCCTCCTCCTCCTCATCCTCCTCCTCCTCATCCTCCTCATCTTTCCTCCCCTCTCTCCCTCC
>JAPQNM010000034.1:1196266-1201266 GCA_029783475.1 Metacarcinus magister
CCATCATCACTCTCCCCTCATCACTTTCCCCTCATCATCACCTTCCCCTCATCATCACTCTCCCCTCACCTCCTCATCTTCAAGGTAAGTTTGTCTCACCTTCAATTAAAGTAACTCACCTTTCCTTATTCTTAGACCTAATTTTCCTTCCTGTTTTCCTCCTTTTCCTTTCTTTATTTTCTCTTTTTTTTCATTTTTCTTTTCATTTCTCTTGTCTATTTTTTTTTTTTTCCTCTCTCTCTCCTTATTTCCTTCCTTCTCTCCTTCCCTTCCGCTTTGTCTCTTTCTTCCTTGCATGTTTTTTTATTCTTTCCTTCCTTCCTTCCTTTCATTCGTGTATTTTTTTTTTTCTCTCCTCTCTCTCTCTCTCTCTCTCTCCTCTCTCTCTCTCTCTCTCTCTCTCTCTCTCTCTCTCTCTCTCTCTCTCTCTCTCTCTCTCTCGCTCATTATTATTATTATTATTCTGATGTTCACGTAATATTTTTTTCCCTCACTTTTAGGACACATTTTTTCCCCTTTTTTTCATGCATAAATTCGAAAGGAAAGGAAACAACATATTTTCTGCCTTTTCTT
This sequence comes from Metacarcinus magister, assembly GCA_029783475.1. Classification (NCBI taxonomy): domain Eukaryota; kingdom Metazoa; phylum Arthropoda; class Malacostraca; order Decapoda; family Cancridae; genus Metacarcinus; species Metacarcinus magister. Next base: position 1,196,840 of record JAPQNM010000034.1, read on the forward strand.
TTATTACCACGGATCAGAGAGAGAGAGAGAGAGAGAGAGAGGAGAGAGAGAGAGAGAGAGTGAGTTAGTAGGGGAAAAACAAATTCAAGATAGGAAGCCAAAGTCACGTCCGTCCCTAAGGGTTCGAACGCGGGTGAGTTGTGATGTAGTGATGACGTCAGAGTATACGTCACTAAGGTTGCCACTCGATACTAGGCGTGACGTCACAGAGAGAGAGAGAGAGAGAGAGAGAGAGAGAGAGAGGCTGAGATGAAAGTAGGATATGGGTTAGTGGAAAATAAAGTCTTAGTTTAATATTGTCATTATTATTATTATTATTATTATTATTATTATTGTTATTGTTATTGTTATTATTATTTCCCCATATTTCTTTTTTTCTCCTTTCTTCCTCCTCCTCCTCCTCCTCCTCCTCCTAAAATTAGTACGCTTGGTCTTGTACTTTCCCTTTAGAGATGAACCTTACCCTTTTCCCCTCTGTTTCCCCTCCCTCACTCTCTCTCTCTTTGCTCTCTTTCCCTCTTGACCTACCCTCTTCCCTCTCTTCACCCTCTCCTTCCCTCTCCTTCTTTCTCCTTCCGTGCCTCAAGATAACGAAGGAGGCGTTAGGAAGACTCTCTCTCTCTCTCTCTCTCTCTCTCTCTCTCTCTCTCTCTCTCTCTCTCTCTCTCTCTCTCTCTCTCTCTCTCTCTCTCTCTCTCTCTCTCTCTCATTAGTGTGGAGTGATGGTATAATGTGTGTGTGTGTGTGTGTGTGTGTGTGTGTGATTAGATTTTTCAACCAGTGTGCACAAGGAAAGGAAGAAGGGGAGGAGGAAGAGAGAGAGAATGTTACTATTATTATTATTATTATTATTATTGTTGTTGTTGTTTTTATTATTGTTGTCGTCATTCACTTTTTTCTTTCTCCTCTTATTCTTATTCTACTTTTTTTTCGTCATTTTATCATGCTATTTTTCTTCCTTAAATATGAAATTATTCTAATATATTTTTTTTATATCTTCCTCCTCCTCCTCCTCCTTCACCTCCTTCACCTCCATCTTCTGCTTTTCTTTTCTTTCTTCTTCCTCTCACATTTTTATCAGTGTTATCACCTTTATCATATACCGGGCGTCCGTTTTCTACGCGACCCAAGATTTGATGGGTGACTGGCGTGGTCTTGGCCGTCCCCCAAAGTACTTACCTCCCACGGGAAATTACCTTACAAACCTTCTTTACTGTGTTTCCTGATGGCACTGCTGGCACTGTCCTCCCCCTCCCCCTGGCCCTGGCACTGGCACTGGCACTCCTTCCCCTCACCTTGTCCTACTGTGTGGTACTATTTCCCCTTTGTTTCCTTGGTAGTTAATAGGACGTTTTCCTCTTCCATGTCTCTGTTTTCCCCTATGTGGCACTGTCCTATTTGTGTGTTTCCTCTGACATGGCTCCTTTCCCCTCACTGTACCTCTTGCTGCTCCTCTCATCTCCCCTCATCTCCCCTCCGCCGCACTTGTCCTCCTCCTACTCCCCTCTTGTCCTCCTATAATGGTGTTGTACCTCTCTCGTGGCCGGTAGACCCATACTTCTTCTGGCACTTTCTCCTCCTCCTCCTCCTCCTGCATCCTTGACTTGAAAGAAAACGAGATGAGGTTTGGTATCGCCAGGTCTCAGTCTTTCCAAACACCGCCAATAATTGTGTTCAAAGTGAAGTCATTGCACCACAAATAATACCACTAGAAAAAATAAAATTGCGCAGGAATGAAATACTCAATTTGGTGAACGGATGCTAAGTGCGTATCAAGTTTTTTCTTAAACGATTATATTGTAATACTGTTGACTATTTGTGCTGGGAGAGAATTCCAAACATTCACGATTCTATTAAAAAAAAAGTGCTTCGCTTCGTTCGATCTAAAACGCTTACCAATGATCTTGAAGCCATTGTTACGAGTGGTGCTTGTGTGATCGGTAGTTACATAGTCATTAATGTTAATATTATCGAACAATGGAAAATTGTAAATACCTCAATTAGGTCCCCTCGTAGCCTACGTTATTATAAAGTGAATAAGTTCAGCTCCTTTAGTAGTTCTTTGTAAGACTTGTTTCACAATCTTGGGATCATTTTAGTAACTTTTTTGTATTCTCTCCAGCTTATCAATATGTTTTTTATAGTTTGGTGACCAGACCTGAATGCAATATTCAAGATGAGGGCGTACAAGTTAATTAAATAATGTAAGGATAACTTTGTTCAGATTAATACTCAAAAGTTCTACCGATGAAGCCGACCAGTTTGTTAGCTTTCTTAACAACGTCTGAACAATGTTTACTCTGTTTAAGGTCGTTACTAATAGTTACCACTAAGTCTTTTTCATGGTTAACTTTTGAAAGTTCGGAGCCATTCGTTGTATACTTTGTGTAATGATTATTATTCCCGATATACAAAACTTTACATTTATCAACATTGAATTTAGTTTTCCACTTTTAAACCAAATGACTAAGATGTCGAGGTTGTACTGTGATTGTAGTTGTTGTGAGGTTGTGTTTACTTGACTCGTGAATTTCGTATCGTCGACAAATTTTGATAACTTACAGGTGCCGCCCGACGAAACACTTGCATCGTAACACAAGCAGAGGGTGAGTGTTGCATGACAGCCTCGCATGGAAACACACTTGCATCTCTCAGCTTTCCTTTGTCTCAGATCAGCTGGTTCAGTGTCAGTTGAACCTTCGGAACCAGGTCAACTGCAGGTCATTCTCACTCTGTCATCAGTGAAAATCAGTTCAAGACAGACACTCATCAAGGACGGACGGTTCTCTTCCCCTTGTCTGTCATCATTAATATATCGTGTGTGTTGAACCGGTGATTAGTTCGTGTAAGTACAATTCAATAATTCAACTCCACCAGTTTATGTGTCGCTTTCCTGTAATTAACCCCAAGTACACTCCAGGTATAGAACCCACACTCCTCCTCCTCCTCCTCCTCCTGTATCCACTCCGTTCTACATTCAAGCTACGCGACCAGTCTTCAAGAACAATCAATCTATACAATCCTAACAAGATCCAACTGAGGCTGGGACGGTAACAGAACACCATACAAGGGTGGGACGGGTCTCTTTTCATATTAGATTACGTTTGCATCGATCACTTCACCTGTAACCATCGTGACGGGACTTAGAGGGGATAGAGGTACCCGTGTGAGGCCAGGTGAGGTGGTGCACACGTTCGTTGGATACTGTGTGATGCCTCCCCCACGCCCACGCCCCCCGCCCCCCGCACCCCCACCCCCCTTGCCCGATATCCTGTTGTCACTCGCTGCAACAAGGTGTCCCCTGGAGGTGGTGTGTGCAACAATGATCATTGCAGGCAAGACTCGACCATCTGATTGTTGGAAGGCATTGTACCACTCCTCCTCCTCCTCCTCCTCCTCCTCCTCCTCCTCCTCCTCCTCCTCCTCTCCTCCTCCTCCTCCTCCTCCTCCTCCTCCTCCTCCTCCTCCTTTATCACATTCCTACTCCCACCTGACACAGCGGCTCCTGTCCTCCGCCTCGCTGTGTTGTCCTCCGTAACATTTTTCCCTATTTCTCCTCGTCTTCCTCCTCCTCTTCCTCCTCTCCTCTCCTCTTCTCCTCCGTCACTTTCCTCCCCCCGGCCGCCAGAGCGTCGTCCTGGCCTGGCCGTGGTCGTGCCGTCACGTCCGCGCAGGTGCTGGTCCACTGGTCCTGGCGGCGCGGACCTCCTCACTCCGTGTTGGCTGCAGGGGATGTGAGGGCGGGCAGGCACCACGCTCCTGCCTCCCTCGACCTGCCTCGCTAAGCCTTGCGCCGCGCTCTGTGCCTGCTTCTAGTGCCCCTCCTCTCCTCCCGGCGGCGTAGCAGGAGTGGGAGTGAAGGCAGGACGAACCTAACTAACCTTACTGTGTCGTGACGAAAGATTGGTGTTGCGTTGGTGTGAGGACGTGCCCCCCGCCGCCCGCCGCCGCGCCGTGTGTTACCGCTGCGTCCTGTGAAGTGAATCAACCGAACCAACCGAACATTCAACCTAACAAAACCGATTAACCTCTCAACAACCGAGAAGTGAACCCAATCCATAGTGGTGTGCCAAGCGGTGTTTCAGTGTGTTTCGTTTCACGTCTTAATGGTGTTTGTGGTGGTGTGTGCGTGGTGGTGAGGGGTGGGCTGCGGCGTCATCACATCACCACTACCTACATCACCACACACCTAGCAGTGCCCTTTACCCTGTGGTGGAGTAGTGGTATAAGCTTTGTGGTGGAGTTTTTGGGGGAAAGGGGCAGGTGTAACAGGTGGGTGTGCTGTACAGGTGAGGGGAAAGCGGGAAGGGGTGATGGGCTGAGGGTTAAAGGTGAGAGTGTGGTGAGGGAGTGACGGTAAAGAGGGGAGATGTGAAGGGATGGGAAAGAGGGGAGAGTGAGGGGAAGGGGAAACAGGGGAGAGTGAG
>JAPQNM010000034.1:1213766-1221266 GCA_029783475.1 Metacarcinus magister
GGATGGAAGTGAAAGGTTGAAAGGTTAAGTGTAAGACCAAGAAAGGGGATAGAGTGATGGTGTTAAGGGAAGGTTGTAATGCTGGTTAGAAAGGGGAACGTGTCATGGCTGGTGTGGAGTGAGTGTGGGTAGAAATTATATTAAATTGGAAACGAAAAATAATTGGTTAGTTTATTAATTAGATGTTTGTAGTGAAATAGAAATGTGAAGGAAAAGTATGTGTGTTGTGTGTGTTGTGTGTGTTGTGTTGTGTGTGTGTGTGTGTGTGTGTGTGTGTGTGTGTGTGTGTGTGTGTGATTTATTTGTTTTGTTAATTATTTTTCCGATGCTCGTGGCTCCCGGCGTGCATGTTTTGAAAAGGGAGAGTTGTATTGAGTTATTATATTTATTATTATTACTATTGTTATGTTTTTGTTTATTTATTGATTATGTTATTGCTTCTTATTATTTATGATAATTATAAGTATGATATTGTTGTTATTATTATTATTATTATTATTGTTACTATTATTACTAGTACTGTTATTTTTATAATTATTATTTCTTATTTAGTACTACTACTACTACTACTACTACTACTACAGCTGTCTCTTTTATATCCTCAGAGCGGAAAATCGGGGGGTTACTACATGACCCACTCGTACCCCCCCGGCGCCCCCCAACCTAATGCAGGGATCGCCCCCATCCCCCGAGGACCCCGCCCCCCCTACCCGCCAGGTAAGCATCCTTCCCTTGTTCCCCTCCTATGTGAGCTTTGGACAGACCCCCACCCAACCCCCCAACCCCCCAACCCCCCAGCGTCCCCACCCTTGTGCGGCATGTTGGGGTGGATAGCGGGGAGAGGTGACTGTGGTTTTGAGTGTTGTGGTGGAGGTGTGGGCGTGGTGGTGAGGTGGAGGCTACCCCAGGGGCGGTGTAGGCGTGGTGGGGAGGTAGGGGTGACGGGTTGTAAGTCAGGGGTCGTCCACCACCCACCCCACATCCCTTCCTCCTTCCCTTCCTCCCACGCTACCTCTTCCCCAGCCTCCTCACTTCCCCCTCTCCCCTCCTCGCCCCCTCTCCCCCTCCTGGCGAAAGAGGAATCATCCGGCGGGCACCGGTAGCGGGCGCGAGGCCCCAGACGGGGCGAGGCGGCGTCCTGCCGCCCCGTGGTGCGCGGCCCCGCGGGGGTGAGAGGGCGTGGAGGTGTGCCTTGACGTGCCCCGACACCCTCATGACTGTTTCGTGGTCTTGCAGCGGGGGGCGCCGCGCCCCCCAAGCCCCAGCGGTACTCGAGCGGGCCGGGCGGGCCGCCGGGCGGGCCGCCACCCATGATGGGCGTGAAGGCCGGGCTGCGGCCCGCGGCGCCGCCCCCGGGTCTCCCCGAGGGCCCCCGCCCGCCCCACCTGGCCCGCTCCTTCTCCTCGTACTCGTCCTCGCCGGAGCGGCTGGAGCTGCTCTACTCTTCACAGGGTCAGTGTCGCGTCGCCGCCGCGCCACTACTGCCGCCGCTGCTGCTGCTGCTGCTGCCTGCTGTCCCCTTGCCTGTTTACCTTTATGTGTTGCCTGCTCGATTCCATCCAGCCCCGCCCCGCCCCGCCTGATCCCACCATTCCCCAGCTAACACCCTCAGCGTAACACACCTGCGGACCCTTACACACCTGTACCCTCACTACCCACATCCATCTTTCTGTTACATCGACACACGGGGAGAAGGAGCCGCCTTCACACATCCTGCCGCGCTGGGCACTGTCACGCTGCCAACCAGTCTGTGTGCCGCCCTCACCACCTGGTGCGGTGCCTTCCCTGCACCTGTACTAAGGGTGAAGGGTGTGAGGGTGCACACACACACCTCAGACTCCCTCGTCACTCCAGGGAGGCCGATGGAACAATGAGGCTGAGGCAATGACCCTCTGAGGCGATGCTGGCTGCCTCCTCTTGCAAGGCCTGGAGAGAGAGAGAGAGAGACACACACACACACACACACACACACACACACACACACACACACACACACACACACACACACACACACACACACACCATTAGGCGGGTGTGAAGTGAGCCTGATCACTTAAGACCTTGAGGGAGGAGAAAACTTTACACAGAAAGTTTGTGTGTGTGTGTGTGTGTGTGTGTGTGTGTGTGTGTGTCCGTGTGTCCAGCAGAAGCAAGGAACCGCACACCACATAAACTTTAAAGTATCGGCTGTCTTCCACTGTGTCCTCCCCCCTCTTCCCTTCCTTCCCCCCTTCCACCCCTTCCCCTTCCCCCCTTCCCCCTGTTCGGCTTGCGTGGCATGGCAGCTAATCCCCTCCCTCCTCCCCTTCCACCCTTGGTAGTTCCTGTCGTTGTCGTTGTTGTTGTTGTTATTGTTGTTTTTTATGATAATGATACAGTAATAAGTAGTAGTTACTTATCCCTTCTATTAATTTTTTATTATTATTATTACTATTACTACGAGCGTGATAACTTCCATGCCTTCCTAATTGTTTATGTGCGTGTGTGTGTGTGTGTGTGTGTGTTTGTGTGTCAGAGATTAATAATGAATGTAAATATTATGTACGTACGTGTAAGTATGTGTACGTTACGTGTTTAGTACTCGAATTAACTTTTGTTTTTTCAGTGGTTTCTAAAATCATTAATATTCTCCCTTAACACCTCGTTCTCTCCCTCCCTCCCCCTACCAAGCACACCCGCCCCCCTCCCCCCATGTAAACCATTTTATATTATATCTACACTTGTCGTTTTGCACTATTTATCCCTTTTATATTAAGGTTAGAATAGGTATAAATAAGTTTGATATTCCTTACTTAATTTGTCACTTCTTAAATTCTTAAATTCTCTTGATTTACTATATTTTTTCCACAATTTTTTTTTCCTCTCTATTTCTCCTCTCTAATAATTGTTGTTTTACTCTTTTATCTCTACTCGTAATTATGTTAACTTCATATTTCTTTACATACCTTCTGTTGTTTTTTTATCTCACTGTCTCTTTCTTTATTGTATTATTTTCTCACCTGTCGTCGTTTACCTGTCTATTGATTGCCTTATAATTCAGCACGTAACTCATAACTTCACTTTTCTCTCACGTAACTCTACGCTTAATTCGTCACCAAACTTTCACTTCGACTTTCACACACGAACTAACTTTTTTCCACACCACAGCGGTAGCAAGGAGGAGGAGGAGGAGGAAGACTACACATGTTCTTAATATAGCAACACCACCCTCCTTTAAAGCATTTCAAATATATTGTGATGTTTATTGATGTGTGATATACAAGGTAACAGTTTTCTTACTTTACAAAACGCAGTAAAAGTAAAAAAGAGTTTATATCTTTTTCATAGTTATTGAAGATTAATTCCCTTGCTCTATAAACGTAAGTCGTCGTGTCTCTGATCTCGACAAACTGGTTATTCTAAGCTTATCTTCACATTTCCGGCTTCCAACACTGTACACACATGTCACAGAAGTGTTCGTGTATACCTTAGTAGACGGTGAGCCGCTCCACACGTACAACTTATCCTCAGTGAAGGTAATAATCAACACTACTCGACGGTGGGTAGCGTGGGGTGGCATCGGTGGGAAGTAAACGAAAATATGCGTGAGTTTACCGTAGAGTTTAACAAAGGTGGCGCTAAACACTACATGGTTGGGTTGATTTACGGTAATACATGTGTTTTTGATATATAGTTGGATCTATACTTAAACATACAGTGAGTGAGTTTGATCAGTTTGTTAATGCCAGGATTATGACGCATTGAATATATTGAATAGACTCGTTGATCCCTTGATTCTAGCGTGTTCTTCATATAGATCTGAGTCTTACATTAGCCACCCTACCATCATTCATCTAACTCAGAGTTCTATATTCATACGTACACACAAATACATAAAATTCCAGTGATTTATATATAGTTTATCATACTTTAGTAGATTTACACAGCTTTACCAATGAATGAAGCCTGCTCTCTATGCTCCACCTTCACCTTTACTCACTAAAGGTGTTTTGTACCTGCACGGAAAAACAGACGTGTTCTATTTTTCTGCGCACGACTCCTCGAGGCGAAAAAGCAAACACCTCAGGGACGCGTTTGGCCTCGGAACAAGAAAAAGCAAACATCCAATCATGGCGCTGCTTACAAACGGAACAACTGGAACGGAACGAAATGATTTGCTTATTCTCAGAGGAAATCAAATTAATGTTAATTATTAATGGTATTGCTGCTAATTAAATCAAGTAATATATTGATATAAATTAACTTACAGACGGAAGTATATTGAATAGAACATAGAATAAAGGATACAACGCTATAAAATGTACAATAATTATGCCTAGAAGGAATCTGTTGGCTCCGTCCCTTTGTATGGTTACCTGTCCGACTTCATGATACGATACTCACATTGTGTTTCAATATAATAAACATTACCGCCAGTATTTATAAAGTACCTCAAATTAAAGTGAATCAATATCAAAGTATTTTACGTGCAGCAATTAAAACTACAAACAAAATAAAATCAGCGATGCGTCGTCTGCCAACAATGTGATTATGAAAGGTGATTAAATAATCCCCCGAACTAGGTAACAATAGACCACATAGTTGTGCTAGGGTTAACGAGGGAGTGCTGCCCCAGCTCACCCAGCCGCTGCCGTGCGTGAGCCAGGATGGAAGGGCCGAGCAGTGTGCCAGGCACATCACCGCCCGGACCCCTGCCAACATACACCAACAGGTGGTTAACTTCATGACAGACACACGAGATGCGCAACGGTTATATATATAGACTAGTGTTGTTTTACGCTCCTCCTTGTTGACATTGAAGGAAGGGAAAGCAGTCTGTGTTTGTAACATTTCTCGGAAAAAATATATCCCCACGGAAACTCAAACGATGTATGGCCTTCCATAGTTACAACGAATGGTCTTGTTTTCTCGTTAAATTATTAAGTTTACCCATTTCAGTCTGTATTTTCTGAACTTTTTACACATTATTTACGTTGTTTGTTCAATATTATAGCCAAACACTTGGAATTATGTTTTTTTCTCTCCTTAAGATCGTGTTTCACCGCCTTGATCTGATGCGTGAGGTGGTTGTGTTGTGTTGAGTTGTGTTGTGTGGTGTTGTGTTGACTCGAAAAAGTGTTGGGTGTCACGGTACAGCTCGTGAAGGCCATCTGAATGTAGTGAATATTCAGTTGGCCTTGTGGTGTGGATGGGATTTGAGTGACAGTCCGTGTCATTTGTTTGTTTACATACATGGAATTGTGTACACAGGCGCAGGATTAACCTCACCGCGCCACCTCCACCGCCACACCGGGCACATACGAACGACAAAATAAAAAGTAAAATAAAATAGATAAAAACCGCCTTAACCTCATAATGATAAGGAGGATTATCTTCGTGAGTATGTATGTGTATTTAACGTTAACTAAACTTTGATATTTGATTAATGGCGCAGCTTTGCATATAAATCCTGGGTTTTTTATGGCTTAAGATGATAAACACAGAGGCGTGTCATTAATCACCTTTTTTCACGCCAATAATATATCACCGTCACGGTATTATGACCCGTTAAAACGAAGGAATTTATAGCGCCATTTATTACAGTTGTATACACGTAATTAAATGTGCCCGACCCCTATCATCGTTTTTGTAGTAATTATTGTAATGGCAAACACTTCTATGTTATCAGTTTTATAAATTTGTGATGTGTTTGTGTTAAATTCATGATTAATGAATGAAATTTCATCATAGTAATCAGTATTGTAGGACATGGCGCCATTACGGAACTAACTCTCTCTCTCTCTCTCTCTCTCTCTCTCTCTCTCTCTCTCTCTCTCTCTCTCTCTCTCTCTCTCTCTCTCTCTCTCTCTCTCTCTCTCTTGTTTATTTATTTATTTATTTAATCATAAGGGAAGTTGGTTAAGGGTTACAAGAAATGCACTATTGCCACTCAAAAAGTATTCAGAAAAGTCTCAAATTGTTGGACATTTTAGTCATGGAAGCATCTTGATATTCCTTTCTTGTAAATATTCAAGTCATAGGTAGATGGAAAAACAGAATTAGGCAGAGCTGTAGAGGGGGAGGCATGCATTTGGCAAATTGAGGCGAGCAGCTGCCTTGAAAATAACAGAAGGTTCAATATTGCAGCAGAGTGTGAAAGATTGGACAGTCAGTTTTAAAGGCGACGAGTTGATGTGATGAAAGGCTCTTGACTCCACCCTGTTTAATAAAGTGGTGTGAGTGGAAACCTCCATTTATGGCAGAGATATACTCTATACAAGAGTGGTTCAGATCCTGGTAGAGAGTTAACACGTGGAAGGAGTGGAACATTGTGAAGTAGATAGAGAATACTCAACTTCATGGTAGGTTTGGTTAGGTTAGGTTGGGTTAGAGTGTTCAACTTGACCTGTTGTTGCTGGAAGAGTGAGTGACATCAGAATGGCATCAAAAACTGCTGGAAACAATTCACATTTTCCCAAGAGATCCTTGAGTAATTCATTTATGTTTGTGTCGCTGTTTCTCCAGTAATTGAACCAGGAAAGCATCTTCTGCCTCATTGAATAGCTGTCTGTGTGTGTGGGTGGGTGACGTGACTCTCGTGTTATGTTTTAGCTTGTCACTGCCTGGTAGCAGCACTGAGGGGACGGCCGTGTGTCCATTGTCATAGGAACGTGATGTGACGACACAAGCACCGCGAGGCTCAACACTCACTCTTGATTTCCTGTTTTCCCATAGTTACTCGAACATTTATTTTTCCTACTTTAAAATAATGACTTTAATTAACTATCAAGTATAGCATCAAATCACGGTCAAAATTATATGCAATAACTCAAAGGAACGAAAACATACGTGACGAAGAAGAAGGTTCCAAACACACTTTGTATTTCCATCGGTGGATAACTAGCCTCCCTTGGCACCCCCCGCCCCCCCGCCTCTGCACACCCATGGATAGCGTCAGGAGTGTGAGAGTGGACAGTGTAGACATAGACTGTGATCATGTATGAATAAGAGAGAGTGGGTGACAGGACACAACTTTATGGAACAAGAATTCTACCACCGTATAATATAATATGATATGATATGTAATATAACATAATAATTAATTGTGTGACCTTATGTATAGTGATTGAATGCCCTTGTTATGTGCTCTCTCTCTCTCTCTCTCTCTCTCTCTCTCTCTCTCTCTCTCTCTCTCTCTCTCTCTCTCTCTCTCTCTCTCTCTCTCTCTCTCTCTCTCTCTCTCTCTCTATTTATCCATTATTTATCTATCTATCTCTGAAAGTCTACATCTATCGCACATTATTTCTATGTACTGAAAAATATCATTGTCAAAATCTACTACAAATTATTAACAAAGGTGAAATGTTCTCTTTACAATGGGTGCAAAATATTTTCATCAAACTTTTCTATACATTTATCTAGGTTGACTGCAGTTGAATTCCCCTTTTTTTCCCCCTATAGTACGTAACAATTTTCATATTTTTTCATTTAATATTTATTTTATATTTTTTTTCCACTTTG
>JAPQNM010000034.1:1228766-1238766 GCA_029783475.1 Metacarcinus magister
TGAGTGAGGGAGTGTGAGTGAAGTGGAAATTACACACAACAGTATTCATTCATCATCAGTGACTTAAATGTAAAGGTCAGGAAAGAGTGTAGGAATGACAGCACCAGGAAACTTTGGAACACATACTGGAAATGATAAAGGTGATGTGCTGGTACGGTTTGCAGAGAGGAATGATTTAGAGATAGATAATGAACACATCCTTTGATCGTAAGGCAAGTAAAAAGTATACATGGATAAGTCCGACTAACAGACTGAACACTGTAAAGAATATGACAGTACAGTATTAAATAAATTGATACTAATGCACAAGAAAGGAGATAATAAGAACGAAAAAAAAACGATCGTCCAATGTATATATTTCATCAGTTTTTTATTTACTTATTCATTTATTAATTTATTTATATTTTTTTTTATTATTTATTTTATTACTACATTTTACTTACGTAGCAATGAAATGAGTAGATGTAAAGTAGGTTAGGAGGAAGCTTACACAGAACCCATTAACTTTAGGCAATGTGAGGCAGGCAAGGCTGAGTCTCCCCTTAAGTGTGATTGTGATAGGACTGAGGTGCGCCCCTTGACACCTGTTTACATGAGTATAATGGGCTCAGACACTTCATTCAGATATGAAATGTGATGGAAAAACAAAATCTGAAAATTCTCAACGATGACCCAAAATAGAACACCAGAGAGAGAGAGAGAGAGAGAGAGAGAGAGAGAGAGAGAGATGAAAGGAGGAAATTAGTTACATATTATTTTTTCTCTCTTTATCCTACAGTATATTAACAGTGCAATGACATATGATGATAATGATGATGATGATAGTTATATACCAAATAAGAACATCTAATAACTGCTCTCTGATTCCTCACTTCAAGATTAATTTATTGGCCTTCATGATGTCAATTAAACGTAGATGCTAGGGTGAAAAGGGAAGGGTGAGGAGACGTGAGGTGAGAGGGAAGAGCATTAGGGTGATATGCATGAATAATGGGGAGGGTGAGGGTAGCATGCATAAAAATCAGGGTAGGGTGAGGGGTACAGAAGGTGGGAGGGTGAGGGGAAGGGAAGGGGTGATAGGTGTAATAATGGGATGCTAAAGGTGATGGGAAGAAGGTAATAGGTAGGTCAGAAGTGATAGGTGGGTGGAAAGATCTTATTTTGTTTATTAAGGCTTCTTCAAGGGGTGTCTATAGCAGAAAAATTACCACTTACTAATGTCTAGACACCTCATCCTCACATCCTCTCACTCACACTCTCCCTCTCACTTCCTCTTACCTTAAACACCATCTACATTATTCATCCTTTTCACTCCCCCATCCACTCCAGGTAACCTAATCATCTATAACTACTCCATTCCACCCCTTCCACTACTCTGCACCTCATTAATCCACCCTTACACCCTATACCAAACCTTCTACGTAACTTTTTCTCATCTACTCACCACATTAACTCTTCAGATAACTCATTACCACAGCTTGAATCCCAGACCTTTGATGCTGTTTTTCATCCCGGAGCGTGTGTGTTGGGTAAGTTATGAGGAGAGTAATGGGGGTATACGTATAAGTGCATGATGGGTTAACGAGACATAACTGAGATAGGTTAGAGTTAGTTACGGGTATGTGAGGTAGAGTGGGCGGTAGGAGGTGAGAACAGGGTGTAGGTGGACAGACTAGTAACCCGACCAATACTTTCAGACGATTCATATCTTCGGCCCGACACAAAGCCTCCAAAATTGGGCAAGGGGAGAGGTACAGTACCCTGCCACTAACTTTTTTTGCCTTTTGCTATATATCTATATCTAATTTTTCCCCCACCACCACCACCACCACCACCACCACCACTACCACTACTTAAAACAACAACACTAACCACCACCACCACCACCACCACCACCACCACATCAATAAAAAAAAATTAGTCATATAGTTATTAAAAAAAAAAAAAATTTCCCCCAAAACCCAGAAATTATAATAAATTCAATGCTTTTATCTAAATTTTTTGGTCTTTTTTCTGCCCACACATTTTTGCAAGTATTTTGTATATCTTTTTTATATACTTTTTCCCCTTACTCTATCTATACATATATTTTTTTAGCACGAAAAGATATGCGTTTCTGAGCATTTGTCACTGAAATGAATAAGTATAATATAATATGTATCTCTATATATATTTATACTTATATATTTGTACGTATTTCCATGTACTCTTTTGCTACCATAAGTCACACGTGCTCTTATTTTTTTGAAGAAGTGAATGTATTACTATAATCCCACTCACCCACTTGTACTATAGAGTTAAAACAGTATTTGTATTTTGTGTGTGTCAATCACTAGTGTTCTCTGTCTGTCTGTCTGCCTGTTTCTCTCTCTCTCTCTCTCTCTCTCTCTCTCTCTCTCTCTCTCTCTCTCTCTCTCTCTCTCTCTCTCTCTCTCTCTCTCTCTCTCTCTCTCTCTCTCTCTCTCATACAGATTAGAGTAACTCACACTTAATAACTTAATTAGTCACCTTTACTGTTGCTGATTGCTGCTGCTGCTGCTGCTGACACACTGAGATGAGGACTGTGCATGCCCTCCCCCCTTCACTCCCTCCCATCTCAACGCTCACTCCAATAGTTCGTCATCACTCTATAGTCGTCACTTTTTTTGGCCCTACAGTGTGACTTAACATAAATTGCCTCCCTGTTTTTTAACTAAGTCTTATTTTTTTCGTATAAAACTTTTTTGACACACCTTTTGAATTTTTTGTTAATACGTATGTACTTTAATACATGGTGTATTGTTATATACATAATGATATCTGTATGTATGTTTGTGTGTGTGTTTGTTTGCAAGAGTTCTTGTTTGTCATGTATAATACATAATCTCATTATGTGTATATATATATATATATATATATATATATATATATATATATATATATATATATATATATATATATATTATATATATATATATATATATATATATATATTTATATATATATATATATATATATATATATTTATATATATATATATATATATATATATATATATATATATATATATATATATTTATATATATATATATATTTATATATATATATATATATATATATATATATATATATATATATATATGTATACACATACATACGTATAGTATATTGCATGTGTATTATTCTCTACATGTATATATAACTATGCCTTTATAGCCTTGGAGGCTTGATGGTGAGGTGGTGAAGTGACACAAGTTTTTCCTGTTTACAGAGAAATCGGTCTCGTTTGAAAAGTCAGTGTCGTTCAGCGATGACCTGCCTGACCTCAGCACACCTCCCAAGCAGCACGTGCCTGCAGGTAATGCTGAACCTTGTGCCTTCCCCCACACACCACCACTACCACTTCCCCTTCCATCCCCCTTCCTTAAAGACAGCCACAGCCACCTCCACCACCTCCACCTCCACCTCCACCTCCACCTCCACCTCCACCTCCACCACCACCACCACCTCAAATATTGATCACTTGTTGATCATCAGATACTATGTACAGGTAATGTTGTCCAGCTTACCACCACCACCACCACTACCACTACAACCCTCCCTGTGGACAGCCACTACCACCACTGCCATCACCAACACCTTGAGCAACACAGTACCACAGACTAGTGCCTCTCAAGATAACAGGTGATATCACCCTCCCCTTAAACACACACACACACATACACATACATTGCTTGCTAGCTCATGATAGGGTGTGTGATGTGTGAAAGGTCTTACCTTACCCATAGACCAGGCTATAATGAGCTCTAAGCTCTCTCCAGTAGGTTAATGGCTGGCGATCATGAGTCCAGCGCGTGATCCTCAAGACCGTGGTGAATTACACACACACACACACACACACACACTGTTCACTAGTTCAGTGGTAAAGTCTTGGCTTGTCACTCGGCAGGCAGAGGTTTGTGCCTCTCTCAAGGCAAAAAAAAAAACTGTTGATCAAGCAGTTAGTGACCTCCTTCAACAAGAGGATGGGGTGTGTGGTGGGTGAAAGTTCACAGCTTTACCTATAAATTGGTCTACATGAGCACCAAGCTCTCTCCAGGAAGGTAATGTCTGGCAATCACGAGTCCAGCACATGATCCTCAAGACCGTAGGTGAATTACACACACACACACACACACACACACACACACACACACACACTGTCATTTTGGTATTCAAAAGGCCAAGTGAAGGTGAGACAGAAAAACAAACTTTACCTTGAGAATTGGTAACACAAATTGTTTCTTTGTACATAATGACCTGTGATGTGTGAGTTTCATTAACAGTACAGTTGTTCTTCCTTGAGCTCACCTGAGCCTCTCAAACCAAGGGTAAGAGTTTCATAATGCTGCTGAACCTTTTTATGATAAGCCTGTGTCAACCTATTATAAAAGTCAGGACAGTGTTAAGTCAGTAGGTTTAATGTGACTCAAAGGAACACACACACACACACACACACACACACACACACACACACACACACACACACACACACACACACACACATTCAAAAGCTGCTATGCACACTTTCTTGTAATGTGTTATCCTTGGTATGTGAGTGAGTGTGTGTGTGTGGGTGTGCGTGTGCGTTTCATTGTTTACTTACTCTGTGTGTTGTCGTGTGGTGGTGCCAAACATTGGTGGCCATGCTTAGAGTGTCTCCCGTCACAGCCCAGCATGGGTGAGCAGGGGCTTGACAGTGGCTTATTCACACTGTAGAGGTAGTGAAAAAGTATGAGTAACTACCGTAGACTTACATATTGTCCTGTCATCCCTGTGTGTGGGTCTAGCAAGCTTGGGTGTGTTCTGTTGGGTCTGTGTGGTGTTCAGTCTACGTAGAGTGTCCAGCTACAACCTGTGAGTCATTGATTATCTTGATTCATGGTTCATTGTTTGGTGTCGAGTGTGTTCGTGGTGGCTGGTGGGTCAGTGTGTGTCACTTGTCTGTCACTAGCAAGATAAGCTTGGATATGAAAAGGTAATCAGTATGTAGAGATAATTATACACACTGTCATTCCTTAACAGCATCTGGCCGTTCAAGGACATTTTCACTCATTGTATTTCCTTACCAGCATTTGATGGATTAAATTCCTTGATGGCATCTAACCCAACCTATCAAAGTGGCTGTCATTTTAGTGCATTCTGAACAGTTCAACCTCGTACTACCATAACATCCGGCTGCACCAAATCAATACTAACACGTTGCTCTTTCTTATCAGTGTTCAGTTAGTCAACAACTTGCACCACATACAATAGTGCCACATAAAAACATTACACATAAGGATTAAGGATGTCTGATGCAGCCCACAGCCCCAACCCACAGCCCACAGCCCATAGCCCACAGTCCCCACCCACAGCCACGCCCCTGCTCAAAGGGTAGAAGGGAGTCCGTGTGGTTTTCATCCCAGTAATAGCCACTCACACCATCACCTTTGCCGTCTCCTTAGTGACAGAGTGTAGAGGCTAACAAAGCTTGCCTATTGAGACTTAGATCCCACTCTAGGATGCATTACAGTAACCATGGTGGGTTGTTTTTGTCATCAGTCATTTTTTTATTTATTTATTTATTTTTTGAGCCAAGCTGCCCGATTCATTTTTCTCTAATATACTTAGTCATCGACTCAATTTTATTTGACTAATCCGTTTTCTATGACTGTAGCCGAGAAACAGCCTATGAAGCCAGCCATCAAGTCCTCCACACTGCCACGGATGTCCTCCCAAGGTGAGTGGTGTACCCGCACTGCTCCTCCCTCCGTACCTCCCCCTCCCTTCCCTTCATCCCTCCTCCATCCATCCCACTGTCAAGCCTCAAAAAAGTCGTTCTTGAGGCTATACATATTAGAAAAATAAGGAGTCAATCAATTATTTAAGAAAGGTTTGATCTGCATGACACACACATCCTGGCCTCCCGACATGCGTTCAAAGATCCGAGCATGTTTCCATATGACACATAGATTGATTACATTGTGCGTACTTACCTATATACTTACTTACCGTCGGCTGCCCGGGTCGAGGAGAGTTCCAGTTACGAGGAGTTGATAAGAGCTCAAGAGTCCCATTTAATACTGTTCTGAGGCCAAGTAGTTTATATGCAACATGCTGGGAGAAGAATGATATGTGTTGCCCCCTTGAGGTAGTGTATGGTGTTGTAGTGATAGTGAGACAGTGTTGTGATGATGGTGATGATGAGGGGTGTACAAGGCATGTGTTGTGGAGAGAGTGAGGAGTAACTGGTGTGTTGCAGTGATGGGAAGGATGTGTTGCAGCAGTGATGAGTGTGAGGGAGTGTTGTGGTGTTAGTAGTGAGTGAGGCAGATGATGGTGAGGTGCAAAGTGATGGTGTTGTGGTGTTGTTGTGAGGGCAAGGTAGGAGTTCAAGGCAGGATGAGGCAGGTAACATCCCTATCTTAGCTATAACAGAATATATCTTTTCTTATACATACCTCAACACCACCACCACCAGGAACATACTTGGAAACTAGTCTATCCCACCGCTGACACCATTTATTACTACTTTTTTTTTTTTTTTTTGACACCTTCCTCATACATTTCTTTATATTTATTTATTTATTTATTTATACTTAACACTGCTATAGTATGATTTCCTGTTCCACCACCACTCTTTATAGTTATGTTGTGTGGGGTTTTTTTCTGCCCTTGTAAATGTGAAGAAGAAAAACATACACACAGTTATCTGCTTTTTATGTTATTTTTCAACATATTTCATTTTGTTGTATTCTTGCGTTTTACATATTCTTATTCTTTTATTTTTTGTTTTTCTCTGTCTTTACGTCTCTTCTTTTTCTTGCATTTCATCATCCACCAAACCGTTAATTGTTTCAACATTTTTTTCTCTCTCTCTCTCTCTCTCTCTCTCTCTCCTCTCTCTCTCTCTCTCTCTCTCTCTCTCTCTCTCTCTCCAAACACAACATTTATTACATTATTACATCTTCTCTAAGTCCATTAATTCACACTTGTTCCATTATACATTAGTTTTGTATTTTCTCCCTCTCTACCTCTTTCACTCTCCTGTCTCCCACACACAACAATTATTGCATTACATTACTACTTCTCTAAATCCATTAAATTCACACTCGTTTCATTTTGTTTAGTTTTTGTGTTCTCTCCCCTGTCTCTCCCTGTCTCTACCACTCTCTCCTCCCGCGTTGTGATGTGCAGTCCCCCCAGCACACGCTTGGCTCTCTCCCCCGACACGCAGACGTGACCCCAATCATCATGTGACGTCACAATCAGGTGTGGCTACATTATCTTTGTGTTCTGTGTTTGGCCCTCTTAAGTGTGTGTGGGTGTGCGTGTGTGTGTGGGTGTCTGTGTATGGGTGTGTACGTGTGGGTGTGTGTGTGTTTTTCTTAATTTTTGTAAGTCTGCTGTATGTTGAAGTTATGTGATGTTTTTGTGTATGAATGTGTGTGTGTGTATGTGTAAGAGTGTGTGTGTGTGTGTGTGTGTGTGTGTGACAGATGGTGGCTTATTAGTTTTGTCATTATTTTTTTATTTTTTTTATTTATTTATTTTTTTTTCCGTTGTTATTGAATTAGAAAATAGATATAGCAGTAAATCCTAGATCAAGACCTTATTTTTCAACGCAACTTTTTTTTGCACCAAGTATTATACGGTAGAAGAAACTGTTAATTTGTCTTTGATTATATATCAATTTATCTGTTTACTTTTTCTCCTTCATCCTATCCACCACTTGTCACATGCAATTAAGTGTCGTGTTCATTTCCTTTCCTCATTTCACTCCTCTCAGCTCTCATATCAGTGATCAGCAATTTTTTCATATGTAACAAAGAAAAGGAAATAATCTGAGATGTATCCTAGCTGGAAATCAATTCCAGCTAGGATACATCTCAGATTATTTCCTTTTCTTTATTTATCCATGGCAGTCTCCACTCATTAGCTACTATTCCCCTCAATGATATCCCAGACATGGCATATCCCCAGAATTTATGAAAGATTTTCCGTAATAACTATAACAGTCACATCCCGTCACCTTGCAGAGAACAGGTATTTTCCATTCCTCTGTGACTCAACCAGATTACCACACTATCTCCCCAAATATTGAAGCACAGTAACAGTATTTCCCCCAAATATTGAAGCACAGTAACAGTATTTCCTCCAAACATTGAAGCACAGTTAGGCCTCTTTCACACGAACGGCTTTTGCTGTCCGGAGTTTGCCTCGTTTCGGGCACTTGCGGATTCTGCCGCAGGCTCTCTCTCAACAATAATAATGTTATAATTAATATATCTTTATATAATGAATATACTGATAATAGGTTATAATTTATTGATCTTTAAATGATAATGATAAGCTATAATTAATATATCGTCCTTAATAACGATAATACAATATAATTAATATATATTAAAGGAAGGATACAATTAATATATCGTCTTTATATAGCGCTATTAGAATATAATCAATATATTTTTAAAGAATAGTAATAGACTTAAATTTTCAATATACATTATTGAAAGTTCACATGATGGAGAATATAGTGCATACCAGCTTTTCCAGTGATGCAGATGAGGTGGTGGTGGTGGTGGTGTGCTCTTCCTCATAATGTTGACAGACATCTGACCACCTGATGATCCGCTGCGCGGCAAACACCGGATAGTGTGAAGCACCCATAGTAACACATTACCACCAAGACCGTTGATGGCTTTTCTGCCGTTGCAGTCTTGGTGGAAGGATGGCAGGGCACGCCTGCCATGTGAATACTCACATAGGATTCAATTGAAAGCTATGCTGCATCGGCAAACGCTGGACAGCAAAAGTCGCTCGTGTGAAAGAGGCCTAACAGTATCTCCCCCAAACATTGAAGCACAGTAGACTTCCATGCCAGAATTCCATATCATCCTTTTATTTTTGCTGTATGCCGTCTTGGTGTCCTGTGTTCCTCCTTCAACTTTCTGCTCCTGTTGGTGTTGATGTGGAGGGTTTGTGGTGTCTGTATGTGTGTATGTTTGTCTGTTTGTGATTGTGTGTTTTTTGTGTTTTATTTTGATTTATTTGTTTGTCATTTCTACTTGTTTTTTATGTTCTTGCTTTTCTTTTGCTGCTGTTACATTATTTGTGTCCGTTTCTTTAAGTGTATGTTTTGCTTGTATTTGTGTTGCTTGTGTATATTTTCTTTACGTATTTTCATGGTTTGTACTGTTGCACTCTTCATTCATTTTCTTTTTCTCTCATCAAACTTCTTTTTTTAAGCCAGAAAATAACTATTACGTTGTGTTGCATTCCATACCATGCACATACCAAACTGTTATTCTCTCCTTTATCCATTAATTATCGCTCCTTGTTTGTTTTTTCATCCTTATCTACAGTACCACATTACATTCTTAGTGTGCCCTCTGCCCTCACCCCCACAACAACCCCCCTAATGCTGCAAGTCGCCATGTGTGTGTTGCTTTGCGAGAAGTGTTGCTCGGTGCCGTGTCAGCTGCCGAGGATAGCATGTGTGTGTGTGTGTGTGTATGTATGGTGTGGTCTGATGTGCACCAACTAGGAGTGTAAAAGCAAAAGTGTAATATATGTATGGAAGTGAAGTAATAGTAGTGTGGATTGGTGTGGTAAATTTAGGGTTTTTTAAAAGCTTATTTGTATTAGATTATATTATTTAGTCTTGGTAAGGTAAACATGAACTGAACTTTGGGGAAAATGGTGAAAGTTTATGATTCATAGTCTAATACAAGAATGAGCTGCCTTTTATTTTATTTATTTATTTGTTTGTTTTTTTATTATTTTTTTTATTTACACAGTAGGGAGTAATAATAGAGACTATGCAACTCAAAAGCTTTTCAGGGAGCCTTTGTGTTACGGGTTTGCATCAGAATTAGGTGAATGAGGTGAGTCTTATCTTGGCACTGTCCGGCATCACATACTCAACACCTAACAGGCTTGGCTGGTCCTGTTTTATAGTGACGCAGCGAGCATTGGATGATAAACTCTGTGTCCA
>JAPQNM010000034.1:1241266-1308766 GCA_029783475.1 Metacarcinus magister
CTCCGCCTCCTGAGTAGATCTTCCCCTCAGAGGTAGACACATGATCTGACTACAATAGCAGCACCAACCCGCATCTACACAGTCACAGACGCACATCACTAGGTGCACATCCTGACACTCACGGGTATAGATCTGTAAATATTCGTACACGCAGACTCACACACGCTAGAATGCATGTGTATTTTGTTTGGCAAGTGTGGACACAAACTTGAACATAATTTTGATCATAGCGCATCCTTGCTCTCCTTTGATTAGCTTTGTGTTGGGTATTGCATGATGTTATTTTTGTTTAAGGTTCTAGTTTGTTCATTCCAAGGTTAGTTACAATGATTTACTATTCCTTTGTGATGATATTTTACAGAATATTTATAATGTTATTCCCATTGTTTTCTTTTCTCATTTTATTATTGTCAGGAGTGTTCCCTTGAGTGAACTATTCAGTATCTTATTTTTGTTGGACTATTTTACCATAAGATTACTTAAAGTTTCATTATAATTTTTGACATTTCAGATACAAATTATGTTGCTTTGTTTATTTATTTGCTGTTGTTGTATACTTAATGTCTGACACATCTGTTCACATGCACAGGAAGCAACATAATGTAATCGAAGCACATTTTTCCTCACCGCAGTATGTGTGTTTATTTATTACACTGCAATGTTAAATGTGTGTGTTGACATCATGAGTGGAGTGTCAGGTGTTGATGCTGTGTGGGAGGCATCACACCTTCACTCGAGGACAATACATACTGTCCTGGCCCTTCACCCACTCAAGGACACTACCACACTACCATCACTCTCAGCCAATGGTGCCACAGTGGAGGGGTGCCAGGGTGTCATGGTGTAGGGGTGTAGCCTGGAGACACTGACCCAAGGATGGATGCTGCTGCTATCCTGTATTACTTTAATAATCTGTTACCCTTGACGGACTCTGCAAGGTTTAGCCTCAAGTTGCCATTGTCCCCGGAGTCCTGATGTCCCGAGTGTTTGTTAGTCAAGGCTGTGTGTGTCAGCAGCAGACAAAGAACAGTTTTAGTGGCATTCTGTGGCTGGTGGATGATAATGGTGATAGAGGCAAACTAAGCAGTGGGCTTGAGGCTGCTTCAAGTAATGTGTGGTGACAGGATAACAGAATTAAAAGACATCACATTGCCCAATAAAACCATGGCATTGCCCCCGTGGCCTGGCGGGCTGGTGGTTGGCCTTGGTGAGCCACAGAGAGCGTGGTGAGTGAGTGGTGACCATGGGTGACTAGGCTTCAGAGTTACCGATGCTCACTGTTTTGAGAAATGAACTGATACAAGATGAAGATTGTGTTGTTATAAGTAATGACGGTGTGACGGCAAGCAGGTGTGTCTTGTGTTGGTGATTGGTGTTGATTATCACACTCCAAGGACAGGCGAGGCTGTGAAATAGAACACAAACACACACATGGACATCGGCCGCCTCATTTATTAGATAAACACACACACACACACACACACACACACAACAACAACATAGTCTCCTCACAGTCCCCTCAGTCCTCCCCCCACAGGTACTGCCCCCTCCCCAGTGCTCCCCTCTCCCCCCCGCCCCCCCAAGACCTGAACAAAACCCCAAAGGTAATTCCACTTACTGAGGAAGGGGCAACTTTGTTCCATATAGTGTTAATTCAACTTATTTTGTCATACAGTGGAGCTCCCCCCCCCCAAGGACTCCTCCCCCAAAAGTACTCCTCCCCCCGTCCCCATCCACCTCCACACCCCCAGATACTTTCCCTGGGTATAGGTGTAGTGATTGCCTTGCCATTCATTCATAACTTTCTTGCTCATGGAAAGAAAGTTTATAGATAACATTTTTTTTAACTCAGCATCGACACTTTTTGATCATCCCTGTCAAAGCCTGTGGGACACTAGCCTTAGTGATAGATAGTTGTCTCTGCCCTCATGTATGTCTGTCTTTATGCACACATGTGAACGTACGTGTGTGTGTGTGTGCGTGTGTGTGTGTGTGTGTGTTTGTATTTGTGTCGTTGCCCTGATGTGTGTGGTGATGCAGGCGTCACTATAAGGTGCCCACACACCCTCCTAAGCCCACCCAGCCCTAAGGTGCCCTAAGGTGCCCCATGGTGCCCTTAAGTGCCTCGCCAGGAAACAAACAACACACTCCTTCCATGCCCCACTAATGCCACACAATCATTTCCATCAAGTAACACCAAAAAAAGAACTTCAGAATCTGCTCAGTTTTTAACAATGCATTTCTGGGACAACTTCTTTTGGTGTTGCTGATGGTAGAAAAGATGGTGTGTGGCTGGTGTGGGATGCCATGAATGTGAGGTTGTCTGTTTGTTCCTTCCTGGAGGCTGCACCGGCATTATACTTTGGTGTTAGAATTCTATCTGTTTTGCCTTCATGTCAAGTCCGACTCCCCCACCTTGATGTGCTCTCGTCACCCTCTGAGAAGCCAATCAAAGGCCGACCCCCTCACTCCGACACTCCCATGGATACTCGGGTCCAGTCAGAATCAAGGTAGGAGCGCCGTGACTGACCACTCCCAGCGCAGACACACTTTCCCCGCCACTCTTGAGGTGTGCACGGTGCAGGTGGCAAGGTTTGGGTCAGTGGGTTCCTGCTTGTGGTGTTTAACATGAGGAACAGTCTGGCTCGGGGACACACTCCATGCTGTGGCAGAGGCTCCTCACTGACCAGGTTGTTGTTGTTGTTGTGCAGAGGAGATGCATCATTTTAAATCTGGTTAGGCCTATGTCACAGTTTTTGCAATATTAAGAAAATGCAAAGATGAGTAAGTTGTGTTGAGAAGAAAGACTCATGACAGGAGTGATGTTTTTATAGGAAGGGAAAGAGACGCCCAGAGTAGAGGCTAAGACAGCCGGCCTGGTGTGATTGGTTCACTGCCACAGCCCGCACCTCTGGGCTCATGCACCACCACTAAGAGCCACACTGGTACACTCATTTAAACCACAAGTAAAAGGCTGGTGTGTTACTTCTTTTTGGATGTATTACAAAATATTTCAGCATGGTGTGTGTGTGTGTGTGAGAGAGAGAGAGAGAGAGTGTGTGTGTGTGTGTGTGTTTGCAGGAGTGTGAGTGTGTGTATGTGTGTTTGCAGGAGTGTGAGTGTGTGTGTGTGTGTGTGTGTGTGTGTGTGCAGGAGTGTGAGTGTGTGTGTGCACGTCTGTGTGCATGTGACTGTTTTGGCCCAACTCTCGGATGCAACAGTGGCCGGGCGTTACCCAGTCATGCAGCACTTCAATATTTATTACACTTTGCATCTTGCATGATTTCTAATATAAGGTTTATATGTAAACAATTGTTTATATGATAATTATAATTAGTTATATTATTCAGCTCAACTGGTTGATCAGATTGTTAAATAACACTGATAAAAAGTAGTTTTCTGTAAACAACGTACACCAGTATCTAAATGTTCTCTTTTTAAAATATTTGTGCCATAATCCAATCTTAAGCCCTTTTAGAAACCAAAGACTCCACTTCCCAGGCACCACAAAGCGTCCCAAAGAGTAAGTTCTCCCGCCACGAGTACTTGTCATCCCCGCCGGCTCCTTCCCAACACTCCCACTCCTTCACATCACCTACTTGTTTTGACACCACCTAGAAGGGCGTGCCCTGCCTCCCTTTAAACCAGCAGATGGAGCCTTATACTCATCATGGTGCGGGTGGGAGTCTTGATCACTGTTGTCCCACCTGGTCATTCCAGTCATGGTTTAAGGGAGAGACAGTGTTATTGCCAGTAAATAAATGACATTTTATAGGACTTAGTAAACTTTTGGCTCAGTGTGATCTGTTTCGAGTTGTATGATGAGAAAGGAAACTTAGGGATATTTTCGGTAGAATGCTGCAAAGTGACTGAAGTTAATAGTCAAAGTTTTGTGCAAATGTTTCAATTTAACATTTACTTCCTGTTATCATATTTATCTCTCCCAGAGACACCCACTCAAGAGGAAGATTTCCTGATTCATGTATTCATTTTTTTGGTTGTGTTTGAATGAGAACATTACGTGAACAACATTTGAAGTGTCACAAGTTGACTGGTTATAATGTCTTGTTGAATACTTTATGTTGTGAAAACTACATCTGGTTTAGGAAAGGTTATTAACAGTTTCAAAATAGTAATAGAACATTATGAAATCTGAGTAAGAAAATTAATATATAATTTTACATTTACTTTTCTTACATGTGTATTTGTTTGATTGGTTTATTTAATGTTGGTCCTGTCCTTCAAGTTTTGGTTGTATGTGAGGCGATGCAGGATGTGTTAGTGTGCTTCCTGTGTTGGTCTTAATGCTTATTGGCTTCTGTTATGTGATTGTAATTTTTGAGTCATCATTCTTCCTTTGTTATTTATAAAGCAGTGTGAGGACAACTTTATCTCTGTTGATTTCTCAATACTTTACTTGGATGACCTTGAATTCCAGTCACGGTTATGTTCCTTAAACATTTGATGCATTTGTTTATGCAGTTTTTTTAATACCATTTTGTTTGAACTTCAACTTTGCCTCCAGGTTTGAGTATAGTTCAGTTATCTGACAGCCACTGTTTTGTTCAGTTCATTTTGCATTATTGATGTTTGTTTCTACATCACAAACAGTTGGCGCCAGTAGGCTTTATGGAGGCTAAGATGGACTGCCTCTTGCCCGTTATTTGGCGTATGTTTAGATTTTTTAGTGACGCCTCAAATGTTTACGTTCTCTCTTGAATATGTTGAGAACTAGAGAGGCTATTGCTGCTACAGCCTCAGATGCATATAAACATTGTAAGTCCCGTCTGAGGACAGTATGGCAGCAGTTTGGGTAATCTTTGGCCACTCAGCAGTAATACCAAAGAAAGAAAAGTGGCCAGCGGATATCGGGACTCGAACTCGGGACCCTAGGTTTGCATACCCAAACGCTTGACCAGTGTACTGGTTTGAGTATTTGTGTATTGTGTTGACCACTGGTTGTGTGAAGGCAGCTGTGGAAAGTACCAGGAGAAGGTGATGAGAGGCTTCACTTGGCCTTGAAGTGAACGTCAAAACATAATCTGAAGTGATGTTCTAAATGGAAGCCAACAGTCCAGTTTTGATGCAAGGCAACTTGTCATCCAAAATTCGGTCATTATTAATCATGAAGACTTCTTGGTGTATAGTTTGAGGTGTTACCTGAGTGTGGCACATCAGTGATGGATCCACACCAGCACATCACACACTCATCAAGGCCAACACAACACCTCACAGTGTCATCTGAGCTGCAGCGGACACAAAACTGAGATTGCACATACTATTTAGTATTTTATTATATTATTATTATTGTTATTATTGTTATTATTATTATTATTATTATTATTATCATTGATTATTTCCGTTTTAAGACATCTTTGTTTAGAGTAGTGGTTTGCAATGGGTGTGTGTGCCATGCCTGGAGACAGGAATACAGGTGCAAGGGTTACCAAGGAGGCAGACAGACAGGCAGGCACCATGTACAGAGCCGGGCAGAGAGTGTGTCATCACTGTGAGGGAGGGAGTCACTGCCACCTTACTCATCACTCACTCTTGCAGACCTTCGGCTTTCCCCGGAGGTGTACAACCAGCTGCGGGTGCTACAGAAGAAGGCTAAGGAGCTGCGGACTGACGTGAGGAATCTACGCAAGACTTCCCAGGCTAATGCTCTCACTATGAAGGAATTATTGCGGGACACTATAGGCAAGATTACGTAAGTGTTGCCAGTCTGACTCCTACTGAGATCTCCTCTCCTTCCATCCCATAATTTGGATTGAAATATAATTAATACTCCTTCCCCTCACTCCCTCACTCCCCACGCTGCCTCCTTCTACAGACCAGTAAACAGATTGACTTCAGTGGTGCAAAAATATCATTGAATTCTCCAAAAATCTAATCCTCACTTCCTTTGCATTAAATCCTCACTAGTTCTAAAGAGAAGTAGTTACATGTCAAAGATCCATTACCTAAGCATGGATTGGCTGGTGGGGCTGCAGTAACACTTGGCAGGAGTGGTGAAAGTCATGGGTTTGGCAGAATAGAGAAAAAAAAGTGAATATCCTCATGATGAGGAACCAATAACCTCCCAGTCATGTGATGAGTTTCATGAACAAAGTTATATTGAGTCACCTCCACACTACCATTGTACAAGGAGTGGGTGAGCAGGTGGTGTGACTCCCCCCATAAAGGAAACATTACCTTAACACAAACCACTGTGCGGGAAAAGTAAAGATTAAATTCCCTTTGTCACTCTGAGTTGTCGGGGGAGAAGTGATTGGCTTGGAGTGGTTGGCAGAAACAATAAAGTCTCGTTGCTCCTCAGGACAGTGCTTCAGTCCAACGAGGAGTGTATGCTGCAAGGCTCCTCGGATGCAGAGAGAACGAGGATACAGCGTGAGGAGGCATCATACAGGCAGGACATGAACAAGCTGGATAAAGACCTCTGGTAGGTAGTGTTACTTGGGGTAAGCTCACAATCTTGATTTTATAACATTTATTGATAAATACATCATCTGAATTCATTTTTTCACTTTATCTAATATTATACAATTAAACATTTCATAAACATCTCACAGATATATTCTATTTTATGAGCTGGACATTCCATGCATTTCTCTCTACTAATGAATCCTTGGTACTTACTTTTACACTGATACTTTAGTGCACAAAAACATTTATCATTTGTTTTCTACTGTATAGTGTTTTTAAAAAGAATGTATCTACCAAAAAAATGATTTGATTCAGATATGTTAATGCTTTCTTCAAGAGTTTAGTAGACCTAAACTGCCTTTGCTGCCATTCCAAGAGTCATACAACACCTTGGGTCAAGTTGAGGCAGCATTAGTGAGTGTTGTGTGTGTGTGTTGCAGTGACCTGGAGCTGAAGGTGGAGGAGCTCAGGAACAATGTGATCAACAGGCGACTTCGAGTGAACATGTCAGACGTGGAAAACATGGCGCTCATACTCTCAAGGTCAAGGTGAGACAGGAAGGAAAGGCAACTCATTAACTTTAAAAAAAATTAATATAAGTATTCCTTCCTTACTACAATACTAAAAGTTCAATACATATATACATGCTTTTATCTCTCTTCCTTATTAAATAAAGGATTAATTACTCTTAAAGGATATATTTACCTATAGTTGTCTTAGGAGAACGACTTCAATTGCTTATAAACATATTTCTTACTTATAGTTTGAGAGGTAAGGTGTTGCGTCTGTCTACCACACTGTGTTGCGTCCTCACCCTTGTGTTCTTTGCAGCAAAACAGTAGCTGACCTCAAGATAAAGTTTCCTATCCTCCAAGATGGTCTCAAGGGTCTCATATCCGCCGAGATGGAAAGAGCAATTTGTAATGAGAAGTAAGGACAACACTTTCAGGTTCATCATAGTTCCATTAAGGGATGAATTAACAGTTGCCTGCATTGCATTTTTCTCCTCCGCGCATTGCCTCATTTTCTTGTACTTTTCACAACATTTCATTTGTAATCATCTATACAGTTCCATACAGTCACCACGAGTCATCTCATAGCCAATTGCAATCCCAAGAACCCAGCAACTTCCTCACATCGCTTCACACACCCCACCACAACCTTCATACTCCCTCACCACTTCCACATCTCCCTCACAACCCCAACAACTCGTGTACAACCTTCACCATTATCTTCACAGCCCCTCACACCTTCATCACAGTGTTCAGCAGCCCCGTCCCTGTCCCTAATGTCCCTTACTTTTCAGGTTCCTCAAAGAAGAGCCAGACAAGCTGGAGAGTGCACTGAGGAGGTGCAAAAAGCTTACTGGCACACTGGTCACTTTAAAGAGGTGAGGTGTGGAAATGATGGGTGTTTGAGGGTGTGGGAAGTGTGTCAGGATGTGTGGAGTATGTGTTAGTGTGTGTTGAGTGGGTGTGAGAATGTGTTGAGTGGTGTTGGAATGATTGGTTCATTGTACTAAGGTCAATAACAATGATGTATTAACTTTTGGTCACACTGAAGGTTGGTGTCCTTTACTTCCCACACACTGTTTCTGTCTTGAGTCTCATTCTGCTTCCAATGCTGAGGATGACACTAAGTAAAGGACATGCACACACACAACTGTAATTGATCGCACAGAATTATAGGTGTCCACAGGCAACCCTTTTGCATTTACATTTGCCAAAGAATCAGAAAGAATGCTATTTATCTATCTATAGTTTCAAATGCCTTTAGCTGACCACTCAGTGGATTGTACATATACACATGAGTCCAGCGCGTGATCCTCCAGAAGGATTGGACGAGACAGGATGTGTTGACAGAGGCTCTGGATGTAAACAAAACACAGGATTTCCTTCAGAAAAGGCTTAGTATTGTAAAAAGGGAACTCAGCCATTGAAGTGTTGGGTGATATTCTAGTTGCAAAGGAAAGTTGGTTTATTTTTCTTTGTTGGAGCAAAATTATTGGTGTTGGAGGACAGTTGTTGGCAGGAGTTAAGGCATTTTATAAGGAGGCAAGTGTGAGGGTGGATGAAGAGCAAAGTGAGAGTTTTCCTATAGGAGTGGGAGTGGGACAAGGATGTGTGATGTCACCATGGCTGTTTAATATTTACATGGATGAGATAAAGCTAAAGTGGGGAATGTCGGTGCAAGACTGAAGGTGAAGGGAATGGGTTGGGCGGTGGTGGCATGCCTGTTTGCAGATGACACTGTAGTTTGCAGAGAGTGAAGAGGAACTTCAGAGAGTGGTGAAGGAATTTTATAATGTATATACGAGAAGAAAGCTGAAGATGAATGATGGGAAAAGTAAGGTGATGGTTTTTGAAAGAAGGGAATATATTTTTTTCTCATGTATTTTCCGAAATTGACCCAGTCTTTAAAATAGCTGAACCATCATGTTGGTCAGAGTATCAGGAGCCGAATTAGAGGACTTTAACTGTATTTTTATTTGCCTTGTGGTGGAGGCTGCAAGAATGCTACCATATAAGACGACAAAAAGGGATGGCGCGAGGGGTCTGGGGAGCCCCTCCTCTGTATTCTCTCCTACAAATAGACATGACACAGAAGGGGATGGGAGAGTATTATCAGCTTTTAATGGGAATATCTACCTTATTTGACAGCTTGTAAGACTCCCTTTTTTTCCAAAAAAATATCCCAGAAAATCACACTGCATCTTATGAGGTGAAAGGTCAGCTTTGTGTTACTGGGTAGTGGAGTTGTAGTGGTGCCGTGACCCTTAGATTAAACCATTAACATCTCCACAAATGTAAACACAGTGGTGATCACTTCTACACGAACAACGGCAACTCTTTTCTAAGGTAACAATGTATAACAGTAATACTAACCAGTACTTCATGTAAAATAACACCAGTCAGGAAGAAAATTAAGTGATGACGCTTAACCATGTTTGTACCTAAACAAGCTAGCAGCCCCACTGTGGTCGGGCACCTCACTGGGGGGTTGGGCTTGCCTGGCTGACGTTCTGGAGAGTATCTTCATAGGTGGATACCGGAACTGAAACAAGCAACTTTAACTTTTAATTTTATTATTATTATTATTATTATTATTATTATTATTATTATTATTATTATTATTATTATTACCATTATTATTATTATTATTATTATTTTTATTATTATTATTATTATTATTATTATCATCATCATCATCTCTTTGGTGGGGACTGCAAGAATACCTCCATTATGTTCCCTGGGAATCATAAAAAGCAACACAAAGGAACACAGTAAAGGGTCTGGGAAGCACCTCCTCTGTATTCTCTCCTATAAAAGACAAGGTGCAGCATGGGAGGCGAGAGTAGTCTCCCTAAGTCCTCAATGCCTTGTGTTAGGTATCCCCTTTTAATGGGGATGTATGCCACACTACAGCAACTCTACCACTGTATGTCCTGCGGTTCATAAAAATGCGACACGAAGGACAGAGCAAGGGGCCGAGCAGGCTCCTCTGTATACTCTCCTACCACGACAAGACAGTGCACAGAGGGGGAGGAGAGAGTAATGTTTCCATGAAGGTTGGGTCTGAATGTGTGTGGATGTAGTACACTTGAGGCAAAAAGGGAGATGATTGGAACAACGTTTGTGGAGCAAAATTTTGATGGGTTAGCATTGAGTGAAACTTAAAGAGAAGGGTTAGTGTGAGTTTGGGTGTATTTATTTAACTAGTTGTAGTATACAGGGCCTGAGCCTCACTCGTGTGGTCCTGTCTCCGTATCTATATTTGTCCTGGTTTATTTATTTTTTTATTTTTTATTTTATTTATTTATTTTTTTTTTTTATTTATTTTTTTTTCAGTTTATGTACATTCTTTGTCATTATCACGTCCTTCAGTCCATTCCAAGTATCTATAATTTGGGAAAAATAAAAATTTTTACAACGTTCAAACAAACTTTTTGCAATTTTTCTTGTGTCCCCTCAAATATCTAGCCTCTCCTTTTCTTCTCAATATTAGATCTTTTCTGTCTGTTTCCTCCAGGTTGTTCATCAATTTATATATTGTCATTAAGTCTCCTCTTTGTTAGTTCTTCCAATTCTGGCATCATCTTAGTTGCAATTCTCTGTATTCTTTCTAATTTCAACACGTTTTTTCTTGTGTGGGGACCATATTACTTCTGCATATTCCAGTTTTGGTCTAATCATTGTAGTTATAATTTTACTCATCATATATATATTTAGGAAGTGAAAAGCCATCCATATATTTCGTAGCATCCTGATTATGTCATTAAATATTTTATCTATATGTTTCTTTGGTGATAAGTTGTCCTGTATTACCACTCGCAAATCTTTCTTTTCTTTTTCTATTGATATAATATTTTGTCCTAACTTATACGTCCATGAGGATCTCATTGCACTCTTTCCCATTTCCAATACATGAATGGAAGGATGTCAGGTGTGACCAGAGGGAGATCAATGGAAGGAGTGGCCTCAATGGTGAGTCTGGCAATGAATTTGTGTGTGGAGGAATGGAAGGAAGTGTCATCAAGGCTGATGGGGATAAAAGTAAAGTTTGGTCAAGAGTTGTTGGTATTTATGTCTGCATTTGGTCCTGCTAGTGAGAGGGATGAAACAGGAAGGGAGGCCTTTTCAAAATATTGGGATGAATATTCGCTGAGTTTTGGAGCGAATGTAAATATTGTCTTGTTAGGAGATCTAAATGCTCTTGTTGATTAAATACTTGAAGACGTGGTCGGTAGTTGGGAGAATTATTTTATTTTAATTTTTAATTTTCAATATATAAATAATGCGTAGGGCGCAGGGAGAAAAAATGATAGGACAATGTATAGAGAGGGAATCGTTGGTTAAAAACACCTTATTCAAGAAGGATACACTAAAACCTCTATAATTCGACCTAATTGGGGGAGACCTGGGTCGAATTAGCCGAAAGTCCGAATTATCCGATTATTACCTCTATCCCCTCCACACAATAAGAACTCACTAAAACATGCCAAAACAGCACAGATTGTAGTACTTGTACTCACCAAAACATGGCTGATACTGAAGTCTTGAAATGCAGTACGTACTATACTCTGTCAAGCCAAGTCTGTCAATAACAAAGCTCACGATATGGTAACAGCCTCGTCTCATCACGGCATCTGATTAGCTGATGCACTCCACAGATTCGGACGTGGAGTGCATCAGTCAATCAGATACCGTGAAGAGACGAGGCTGTTGCCATACCGTAAGCATTGTTATTGACAGACTGGGCTAGACGGAAGTTTTTTTAATGGTACTGTGCACTGAGCAGTCACCACTTAGGCGTCACTGAGCTCATCTTCAGGCAATTTGTTGAAATTTTTTAACTCGACCTGAAACAGGTCAAATTATACTGGTTCAAATTATTGAGGTTTTGGTGTGTTCACAAATATATATTTTTTTCTTTCTGTCTTGCACTTGTGGCGTTGGTATGCTTGATGGAGGCTCTATAAATGGTTGGCCTCTGCCCATTAGTGGCGCAAGTTTTAGATTTTTTATAGTGACGTCGTTTTTCTTCGTTTTCTTTGTTGAAGGGAGGCTCATGCTACCAGTAGAAGCTCCTCAATGCATATACCTTTGCAAATCCCGTTGAAGATAGTGTTATGACAGCATGTGGATGATCTTTGGCCACTCGGCAGTAACACCAAAGAAAAGTGGCCAACGGATACCGGGACTCGAACTTGGGACTCTAAGCTGTTATGCCCGACCGCTAGCCACTAGGCCACTGCCTCTTCTTATGGATGAATGAGACAAATCAATGCAAGGATAGTGGATAGTGCAATGGTGGACTATGGGGTTGTGTCGAGGAACATAATATAAAGGTTGTTTGATGTGAAAGTTTTGAGAGGGGAAGGGGGAGGTATGTCCGACCACTTCCTTGAGGAGGGAAAGTTGAGGGTAGGTATGAGGTGGGTGAAGACTAGATGAATGGAAGAGGCAAAGAGAGTTCTGAAAGTGAGTGAGTTCAATAAAAAGGAGAAAATGATGGAATACCAGGAGAGGATTACAGACGAGTGTAATGTGGTGAGAGAGTGAGAAAGGTGATGTGGAAGAGGAATGGCAGTTGTTTAAGAGTGTTTAGGCGGGTATACTACTAAATCTAAATCTTTAACTCATAAACTACCCTCCTACGGATTCTATCTTTCTCTCTGTACCTTCATCTCCAGTTTCCTTTCTGACCGTACTATTGCTGCTGTAGTGGACGGTCACTGTTCTTCTCCTAAACCTATCAACATCCCATCCCATCCCGCGGCCTCGCTGCACAAGACTTTCTACTTCTTCTCATCCCTATTCTGTCCCAACTTTCTAATGCAAGAGTTAACCAGTATCTTCACTCTTTCATCCCTTACACTGGTAAACTCTGGAACTCTCTTCCTTTGTCTGTTTTTCCACCTGCCTATGACTTGAACTCTTTCAAAAGAGGAGTGTCAAGACACCTCTCACATTAAATTGGACCTCCACCCCCTGCCTCTATTTCTCCTACTGTCCTCTGTACAGGGTCTGGCGACAAGCGGGATTTTATTTTATTTATTTATTTATTTTATTCTATTTTATTTATTTATTTATTTATTATTTTTTTTACCTATTTTTTTGCCCTTGGCCAGTACTGTTTTAATGCAAGAAAAAAACACAGAAGTGTGTGGTATGAGAAGAGTGGGAGGTGGGGTGAGAAAGGGGAGTGTATGGTGGTGTGAAGATATAAGGATGTAGCACTTTTCTTTATATCTTGAACCTATGGTGCAGGTAGGCTTGATGGAGGCGTTGAATGGTCAGCCTCCGCCCGTTAGTAGTGCAGGTTAGATTTTTTTAAGTGATGCCTCGTTTCTTGTTGAGAGGCTCATGGTGCCCACGGAAGTTCCTTGTTGCAAATAACATTGTAGTCCCAGTCGAGGATACTGTTGGCAACATGTGGGGGATCTTTAGCCACTTGGCGATTTTTCCAAAGAGAAGTGACCAGCTCATTGTGGGACTCGAACTCGGGACTCTAAACTGGTCTACCCCCACGTTAGCCACTAGGCCACCACCTCCCCAGTGCAGAGGAAGGATGAGGTGTCATATGAGAGATAGAAGAAAAAGATAAATCAAGCTAAAAGGGCTGTGCATGTTGCAAAAGTGAGTGCAGATGAAAGGCGGGGAAGATGGGGAAGGAAGATGACTGAAAACTTCCGTGAGAATAAGATGTTCTGGAAGGAGGTAGAGAGGATAAGGAAGGGAACATCTGGAAGTGAAGAAAGGGTGAAGGCAGAGGATAGTACAACGGTGGTTGAAAAGAAGCAAAGGAGAGATGAGATGAGTATTTTGAAGGACTGTTAAATATAGAGGAAGATAGAGAGGCTGAGGTTGTTGCAGTTGGAAGGGAGAATGGGGTGAAGGTGTTAGGAAGGTTGAATAAAGCACAGATCACGAAACAGGAAGTATAAGGGACGTTAAGGAGACGAAAGCAGAGAAATGTGGCTTCAGAAGAAGAAGTTGTGTGGATCAGGTGTTTGCTGTGACAGGTGTGTGAAAAGTTTATTTGTAAAAGGAAAATAGATATTTTGGGCCAACATATTATAGTTAATTAGCATTATATTCTAGATTAGAAGAAAAAAATCCACAAAAATAAAATGAAAGATAATCTGATCAATATGATCTCTTAGAAAATGTATAAAGTTTATCTGTTATTTTTTTTTTCATCTTCATCATGTTATGCGTAATGACGAAACATCACATTTCTTAATTTTTTGTAAAAAAAAATGGTGACACTACTCCCTCGTATAGGATGCATTGGTTTACACTATTTTGTATATATGATCAATCTGTAATACTTAGCCTTTGTTTATTTATGATCACTGTGGACTTGTGTATACAATTAATAACCCGAGTGGGTGAAGCACATGGCATTTATGATCACAACGCACTGATGCCTTGGTAGCAAACTGTCACAACTCAGCAGCCCAGTCCTTCCCGCACCACACCTGAGCTTGGTACAGTGTTAGTTATGTTGTGATCGTAAAATCAATTATTTTATGATTTATATTACCAATGTATGGTACAGTGATGACTTATAAACGTCCAGCAAGCCTTACTCTATCTGAGCTGAAGCCAAAGTGTGCAAGAAAAAGTTTGTCTTGAAATGAAGCTTAATATTATGAAGTGGCATGAAGGTGGTGAGGGAAATAGTTCCAATGCCTGGCCTGTGCCTTTCATCTCGCCCAGTCTACCGTGTCTACTGTTGTTAAGGAAGCTGGAGAGAATTCCACCTCCATGATGGCCAAACATCGGCAGCATATAATGGAGTGGATGGAGAGGTTATTAAAACTGTACATTGATAACCAGAGCAGCGCCACATGACTCTCCACTGCCCTAAAGATGACCAAGGTTCTCTCATGATATGATCTACAAAAGAAGAGTTATACAATGAAGGAGAACCAATTTACTGCAAGCAAGGGCTGGTTTGAGTGATTGAAGCACTGTGCAGCTGTACATAATGTCAAGCTGATGCAATTGGAACAGGCGTGTGCTCTTAACGTGGAAGCAGAAGAGGTTCAAATTGAACCACAACGAGGCCTGACAATAGATATTCTCTGGAATGTCTTTGGTAACATCTTCAACCTCTGCTGACCCATTCATCATGTATATTTAATGTAGTATGTATATTTGTGTATATTTAATGTAGTAGGGGTTGAGTATTATAAACAGGCCTGGAACACATCACTATTTATCCCATTCAAATATAACTTTGTATACAATCAATTGATTTTCAATTGGGTTTTCATGAACGCATTCCAATTGTAAATTGAGGGAGTAGTGCAAATCATATGAAACTTGGCGTGGAACATATCTTTGTTAGTAAACATAACATATTAGGAATTATTGATAATCCATTGATAATTGCCAAAATTTTGTTTTCCCCCTGACAATCCCTTTAAAATGAGTCACCACTGTAAATCAGATATAAATACCAAAGCAACACAATGTATTTCAAAGTATTTAAAATGAGTTTTTCAAAGTACAGTAATCAACCTGAGTTTTGATGGGAATTGAAATTTCAATGAGTAATACTAAACATCAAGAATGTTGTGGTTTACCATGAAACCGGTGACTGTTTCATCCCCACACAATTGTTTGCATCTATACATGTGTATGAAAGAAGAAAAGAGAGTCAGGTATGTGGTGGTTGTTATGTGGTGGTGTGAGGTTGTTGTGTGTGTGTTCATGACCGTGATGTTGTGTTTCTTGGGGAAGGTTTGTTGATGAAGGTGAACAGTACTGTGAGGTGGATGGGTGTGTGTGTGTTCGGCTAGTTGATGTATACAAGGCCTGAGCTGCACTCGTGTGGTCCTGTCTCTGTATCTATATTTGTCTAGTGTTTCCTTTAGTTGTTGTACTCTCTCTGCCATTATCAACTCTTCCTTCAGTCCATTTCATGTATCAATACTTCCCTGGGAAGCAAGCAAATTCACTTTTGTAATTCTTTCCTGTGTTCCCTCAAATATCCAGCATCTTCTTTTCTTCTCAATATTGCATCTTTTCTATCTGTTTCCTCCAGGTTGTTCATCAATTTATATATTGAGAATAAGTCTCCTCTTGGTCTTCCCTCTTCAAATGTTATCAGTTGCATTATTTTAATGTTTCCTCATTTGTTAGATTTTCCAAATTTGGCATCATCTTAGTTGCTTTTTTTTCAGTATTCTTTCCAATTTTGACACATACATTTTCGTGTTTGGGGATCATACAACTTCTGCATATTCCAGTTTTGGTCTAATTATTGAAGTAAATTATTTTTCATCATATCTTTATCAAGGAATTGAAAAGCCATCTGTATATTCCTCAACATCATGAATGTGTCATCAAATATTTTATTTATATGTTTCTCTGGTGATGAATTATTCTCTATTACCAATCCTAAATCTTTCTCTTATTTTCTGTTGATATTATAATGTTCTAACTTGTATGTCCATGAGGGTCTCATTTCACTCTTCCCATTTCCAATACATGGCATTTTCTTACATTAAATTATATTTCCTATGTCTTGCTCCATTCATATATATCTTGTTCATATCATTCTGCAACTCTTTGCAATCCTTGTGGTTTTTTTTTTTCTTTCTTTTTTTGTAATTTTGCATCATCTGCAAACAGACTTATGTAACTGCTTACTCCTTCTATCATGTCATTTACATTTATTAAAAACATTATTGGTGCCAAAACTGATCCCTGTGGTACTCCACTTTTTACTTCCCTCCATTCTGATTATTCATCCTTTACTACTGTTCTCATTTCGCTTCCTTTGAGGTAGTGTTCCATCCAGTTCTTTATTGTTACCTTCAATCCTCCAATGTGTTCCAACTTCCATAGTAATCTCCTGTGTGAAACCTTACTGAATGCTTTTTTAAGTCTATATATATGCAATCTGCCCATCCATCTTGTTCGTGAGTTATATCTATCACTCTTGAGTAGAAACTGAATGGGTTGGTGATGCATGATCATCTGAATCCAAATCGTCTATCTGTTAATATCCTTTCTCTTTATGTTATTCGTCCATTGTTTCTTAATATTTTTTCCTCACATCTTACAGACTATGCTGGTCAATAACACTGGTCTATAATTAAGTGGTTGTTTTTTTTGCTTTAATATTTGTAAATAGGCATTATATCAGCTCTTTTCCATTCTTTAGGGACTTTTCCTGTTTTAATAGAACACTCAATTATATGATAAGTTGGTTCAGCCATTTCTTGTCTACACTCCTTCTAGATGCATCCTAATACCCCATCTGGTCCTATTGCTTTCCTCTCTCTCAATTCCTTCATCATTTCCTTCATCTCTTCTCTATTTATCCTGATTTCCCACATTTTATTTCCATCTGTCCATGTGGCTTTTTAAAGTCAACATCTGTTGTAAACACTTTTTTAGAAATTTTTAAATTATTTACTCATTTTTGAGTGCCCGATATATTTCCTTGTTCTTCAATCTAAGTAAATATTCTTTGTTTTATTTTTTCCATTAATAAATCTATACAACAGCTTAGGTTCTTTTATACACTTGTCAACTATATCCTTTTTTACATCCACTCATCTTTTCCTTTCCTCCCCTCCTCTCTATCCTTGTTTAGTCTCCTTCAGCTTCTATTCTTGGTAATCTCACCATGGTTTTGGTGATATCAATGTTTTCCTTCAGTGAATCCTTTGAGTTGTGTTGTCAGTGTTTGTGGTGAATCCTGTGTTGCTTCCATCTTCACCTCTCCGTCTTCTGCTTTGGATCACAAATATTTCTCAAATGTTTTAATTTTTTTTTCTTCCAATATGTGTGTTTGTGTGTGTGCGTGTGTGTATGTGTGTGTCATGCACCACGGTCTTGAGGATCACGCGCTGGACTCGTGATCACCAGCCATTACCCTCCCTGAGAAAGCTTACAGCTCATTAGCCTGATCTATGTGTAAGGCTGTGACCTTCACACACCACACACCCCATCCTCTTGCTCAAGGAGGACAGTAACTGCTTGGTCATCAGTGAAACTTTGCACCTTGAGGCTCAAACTCGAGCGTGCCGAGTGACAGGCCAAGACATAACCACTGAGCTACCAAGCAGTGTGTATGTGCTTGCATGCATGGTATGTGTTTGTGTGTGTGTGTGTGTGTGTGTGTACCATCCCTCAAGGGTGCAATATACACACAGGGAACCACTTTGTAACCTTGCTTCCCCCCCTTAGGTTAGCTTCGGTGCAGGAGCAGAGGGTGCCGCCTTTGACTCCTGGCGGCCTCCCTGTGGTTGGTGTGGCGAACGGGGACCCCATACCCACCTCCCCCACCCCCACTGAGGACATCCGATCCTCCAGCAGTAAGGTATGTGTCGATGCCCCCTCATCGCTGGGGCCCAGAGTCTCCCTGGAAAAGTTCAAAAGTGCCGTAAAATCCACCAGTAACCCACCTAAGGGCCGGGCACCTCTCTCCCGACGCAGGACTCCCACCAACCTCTGAGTGGTGCCACCGGCTGCTTTAGAATCCATGGCCGGCAGTAACAGTGTTGAAAGTTGTAATCATTCATCTCATCCTGTTGTAGTTATAAGTAGTTTGTTGTTAAGTCATCCAAAACATTGTAAAGTAAATGATCAAAATCCATCTTTCATTACTCATCATTTATTCCTTATTTTCTTGTGTTTTGCATGATTTTTCTCCAAAATTTTGCGTGCTAACAGCTGTAAGGCATTTCAAGTTTTGCATCAGTTTTAAAACTTCACTTTTATAATTTGTGAGTCATGAAGACTTATTATAGACTGATTTATTTTCTAATGAATTTCAATTTTTCAGAAAAGAATACTCACTTTCTGTATAAAGTTTGCATTAATGGGAGTTATTTGCTTTATTAGTGATGGGCAGAATAAAGTGTTATCCCCAGCACACGGATGGGTGTGCAATGGTTGGGTTATAGTAGTGGGTGTGTTAAGTGTGTGACACAGAAGGTACAGCTTCATCCCCATCAGTGTGAGTGAAGGGCCTTTATCACCGTTACTATGATAACAGTGCCTTAAGATCCCTTGCCTCCACACCTCGCCTCATCATTGATCACTTGTCTGCCTGAGTTTTATCCAGGCCTTGTCACAGAGTCTGCCATGGGTTCTAGATCAGCCTGCCAGATCGAGCACTTTAATTGTTGTCATGACCATCTGCAAGATCCAAGTTTTACTAACATGTGCCACTTGTTTTTCTTTGTTAACACTGATTTTAATGTTTCCAATCTTGCCCTCCTAAGGTTCTGTGTTAGGCTTTAGCTAGAAGGCTTCATTAACCTGGCAGTCTGCCACTGACTCTGAGAATGGTACAGGATGAGTGTGTCCCTAATGCTCCTTCCTTTCAGCATCCTACACATTGACAAGGCAGTCAGTCAGGGCCATGTGTCCCTCTAGGTGGTGGCCAGGTACTCGCCTCACTCGCCCAACACTCACTCGCTTAAAATGGAACAACTCAATATTTAACTCAATTTTTGTGAGCCATTTTGATGTCTAACTACAAATCCTTGACAAATCTTTATAAATGGCTGTCCATGTAAAGTAGAGAACATTCTTTCTTGAGGCTGGTGTGTGGTGTGTGGTGAGGCCAAGTACCTGGTCACCTCTGTGTCCCCTTTGTCCCTCCTCATGGAGTCAGCCAAGGACTCCAGATCCCAAGGGCATCAGGCAGTGTCTTGGAAAACTTGTTATCCCTTTGTGCTCTCTACGCAGAATTATTGTTATAGATTACGTTATTGTTACTGGTGTCATGTGATTCAAATGCTTAATGTAATTTTTAAGAACAATGGGTAATGATCCCCTAAAAATGGAAATTTTGAGAAAATATTGCAAAAAAGGTTCATTGATTATTGATCCATTACCATTATCATTACCAGCCACTGTAATCATCTCCACATGATGGAGCTTAAAACACATTAATGGTTCCAAACCGTTCATAACTAGAAGAAGTGAATAGATATTAAGCCTCTATTTGGACCTAAATCACTACTCCAAATCAAGCCATAATGAAGTAGGTAGCCTAGAGTAAACACAGCTTGTCTTGTAATGGCTGAGGAACACTGGAGGAAGGAATGCACTTGACAATCATGTAACACTTCCTACACACAGTCAGTCTTCCATTGACTTTGTTTTGATATATAATGCCTCAGACAGATCTTTTCCTCCTCCTCCATTAGTTCACTCACTATAATATATAATTGGTTTTAGACTTATCACCATTCCTAATTTGTCTTATATAGTTTTAGTTATTGTATCTTTTTTATCTTTTTTGTTTCTTTCTAAAGCTGTTGCATGACTTAGCTTGTTGCTCTTTTGTACTGTTGTGTTTAGGCCTCTGCATTGGAGAC
The DNA here is from genome assembly GCA_029783475.1 of Metacarcinus magister. Taxonomy (NCBI): domain Eukaryota; kingdom Metazoa; phylum Arthropoda; class Malacostraca; order Decapoda; family Cancridae; genus Metacarcinus; species Metacarcinus magister. Next base: position 1,261,551 of record JAPQNM010000034.1, read on the forward strand.
GGATATTTTTTGCACTCATTAAATGCATGCTATGGGTGGTAGAATGTTGTTTCATTTTAATTCCTGAGTAGTGGTCCTCTTAACATGCATGACAGACAATACCACTCATACAACAACGGAAAAAATACTTCACTGGTCATGAGGAGTTGAAGTGTTCCTATGTTAATGGTGCTCCAGCCTTCATCATAACTTTATTTCTTGATAATAATGAATTGCACACTTTTCTAAGGCTTCCCACCAACACTTCAACCTCATACAAACACAAAACTCATGACCTTGGAAGTTATTGTTTCCACCGTTACTGGGAAGGTGAGATGCGCTGCTGGTAAGGCTATTCAAGGTCACACCTCCTTGCCCTTAGTCCCTCAGGTGTACAGGTGACACTACCACACCAGCAGCGCCTCTCACCATCCCATGAGTAGTGAACACGCCCACACCTCCCATCAGGGTGTGGTGGTGGTGGTGGTGGTGCACAAGGTGGGGGTAGTACTGGTGCTGGTAGTGTGGTTAATAATGCATGTTTGTAGCTTCTCCAGCACCATCCTGCATGGTTATCACTACAGTCTACAGTGACTTTGTGTGGATAGTGACACACACACCTCGCCCTCAGTAGCCACACGTGAGCCAGTGTGTGTGACGGGGACAGCTGTGCCGGCGTGGTGTTACCTAACCAAGTGAATCATGTGATGCCTCGGGTTGCCTATAATAGTAATAAGGTGTGAGTACGCGTGGGAGCTGCAGCCACCGCAGGATGGTGATGTGTGTGTCTGGTACACGCACACCAACACTTGTCCATTGTGGATTCCATGCTGCACACTCAAGGTAGCCAGCTGTATCCTGCTGATGAAGGACAGCAGGGTTTTGAGGCTGTCCAGCTGTTCCCTTGCAGGTGGCTCCTTGGTACTCATGCTGGCAGATCAGTTTCATCTGTCCAAGAACTGTACTGCAACAGCTGCATGACAAACCAGGCAGCTGAGTGCAGCTGAACCACCAGCTGTCACCACTGTGGAAGCTATGTACCACACGTGTTACTGGGACCTTAAATACCAGTAATAAAGTGTCACCACCTGTTCCAGCTGACACTAGTACAAAGGTCACTGTTCCTCATGCATCACCACCACAGTTATCACCAACCATTGCCACACACATTGTCACCGGCGTGGATCAGAATGTGGTGGTAATGGTGAGCTTGGTGACCGTCAACGCTTTAATGGCATCTGTCACCAAGAAAGTAAATACCAGTTGGCAGCCTCATCAAATTACTTAATGCCGGTGGTGTCTGGAGCAGAATAATGATTGCTACTTCCTCGCCGGGCACAGCTGTCTATGATAACAATGGTAACAATGAAAGCAAATTGTAATATGTTTCCCTGGCTCACCTTTCCTGCCATGTCACATATTGAGTGTAAGCAATGTTATATTTTGGTTTTGTTTTTTGGATTTGGTTCCGTGTCTTTGTTTTTTGCCGAGTACTTAGCCGTAAAGAGACTAGCAGAACGTAAAGATGGATTTCCATGTAGTAAACCAAACAAGTAAAGACACAAGCATTGAGTAAACACCTGACCTGACCTGCTGAGTGTAATGACCTCCTCCTCCTATGCCTTAGTGGAGCAGACGTAACCCCACAACCTTGACCCCGCACACATCTGTTTTCCATAGCTGCGTGCACACACACACACACACATGAACACATACACACACACACACACACACACACACACACACACACACACACACACACACACACACACACACACACACACAAGGCCTGCACGAAAGGCTGCATTGCTGGTGGTGTTAGTGATGACAACTTGTGCACAGGTAATCTTGTAAGCTGATGAATGAATCACATCAGCTCAACACTATGCTAGTCTTTGGCTTTTGACCATAAAGGGAAGATATTTTAATCCATTGTGGTGCCAAACATTACTCATTAAACATTATGTGTATAGCAGTCAAGTGTTGTAATGGTTCATAGCCACTGTACCTGAGCTCAGTATCCATGTTTGAGGTAGGAGTGAGGACAAGGAAGAATAGACAGTTTGTATTGGAAGATCTAACAATGTATTAAAATGTTTTCCCTTCAGTCGATTTGTTGCAAAGAAGAAGGAACTGTTAGCATATGATACATGTGAAGGAAGCCATCACACACACACACACACACACACACACACACACACACACACACACACACACACTGACCCCTCCTCCAGGCACCATAAACCAACCCCCGCCCCCCCAAGCCTGCCCCTACACACCCTCCCTCTAAACACCCAACTGTCTTGTTGTTGACACCTCGCCAAACAGATTTATATATATATGGATGCACTCCGTGATGCATATATGTATAAAATGTGTGTAAATACCGTGGTCTTATTTTTATCACTTTTTATTCCTGCGTTTTTGGAATGAACTGTGCTGATTTTTTTCTTGTATTTTTTTATCTTCTTTTTTTCTTGTATTTTTTTTTTTTTTTTTTTAAATCTTTTGCTTGAGTTGTTCCATGAAATGTTTTTTGTCCGCCATTTTGCTTAGTCTTACTCAAACCCTTGAGCTTCTTTTTGCTAAAGGATTGGAAAGCTATGAACATTTTTTCCCTAAGAATTGAGGATTTTTGGAAAATTACATATACCAATTTTTGATCTTGCATATACCATGTATTTATATGAGTGCATTTTTTCCATTTTTTGTGTAGCTGGACTGTAGCAAGACACTGACCACCTGTATACAGTGATTTGCTCCTCACATGTTGGTGTGCACATGTAACCTGCCGTGCCCATCACACCCTTACACACACACATACACACATGCATACACACACACACACACACACATTCACAAACACACACACCTACCATACACACATACAGGCACAGTGCCCTCTGCATCCAGTATCCATATTTGATGTTCCCATATACACACACACACACACACACCACACACACACACACACACACACACACACACACAACTGTGCAACTCCTTATCTGTCTGTGTTATTTTTTCATCTATTAGTGTGTCTGTTTACCAGTATATGTATATTCCTGATATAGTATGAGGGTGTCCTTCTCAGAAACAAAGAATCAGGTGCACACTTCTCTCTCTTCTCCTTCCAGGCTTGTGTCTCCTCTTCTGTGTCTCTCTCTCCCTCACCTCCCATCACCTACACGTCCCTTGTCTTCCCCTCACACCTCACACTCATCACTTACTCTCACAACACTTCTTGGCAGCTCTTTGTAGTATTCTCTCAAACACTTCCTTCCATCATGCATTGTTATCATTGAGCCTCTGCGTCCCACTGCGTCCCACTGCCCATTGCTGCACCGAGGCCAGCCATTACCAGGCACAACACAGGCCACAGGAGTAGGCAAGGAGAGGCACACAGTATAGATGAAGGCAAGGAAGGTATGCTATGGTGCCTTGCTGTGCCATGATTGCACTAGTCCTTGCTTGGGTACTTGGGGAGTTTACCTCATCTTCATTAGGGACTCGATGCCCTTTCTGCCTGGCTGCATACTAATACTTATGGAGGAGGTGGTGCATGAAAGCCTGCCTGGCCTGCCCTCCCAAGCCGCAGCCTGCACATGCCTGACATCTTCAGCTTGTGTAATGGTCGTATATGACAACCTTGGCATTCACTGTCTTGTTTGGACTAGGCACTCAGCTGCCTCTTGACTACCAATCACACTTCATGGCCACTGATGCCCAAACCAAGGCCCTCCTGCTTATTGAGGGCCAAGGCTGCCCCCCAAAGGCCACTCAGGCTACTGGGACGGGCCATATGGAAAGTGTGCGTATGTTACCCTCACTTTGGCCACTCTTAAGGGAATGATGATGAGAGAGAGAGAGTCAGTTAAAGAAGTTCCCTCAATTCCAAGATCTCCATCATGTTTTCTCAGAAGGAAGAATGGAATCCTTGAAATGAAATCAATGAATGAATAATTGGCTGACATGAGTGAATGGAAATGATTCTATCAAATGGGTATTAATTTGTGAATGGAACTTAATGTATGAATGGATCAAAGTTGAATAGATGACAGACAGAATGCCAGAACAAGTACATGAGGTCACCAGCACAAAGCTATCAGGGCTCCGTCTAACAAATCCTGCGTGAAAGCATTACCAAACTTCACCCGAGAAGAGACTGTTGAGTGTGCTTGTACAGTGCTGTGAAGGACTTTATAATTATGTATCAAGTGTTAATTAAGGAAAGAGTGAAGCAAGGAGAGTTAGTGTGTATCAAGGTGAAGGGAGGAATGTGTGAAATGATGATGAAAGTTCTGCCCACCATAACCACCACCACCACTACCACCACCATCATCATCACACTTTGTCCTGGCTGATGATGAGTGAATGAGGCCATCAGACCCAGAGTGATGAATTGACCCATAACACGTCTTAAACTTGATCTAACCCCCCCTCCCCCCTTAAAGGTGTACCCGTGTAACAGCCAATCACAGGCCTTATAGATAGATAGTGTTATGAAAGATGCTTGGTTTTATTAAGGATAGATATTATTTTTGTTTTAAGTTTGGTAAAGTTTGGCATTATAATAAAAAAAGGTTTAGTGTGTAGGATGGTTTGTAATAGTGAATGTCACACCTCACAATATCGACCACCAAGCCCCTGGAGTGTTGGAGAAATAGTATAGTACTCGTCCACTCGTCCTCCACCTCATCCCTCACCCCTGACCCCAAACACTGTCTCTATTGTGATTATTTTGAGGTCACACTAAGATGGCACACAAATGATAACCTGCCTCCCCATCTTTGACTCTTAATCTAACATGCAGATGCTTACGCTTGTGTTTTCCCAAGACTCACCTCGCTTACGTTTTCCCTCCTTTATTTATTTTTCTTTTCATGGACAGTTTTGAGCCATGAATCAGCGTCCCTTGTCTGACCATAAGCACCACTGCCCTTCTAACTATTTATAACTGTCAGAGGAGCTCATATTTATGCTCTAAATAAATATTGGATCAAAGTAAAGTATAGAGAAGTGTAGAGGGGCTGAGGGATCCACACACCCTTCCACTTACCAATTTTTGCTGTCTCTCCTCTAAGTGTTGCAAAGCTAACAAAGGCCTGATAGTTTTATGACATAACAGGCTTCAATCCTCCCTGCAACTGCCTTAAAAATACAATAAATAGACGTGATCTCAAACCAGTGTTCCCTCACATCTCGTGCTTTTGGTGCTCACTCGCCAGTCTTGTTTTTATGGAGGTCATGGGCGTGCTAGGGATTCAGTTGTAGGTACACAGGTAACACATGTAATGACACTTTTTTATATAGTATGAGTATGTTTAAAGAAGCATCCATAGCACACAGCACCTTTCTCTCCAGTCATGTTGTTTTTTATTGTGTGCTGAGTGGATGGTGTTATGGCATCAGTTTTATTTACTTCTGGTTGTCTCCACTCACTGTGTATTGCCATTGATTCACAAACAGCACTCACCTTCTACGGAACTCCCCTTAACACGCCACACTCAACTTGACACGGATTCTTAAACTTATCTATCTGTGACCAAAGGTTTGTGTTATGTACATGTACGGGACACGATGATGAAGTTCCAACAGCGTTAAAACGGTTGATTTCTCACTCTGATTCTGGTCGCCTCAAACTACAATGTCATTATTTTCTTCCTCTACAATGCAGCTGACTCACCTACCTGACATATACTTCCTGTACAGTCCTATCTCTCTCTCTCTCTCTCTCTCTCTCTCTCTCTCTCTCTCTCTCTCTCTCTCTCTCTCTCTCTCTCTCTCTCTCTCTCTCTCTCTCTCTCTCTCTCTCTTTCTCTAATAGTACTCGACCACCTAGTTCATTTGAGACTTAGTGTGTGTATGCCTCTGCGTGTATTAGTGTGTGTGATTGCGTGTGCGCCACGTGTACATGTGTAGTGATTCGTTTGAGCCATCACACACCTGTTACCCCGTCTCACCTCGCCTCCCCCTCCCCCCCAACACACAGGACAGCCCCCTCACACACCCTGCCCGTAGCCAGTGTGGCAGTCATGCTAAGTAGAGTTGATATCTAATGAGTAAGTAAGGTAGACTCACTTGAGACTTAGATCACCTCCCCGCCCTCCCAGACCCTCAACTCCCTTGTTCAACCCCAATGGAGGCTCAGTAGAATCAGAACTCAGTACAGAGACTCGGCATGATGGTGTGTGTTGTCCCGTGTTAACTGACCCCCTCAATCTCACCTCAACTATAACACACCTAGTGGTCTCTGCCGGGAAAGTGGTCATCTCTGCCCCATGTTCCTCCATGACCTAATCTGATCTGCAGGTTGACCAATTAGATCTGTCCTCCGTCGTAATTCCCTGACAGTCAGTGGAACGCGTTAAGAGAAAGAAAGAGAGAGAGAGTAAGTCTTTTGGTTTTCATCAGCCACAAGTCCTCAAAAGGTGATATGTCTGAGGCATGAATTAATTTCCCTCCCCTCCCTTATGTTCCCTCCACTCCCTCCCTCCCTCCTTCATTCCCTCCCTTGTCTAGGAACATGTATCTACTGTACCTTCCTCCCCTTTCCTCTCAATTCCTCGTCCAGTCTTCCCTTTTACCAGTGTTGATTCTGCCCTGTTCCCCCTTCCCCCCCGCCAGCCCAGAGCCCTCCTCCTCCTCCACCTCCTCCTCGTCCCTGTGTGTGTGATGTTATCCAGGTTTCCACATCATCCTCCGTTCTTTGTGTTCTATCTTGTTCACACTTTGATTGTCTCTTCTCAGCCACTTTCTTCATAATGTCTGGGTTTTCCCTTTCTTTTTTCTTTTTTTTTAATGTTGGCTGTGTTTCCTTCATCTGTACATTGATATTGACTCACCAGTACCATTGCATTTGTCTAGCTGGTGAAGGAGTAACAGTAACATTCACATCATATCCCATCACAGTGGAGTTTATACTTACTTACTTACTACTACATTAAGTGATGTATCTTTCTTCTTACTACTAAAGGTCATACACACACACACACACACACACATGCACATATACATACATGCACACACATATACACACACATACACACATATACACACATATGCACATGCACATACATACATACACAAACTCACAATTCTAGGCATACATAATGACATGAGTTTCCAACATACATATACACAATCTATACACACACACACACACACACACACACACACACATACACACACACACACACTTCAAACACATGTGAGGGTTTTTTCCACATGAAGATATAAAGTCAATTTCTTTTTACACTTTACTACATTTTCTCCATTTTTACATTTTTTTATATATTTTCATATTTCTATTTTTTCATAGAGAAGCAAACAGGGCTGGATATGGAGCTCGCACTTCAAGGATACAGTGGCATCTACCGAGTAAAATATATTCACTGTTTTGCATCGTATCAAACTTTTTTTTTTTCCCCACATTTTACTTAACATTTGCTCGCTTTGAAACTTCTGTGTAGTTCATTCTTCCTGTTTACTTTTTCTTTCTTTCTTTACCTTTTTCTTTTCTTTATTTTTCCTCTTATTTTCTTTTATCTTTATCTTTTTTCCTTTTAAATATCTTTTTTTTTTTTTGTATTGGTGGTTTTCATCTGGATATTATTACTATATATAATGTTGGATTCTTATCTCATAGTTTCTCATATTTCTCTCTCTCTCTCTCTCTCTCTCTCTCTCTCTCTCTCTCTCTCTCTCTCTCTCTCTCTCTCTCTCTCTCTCTCTCTCTCTCTCTCTCTCTCTCTCTCTCTCTCGCTATATCTATCTATCTCCATTTCTAATTTCTACCCTTCTCTCTCGCTCTCTCTCTCTCTCTCTCTCTCTCTCTCTCTCTCTCTCTCTCTCTCTCTCTCTCTCTCTCTCTCTCTCTCTCTCTCTCTCTCACATTTTTGCTATTGGTGTTGCGCATGCTTAGGTGTTACGTTACTTCAGACTTATTGTTTCGGTATTGAGCTGTCCTGAGGCTTCTGGTGGAGATGTAGGGGAGTGTGTCGACGCAGCACTCACAGTCTAGCTAGTGTAGTGACTGTGCTAACTGTTCAATCTCACCAATATACTAAAATAGTGTTTTACATGCTCTTAAATTCCAAGTTGAATGTATTTATATTTTCACTATTCAAGTTCCTATTCTATTATTATTATTATTATTTTTTTATTATTATTATTATTATTATTATTATAATAGTTTTGTTCTACACTTTTAAGAATATCTACCATCATTGTTCTTTATAAAAGTTTTTCCTATCACTAGAGCTTGGTTGATATGGTCAATGAATATTAATTACTCTATATACATAACATTCAGCACGAAATTCTGTGAACTTCTCATAGACATTGCAATCCCATGGTAAGTTACCTTTCCACTTGATTGAGAAAGCATTTAATATGGTCTGCCTCTTTCCCCATCCCTTGCCCCCAACACAATGGCTGATGTGCGACAGACTAAGAGTTAGTGGTATGGAATAGTGCCAATAAATCTATCATCTTTTTCTCTATACCGAGGTAGAAGACCGAATTGCCCCCAAGTTGGATGTTGGCCATGTGAGTTGAAGCTTCTTCTTTGCCTCACACACCTCTAGCGTCCCCGGCCCTCTCACCCTCTCACCCTCCTGCTTCCTTTGGTTACATTTCTAGTTTCTTTCTCGTTTTCTTCTTTCTTTTGTTGGGAGCTTGTCAGTCGTATAGTTTCATTTGGTTCGTGATTGAGGGAGCTTCATGCTTTGTGTTCCATAGTTATATAGGCTTAAATCACACTCCCAGGCTGTGATGCAGAGATTTCCAAGTTCAAGTTGTTAATCATTCTTCAGTGTTGCATTCCTGTCACCTGAGGGCTGAGTCATTACCTTAGAAATTAACAACTTCAACTAGGGATGAGTTGTGCAAAGTAATTGTACAAAGCAAACTGTTTCTTCACATGTTTTTGAACTTTTCAAATGAAAAACATTGGTCTCTTCCAAGATGAACACATTTTTTTTTTAGACTCAATAGGGTGGTACGCTTTCATTTGAGTTTCCTGTAGGTGGCATGACTTGCTCTTCTGAGGACTGTTGTTGATGCCCCCAGACCCACCTCACTACTTTACCTTCCACCTTTGTGTTTGAAGGACGGGCAGATTGCAGTCAGTCTGGTTAGCTCAGCAGTTTTTTGTTTTATTTAGGACACTATCAGCTGCAGAGGTAAGATGATATAAGGTGTTTCCTTGCCAACTTGCCATCCCAGAGCCATAGTGTTTGTATTACTGCCTCAACGCCTCACAGCCTCACAACACCTCATTCTGTTGTGGGGAATAGACAGTCACTTGCAGCTGTACTGGAAGGAAAGTAATGCATAGTTAATATTCATTGGTGACATGGTTTTATTGCAACGGCTGTAATTAAGACTGTTTTGAATGATGTTTGCAAGACAGCTTGTAGTACAAAGTTTGAGGTGCAGATTACTCAGGTAAAAACTTTCATGAGTTGCCTGTTGTAAAGTGAAAAGGGAATAAAACCACCAACGAATGACCTGAGATGATCTTTGCCACGTTACGTCAGGTCAGTCTCAAGTTTTTCTTTGTGAACCGAAGAGTCTGAGTGAGTGTGGTGCCACTCATCCCTGACACCCAAGTAACACTCAAGTGGTCATCATTTGTATATACATTGTCATCATCTTAAGTATTGTCATTTCCCGTCGGCCTAGAATGTTGGATAAGTCTCCCGAGGATTACATAAAAATGGGAATGCATGAGAAATGGAAAAAAAATAGATAGACAGGATATGCAGTAAGTTTTATATATATATATATATATATATATATATATATATGTATATATATATATATATATATATATATATATATTGATAGTCGGAGAATTAGTGGGAAGAGTACTAAGAGGTCACATTCTATAGAGAAAGATTAACAGCATAACATCCATTCCTTTGAGACTAGGGCAAGAGGGAGTGTGAGGATAGGTAGTATCTGAAAGCATCTGCCCACCCACATACACGCACATGCACATGCACAAACATATGCACGCGCACACTGGTTGGTAGCTCAATGGTAATGTCTCGGCAGGCTCGAATTTGGGCCTTGCTCAAGGTGCAAAGTTTTCATTGATGACCAAGTAATAATTGTCCTCCTTGAGCAAGAGGATGGGGTGTGTGGTGTGTGAAAAGTCACGGCCTTATCCATTGATCAAGCTATAATGAGCTGTAAGCTCTCTCAGGCAGGGTAATGGCTGGCGATCACGAGTCCAGCGCGTGATCCTCGAGACCATTGTGAATGTCACACCTTCCACTACACAGACTCAGAATTAAGAGTGTGTGTGTCCGTGTGTGTTTATTTTTTCAGTTTTTTATAAATTCCTATTTATATATGAATTGATTGAGTAATTTGTTTTTGTTTGTTTTATTTTACATTACATCTAAGCAATATACTATTTTCTTATCCAAGCTCAGAACAGAACACAGACATGGGACAACCTTCTCATTGAAGTGCGTCATTTTAAAAGTAAATTCAGCTTTCAGAACTAATCTTAATGATTCAAAAGCTAAATAAAGATATATAATTAAGATCCATACATATTACAATGTTAGAGAGTTAGTTTGTTAGTGGTTCTTAGTGAGTTAGTGTTAATGTTGGTGGTGTGTCTGGATAACTCATCACCACTACTAGAGTGTCACGTGCTCCCTCAACACCATCACAACCATTGCACGCTCAACACAACCAGTCTTAGCTGCCGAATATTTTGTTATTTAAGAAAATATTAATCTTTATTATTTTCAAGTCACTAGTTTTAATTTTTCCTGGATTTCATTCTACTTTCCCCCTTTTTTAAAACCTCCACTTGTCACTGTTGTTATTCTTTCACTTCTTTATTAATTCCTCATTCTTGCGTTGTATTCTTCCCTAAAGCTTCCTCCCTCCCTGACCCAAGGTGATTGCCTCATCAAACCTACATTCTGCTGCCCCCTCCCCCTGCCCCCTGCCCCCTGCCCAGGCCCCCGCTCCCCTGCCCTGCCCAGGCCCCCGCTCCCCTGCCCCTGCCCCGCACTGCCGTGCCTGAAAGTGACATCTGGCATGCAGTCTCAAGCAAGAATTTAAACACTGGAGGGAAAAAAAATGATCTTCCTTCCTTCATGGACACGAGTTCAGAGAGACTGTGTTCTTTTCATCATTCTTAACACTTGAGTCTTTTTATTCCTTTTTTTTAATCTTTACATTATTCTTTTGGTTTGGCATTAGTAGCTGCGAGTGATGGAGTTAGTTTGTTGGCACTTTGTGTTGTGTTGTGTGTGTGTTTGCGTCAGTGTTGGTATCTGCACCAAGTGTTGTTATGCAGTCTGATGAAAGTGTTTGTCCTGCACCATAGACCCTTTGGTTTTGTTCTTTAATGGAGTACTGAGAGCATTTTGGGCAGTGTGTGATTTATTCATTAAAATCTTTGCTTTCTTTAATTTCTGATTATTGTTTTTTCATTTCCTTTTCTTCCTTTCACTTTCTTTCTTTTTGTTATCATGTCCACTTCTAATTTCCGTGGTCCCATCTACCTCATTGAACTCTCCTTTCCTGTCGTGAGTGTCCACACTGAACACACCCATCCTGCTGCTGCTGCTGCTGCCTCGTGTTGTTTGTTTTATCTAGTGAGGTCATAGGTAGTCCAGATCATTTGTGTGTGTGGGAAATCATGCATGTAAGTGTTGGTGGGATGCGTAAAGTGTAGACTGTGTTGTATGACGTGTGTGTCTGTCTGTCTGTGTGTGTGTGTGTGTGTGTGTCTGTCTGTCTGTCTGTCTGTCTGTGTGTGTGTGTGTGTGTGTGTGTCTGTGTCTGTCTGTCTGTGTGTGTGTTTCATTCACCACGGTCTTAGAAATAATGTGCTGGACTTGTGATTGCCAGCCATTACCCTCCCGAAGAGAGCTTAGAGCTCATTATAGCCCAATTTATGGGTAAGGCTGTGACCTTTCACAAATCACACACTCCATCCTCTTGCTCAAGGAGGACAGTAACTGCTTGGTCATCAGTGAAAACTTTGCACCTTGAGCGAGGCGCAAACTCGAGCCTACCGAGTGACAGGTCAAGATGTTGCCACTGAGCTACCAAGCAGTGTGTGTGTGTGTGTTTGATGGCTGGGAAAGTGAGGTGCAGCAGCTCATTATGGATTTTATGTAGTGTAGTTTGTTTGTACATGTTTGGTGCCAAGGAATAGTGTTAAGCTTGGTTGCCAAACTAAAAGCTTCATTGCTTTCACAGATGGGGAGTGTCATTGTCATTGTTTTAGTTATGGTGTCGTTGTAGTGAGTACTGTCAGGTGAAGGTTGGGTGTTCATCCTTGTGGTGTGGGTCAAGTTGAGTCCACAACATTATTGGACTGGTGGAGTTGTTGCTTATATTGTAATGCTTCATCTTGTAAAACACTGAGAAATTGATCCAGAGCCAACCATGAGAAGCAGTGAATATATACAGTGGTATTGTGCAAGTATTGAACCTTGATGGAAGCCTCAAGGTACACAACATTTTACCAAACAAGACAAGATGATCACAATGGCCTATGTAGAATTGAGTTGGACTCAGTTGTCCTGCCACTACAGTACTGTCAGCTTACATGCACCGTTTGACATCATGATGAGCACCGTTGCTGAAGGACACACTGACTCGAGGCAGGACAGAAAACCACTCCTATTGCATATTTGTCTCGTTAACTTAGAGAGAACTTGATGCCGTCAGTGGAGAACAGGATGAGTGTTAACCATTACACTTAATGCCTCTTTGTGGTGTTGTAGGAAGTGTGGGGTGCCAAGTGCCAAGTTATGGACACTTTGAATCAAATTGTTTTGATCAGGTGTATGGGATAAAAAGGATTCAATAATCCCCCTAAGCTAGGTAGCTGTAGACCATATCACTGGGCTTAACAAGAAAGTGCTACCCCATCACAGAGGAACTGCTGTGAGTCAGGATTGAACTCACAACCTTTACACTATAAGGTGAACACTACTACAGAGCCACCCAGCCCCCTAAGAGTGTGGGAGCCAAGTGCTGTAAAACAACAGATTTTGTCTGTTGGTGGAGAGGTAACATCAGTCCTGTTTTGTTATATTAGTTACAAGATTAGTAACAAGTAAGGTGTTACTGTTGGGAAATTTTGAGTAACTTGTAGAGCAAACTAGTGTGTGTGTGTGTGTGTTATTCACCATGATCTGAATAATCATACGCTGGACTGTGATCGTTAGCCATTACCCTCACCGAAAGAACTCGGAGCTCATTGAGACGGATCTATGGGTAAGGCTGAGACACACACATCACACACATCCATCCCCTTGCTCAAGGGGGACAGTAACCACTCCGTCAGTGAAAAATCCTTAGCAACCTGAGCAGGGTTTGAACCCACGCCTTGCCGGGTGGCAGGTGGGAATGTTAACCATTGAATACACAAGCACACATACACACAGGTAAATAAATTCACAGTGAAGAGTACACACAGATGAGAAAGAAACACACACACACACACACACACACTATTATTTACCTAAACAAATATTAAGTGAACTTATTTGAGGATGTAATGCAGCATAGCATCCCAACCATATAACTAAAAAGATTGTTTGTATATATAGATAATGTGTAGTGTGTGGGAAGGCAGAAGAGAGAGGCATTAAGGGTGTAGGTGGCAGGAGTGACAGGATAATAAGTAGAGGCATAGGGTGGTGAGGGAAGGAGGGATGGGTTAGCCTTGGGGTGGATGGTGGGTGGTTGTTGCAGACTTGGGATTATTCAAGTTTCCTATCAAACTCTTGTAGACAGTGAGAAAATGACAGATAAATTAAGACAGAAGGAAAGTGAGACAGGAGTCGTTGTAGATGTTTACTAGAGAAAAGAGGATGACATGTGTAAATGAGAGAAATTCGTTTGGGATTCTAATGAGAAATAACTTGAACCAGAATTGTCTTTGTTATGTGACTTTGAATTGATGCTCACATTCAAAACATTGAACTTGCAAAACCTTCAATGTAAAGCATAAAAATTGAGCTTTGAATAAAACATAACACAATCTTTTTATGCAAGGACTGAACACGTGAGTTTTGTTATTATTATACACACACACATGGCATTAATGTGTGTGTGTTGTTTGATCATTTAGTCCTGGTAACAATATCTACGTACACTTAATTAACAGGTAACGGGATGACAAAGTCTCCATTACTTATCATTACTATTATTTTACTTTTATTATTACATACATGCAAGCATCTTTTAGTGGCTTTATGCGGAGCAGTGACGCAATCTCCAAACACTCCCTCCACCCAAGCATCCTGGTGGTGTCCTGTGTGTGTTGTGTTGTGTTGTGTCCGCACCTCTGTGTTCCGTCCTCACTCACCTCCTCTAACCATGGAATCCTCTCACTTGACATGCATGAACTTGGTCTAAAATCTTGAAAGAATTTAAACCATCAAGTGTATAAACCTAATATTTCAAGAAGGATGTCTGTGTGATTTCCTTTCTTATTGGAATTTACATAAGTTTCAAGTTTGACCTTTAATTTAGTGTGATCAAGTGAGAGGTTTCTGTAGTGTACAAGGCTGATCTTTCTCCCATTCCTCCCCTTCCTTTTCCTTCCTCTTCCCAGTTCCTCTTTGTGTGTTGATGTTGCTTGCCTGCATATCACAGCGAAGAGATATTCCTTACAAGTGTAGATGTTTATATTGGATAAACCACGGGTCAAAAAGAAATATATCTATATGATAATAGTTTAGAGTACAGACTATAGGTTTGAGAGAAGGTATTGCTTTCCTCATCCTCAAAGTTGTACATGTCACACTGTAGTGATTCGACAAATTCTGACCTGAAATCGTAAGACAAAAGGAGCAAAATTATTGAAATGTGGCTATGATTCTGTTATTTGTATGATCGATTTTCCAATTACTAAGAAAAACGTAATAGGCTGACCACCTTCACCAGGTTTTCCGTTAGTGGAAGGGATAACTCTTGTATCTTAACTACCTCATGTGATTTACAACAACTTCTTTTCTTTCTTTTTTCTTGTTTATTCTTAGTTCTTTCCTTCTTTATTCTGATGCATTTTCTCCCGTGTTTTGTTGCACAGTTATGTAGCACAACAAGCCTTCACCTTACACACTTTACTCTCACGTCATACACAGTTTTTCATGCTTGTTGTAGCCGTAATAGCATCCCTCCTGAGGCTAACCCCAGCACAGTAAACATGAGGTGTTGGAGGGATGTGTGTACGAGCTGCAACAAGCCAGAAAAATGTGTTCCTTGACGTGTAAGTGGATGCGTGTAGTGATTGCTTGCCTTAAGAACAAGCTGTCTGCTTACTCTGTCTGCTCACTTACCTAACAGCTTGGTGACCATCACCTTGCATGGCCGACCCTTCAAGAGTTCCATTCATCAGTACAAACTCCTGCTTTATAAAGACATTATTATATATTCTCACATTAATTTGAGATGTTTTATGTAAGTGTTTCTCTAACCTGTAATAACCTTCTTGACTAATATTCAAACTCTAATGTACACCTTCGTCCTGCTGCTGTGACATCTTATTGATGGTATTAGCCTTTGATCACCACTCCACTGCATACTCATTCCTTTATTCAAATAGCATTACCTTTGCAATCCTCTCATGTGCCTATGGCTAGCCCCTCTATTTATTTTCCTTTTCAATATTCTGTCTGCAAAATGGAGATGCAAAATTGTCCTTCCAGAATGTCTTGAGGCCTTCAGCTGAGAAAGTTTTCCTGGGGTATAGTATCAAGCCATAGTTTGTGGAGAGTTAAAGTGAATTATTCCTCAACCAATGGGTATTGCAGCATTGATGTGAGTGTGTGTGTGTGTGTGTGTGGTGTGTGGGCAGCATTGTGAACTCAACCCACTGAACAGAGAAGCAGAGGTGGAGGCTACAAGGCCCAAGAGTGCTGATGCTCTCACGTGTGCTGACTCATCCATACAAACAATACATTACAGTCAAAACTAAACACTTTCCAGAAGCAGTGTTCCAAATTTAGCTTCCCAAGTCCAGTTTGATGATGCACAATACAGCCTCGCAGTGGCTGCCTTCCATGGCTAATTCTTATAGTGTCTCTTAAATTAATTTTAAATGGATTTCTATTGGCAATGTTTCTATGTAACTGCCAAAAACCTACTACAGGTTTGATACATTGGTCTTGTCCATTGCCTCCTTTTATGTGAATTTTGTTCATATTCTTGACATATATTATTGTTACAAGGAAACAAATAACTAAAAGGCATGTCAAATTGTTGTTGTTGCCAGTGTTACCACGTGGTGTTGTTGGTGCCACTGCACTGCATCTGAGGAATGATTCTAACATAGAATACAAGATTCCTGTACACAAGCTGCTCTCTGCTCAGGGGTTGTCTGACAACACTGCTGCTTGACCAAAATAAATAAGCTGTGGGATATATATATATATATATATATATATATATATATATATATATATATATATATATATATATATATATATATATGCATATATGAAGGCTAGGCCTTGTTGTGAAGCCTTCCGTGTCAGTAGTGTAGTAACGACTACTTCAGAAGCCATGAAGTGCTTCGTGTCCAGTGTATGGTAAGGGTGTTGTTGTGTTAAGGAGGTGCAGGTGTTTGGCTAAGAAGTAGTGGTGTACCTTTGGCTTAGTGTTGAGGACAGGACACCAGACACTGAGCACTAGTTTGCTGTGTTGATGTCATCCAGTCCTGTGTGTTCACATGGACTGAGACCTCCTCCAGCCCCACTGGGAGTCCCTCGGCACCACTCCTCTCTGCCCTGCTTGTGTCATCCATGTTGTGTGTATCACCTAAAACCCGTGCCCATGACACCCTGGCTTGAGGTTAAGACTTCATCCCACGGCTGTCACTCCCTGGCCGCTCACCCTAAACAGTGCAGAGGACAGAGGTGCAAACAGTCTGGGACCTCCAGTGAGTAATGGCCGTCTTGCCCCAATTGATCTCACCCTGTCTCTCCCGCCCCTTGGCCTAGCTCGGTGCGGCCCGTAGGCTTAGCCGGTGTGGGGCCGACTAGCACACAGGTTAGCCTTGCTTGCAGCCAGGCAGGCCCTTAGTCCCCCTTGTGTATTCTCTGAACTGCCCTGTTACTATGGCTGTGTCACCCATAAACATGTTTTCTGAAATGCTTGTTCTTTCTTTTGTCAGAGACAAATGTCTGTCTGTCTGTCTGTGTGTTTATGTCAGTCAGTCAGTTATTCAGTCGTTGTCAGTTTGTATCTCTCTCTCTCTCTCTCTCTCTCTCTCTCTCTCTCTCTCTCTCTCTCTCTCTCTCTCTCTCTCTCTCTCTCTCTCTCTCTCTCTCTCTCTCTTTTTCTTTCTCTTTCTCTCTGGATGACTTGTACCACTGTCCTCTTTCTCTTTCTGCAATTGGTATTGATATGCATATTGGTGTATTTTGCTTGCATCCTTAACATTCTCTCTCTCTCTCTCTCTCTCTCTCTCTCTCTCTCTCTCTCTCTCTCTCTCTCTCTCTCTCTCTCTCTCTCTCTCTCTCTCTCTCTCTCTCCATATGTATGTATGTTAGTGTTTGTGTGCAAGAAAGAGAGAGAGAGAGAGGAGAGAATGATATACTATATTGCAACTTAACACACACACACACACACACACACACACACACACACACTGTGTATTTACAACTAGGTAAATACACACACACACACACACGTTCATGTGTCTTATAAATTATCCTCACAATTATGTTTCCTTGACCATATTCTTGACTTGACCATCAATGCCTTTCAGTATTAGGTGAGCTTTCATGGTGGATGTACTTAATGGTGATAATAATAATAATAATGAATTCAGTATATAAATAGATGAATAAACAAAAGATTTTTTTTTTTTTAGTTATTTATTTTATTTTATTATTTATTTTTTTATTAGATTGTTCTTACATTCAACAATAAGTAGCATAAAGTATTCATCAACATTGTATACTCTTCCACATACTTTTGTCTGATGCAAGTCAATTTGTGTGCCTAGATTACGTCCACAAATATACAGAGTGAAGGCCTCGGACACAATCATCACCTCACTCCAATGAAAGCGAGGAGGAATGTGGAAGACAGGAACCTCATCCAACTTTTAGATACTTCATATATAACAAACAATTTTTTCTTCAATTTTCTTATGGCCATACAACACCACCACCACACCACACCACACCACACTGTACCATCCTTTGCTTCATCACACCATCATCATTAATTTTGTTGACCTTCTTGTCATCTCATAACTATTTTTTTTCTCCAACCTCATTCAGTGGAAAGATCTAAATTGGTAGCTATTGTTAGTTGTTATTACCATTATTAGTAGTAGTTTATTTTATTATTATTATTATTAATATTATTAACCTGTCAGTAAAAAATCCTCAGTGACCTGAGCAGGGTTTGAACCCACGCCTTGCTGGGTGACAGACAAGTCGTTCCACTGAACCATGAAAGTGGTGTGTGTGTGTGTGTATCGGGTGCTTCCCTCATGGGTAAAACAGGCGTGGTTATAAAACATTTTTCACACACACAACTAGGTAAATACACGCACACACGTGCGCATACACTCCACCTGTCACCCAGCAAGGTGTGGGTTAGAACTTTGCTCAGGCCACTAAAGATTTTTCACTGATGGGGAGCAGTTACTGAGAATGTGGATGGGGTTGTGTGATCTCTATGAGATCTGATCTCTTGGGAAGGGTTACTAACAATCACTAGTCAGCACGTGATCCTCCAGACCTTGGTGAATTACACACACATTCACCTCTTAGTTACATCCGACAATGAAGTTAAGCGAGAGTTTATGTTTTCTCATGTTTGTGTGTTTGTTGGTATGTTAGCAACTTCCTCACAACACCATGCATTGCAACCTCATGAAATTTCATCAACATGACCCCTTACCACATAGCTCCACAACTTTGCAAAACTTCACCAACATCACCCCGGCCTGAAGGCTCAAATCCATTCATTTTTAAAGGTCTAGGTAAAAAAAAAAAAATTAATAATAGCAGCGGCCGTGGAGGTTCTTGAGCTTTACTGAGTGACCCTCTAATTGTACATGTGTTCATCTCAAACTGAACATCCTTATTAATTTATTTTTATTTATTCTATTTTTCCAACAAATCCAAAACTTTTTTTTAAGACAAGACACTGTATGGATTGAGAGAGAGAGAGAGAGAGAGAGAGAGTGTATTGCCAATTATCACACAATTTTCACTTTTCTCCCTTCCTTCAATGTCCCTTCACTCACGTATTATTTATTGCTTATTTTTCTTATTCTCACTGCTACCAGGAAGCTGCTTAGTATTCTGCTTTTCACTATTGGATCAAGTCTGTTGTTACTGTTCATTTGTTGGATCAGTGCCGTGCCGTCTTGCCTGTACAATGCTGTGTTTCTGGCACCAATGTGATGATGATGTTTATTTAGTGTGTGTGTAATGTTTCTTTCTCCATTCACTCCTTTTTCCACTCCGTCCTACACTTGGTCCTGTTTTGTGTGCGTGTTTGTATATTCCCTGCGTGTTTTTACTACGTGCTCTGCCTCGTCCTGCTGTGGTGAACTCCCTTTGCTGCCAACTTGACTGTGGTGTCACCTCACACACACTCACTAACCAGAGTTATCAAGCTGCCTATAGATTATTTTCTCTACAGCATAATGAAGCAACTGATTGTACAGTGAGGTTTAGTAAACACAATAGTCACAAGAACCCTGGATAGAGTGTGTCGAGGACTCAATGTTGTAACTTTATAACCTTCCCAGTGTCCTCCCTCTCTCTATCCACACCCACACCCACTTATCTTTCCTCCCCATCCAGCCCTCCTCTCCCCACATAACCACCTCTCCCTTACCACTGTTGCAGGGCGGCAACATAAAAACTATTCACTTCATATCTCTGGCCGAGGACGATGCCGTCATAGCCACTGACATATCGATCGTGTAGGCAAGTATTGCTGATGTGCACGAATACCCGACTCCCAACCCCAATCCCACCCTTCCTCCAGCTCCCTTGGCTAATATTGGCTCTCCTCTCCCCTCGCCTCCACCATGGAAGGTACAACCACAAGTCACACACATATTTGCCTTAGTATTATTTTCTTCTATGAATACCAGATGAGCTTGTTTTGCTCAGTCAGTCAGCAGGAATTTGTTTTCCTGACAGTCACTTGTAATGGTAGTGAGATAGGTGCTGGGTATTTATTTATTTCACTCCCAGTGTTTTGTGCATCAAAGTTTCCTTCACAACAGCACCTCATCTGCCTCACTTTATAAAACTATAATGCTGAGAACAGCAAGTTATTTATTTTCAATCTTGCAGTGTATAAGCGTCAGGTTTTTTATCCTCATCATGTGACTGTGGTGGTGGTGGTGGAGGTGGTGGAGATGTGGCCAGTGTGCTGAGGTGGGACAGGCTGGTGTTTGGTAAGGAACCACTTGTCACTTGTCATACCTGAGCTAAGCCACCAATGATGACTACACACCTGGCACACAGTCAGGACAGGTGAGGGCACAGCGAGTGGTATCCTCACAGAACGCCACACAAGCCCTCATTGGACTGCATTCCTTTACCTGTCAGATATGTTACTTTGGTGCATTTTGTGGCCAACACTTGTGCCTTGGGAACACACCCTTGGCCTTGGCCTTGGGCTGAGGGCACTACCTAGAGTTCATTCTTATAAGTCACATCTCATAGAACAAAGTTGCATAGATGACTCGTAGTGAGGGCAACAGAACACATGCAGTACTGTATATAGTTTGCAATCTTGAATAAAGTGATGATGAGACAAACTAGCTGGCACAGGCGGGGTGTAGCAAGAACGTGTAGAAACTTCACTCCGTGGTGTACATAGGACCAGCACATCCCTTGCATCCTTACTCCTCCTCCTCCTCCTCCCATCACCTTCACTCACAACAAAACATTCAGCCTCGATCTGTTCTTTACACTTTCTATAACTCAACATCTTGGCACATTTTCTGTTCCTCACTTCCTCCAATTCTTCCTTCTCTTTCCATCCACCATTCAGGGCTGGAGTACCTCCTTTAATGTTACTACAGTCATTAGTGTAGTGTTAAGTCACTACAATTCTGTATAGGAAGCTCAACAAAACAACATTATTCTTTATGTGTAAGACTCTGTAAAACATTTCTCCAAAGTATAAAAACTATCCCTTCAAAATATGTCTTTGGATGTAAGTCAAATATGCTTTCATGAGGCATTTCAACTCATTGTATTTAAAAAGAAAGACTTGCTGTGAAATCCATAATGTATGTGTGTGTGTGTGTGTGTGTGTTGTGGACATTTGCTGCTAGACTCTAACACACCACTTTATGTACACATTATTTTCCCTCAAGCTGTGATGATAGAAGGTCATCTAACTTGCATCAAAATACAGTAACACAAAACACAAAGATGTAACACTACAGCCCCATTGTCACTCAACTTACGAAAAACTGTCAAACTGCGTGATAATGTTTGTCTTTTTCTCTAACAAAAGAGTGTTATGAAGCTCCATCAGCCAGTCACCAGATGGGAGGCAGAGATGACTTAATTACATCCATTCCTCTCCTTCAACTCACTACACACACTCATCAGGTTCCTCTCACAACACTTTTCTTGACATCCTTCACCATCTTGTCTCTGCATAAGTAACACCTCCATTGATAAGCAAAGTTAGTAGTTTACACTTCGTTCCCACCTCATGATACCAGTTTCATATTTTACAAATCACCCTTAAAATGTTTTCCGAATAATCTAATTGAAATCTTTGCTCCATTTTGACTGTACTTACAATCCAATCCTTCATTTTGCATCCAAAATATTATGCCCGAATCTGCGCTCTCTTCAAACCTATCTTTAATCCTCTGTCCTGTAGTTTTTTTCCCTTATCTTTCCCACCATCTAACGCTTCTGTTCAGCTTCACCTGCCTTGCTCCTTCCCCTCCACAGGCCCAGTAGACATTGAGGTAACCTTACAAGCTCCCTAATCCTTCATGCAACACCCAAGCACCTTCGTAATGTTGCGTCCGTAGTGTTCCCAGTGTGCGTGGCGTCCTCCCTCACCCTGTTAGCTAGAGAGAAAGTATATAATAATCTGCTGGTTGTTTCAGTGTGTTAGTTAGGGTGTACATAAGATGGTGTGGCGACAATTATTAGCCTCTCACTCTCCAAGAGATGTTACAAGTATGTATGGTGTCGGTTTGTGATCTTGACTTGCAGTAACGTATCTTATTCATTCATTGATTCAATTTTCTATTATTATTGTTATTATTTCTATTATTATTTTTTATCATTATTATTTTTACTATTATTATTATTATCATTATTATTATTATCATTGTTACTATTGTTTTCCTTAGTCTAGTCTAAGTGTTCGGTGGGAAGTGACCACCCACCAATGAGAAGTGTTCTTATGCCTGTTCCTTCTTTTAGGTGTTGACGCACTAGTACTCACTTTTCAAGTCCGTTATTTATTTACAATTTTACATCATTCTTTGAGAGATGTGTGTACTTTGTTTAATGTCCTTTTGAGGAGTATGGGAGTGAGAGCATTGTTAAAATTTGTGCATTTATTCATTTGTCTTGTAGAATTACCCACAAGTTAAGACTTAACACAGGAATCCAGAGTGATGCAAAAAATCAGTTGTTAGAATGATGGAGTATCTTCTTAAGATGATGATAATTAGGTAACCTCTAGTGATGACAGTGAATAGAACACCATAACATACATAAGGTTCAGTCCTGCATTTCTAAGGGAAGTTTATAGCCAAGCAGAGGCATCCTCAACCTGTGTGCATATGTAAATGTGCACACACACACACACACATACACACTCGGCACGCTCAGATTCACGCCACTCAAGTTGCAAACTTTTCACTCATGATGAGCAGTTACTGTCCTCCGTCAGCAAGAGGATTGTGTGTGTAGTGTGTGAAAGGTCACAGCTTTACCCATAGACCAGGCAATAATGAGCTGTAAGCTCTCTCCAGCAGGGTGACGATCACGAGTCCAGCGTGTGATCCTCAAGACCATGGTGCATCACACACACACACACACCTGTGGTTCAGTGGTTAATGTTACCGTTTACCACTCGGCAAGGCGTGGGTTCAAACCCCGCTCAGGTGGCTGGGCATTTTTCACTGACGTGCAGCAATTACTGTCCCTCTTGAGCAAGGGGATGGGGGTGTGTGATGTGTGAGAGGTCTCAGCCTTACCCATAGATCTGTCTTTATGAGCTTTGAGATCCTTCGGGGAGTGTAATGGCTCATGATCATAAGTACAGCGCGTGATCCTCCAGACCATGGTGAATAACACACACACAATAATGTTGATAGTATATGTAAATGACATGACAAAAGGAGCAAACAGTTACATAAGCCTGTTTGCAGATTATGCAAAATTAATAAGGAAAATAAGAAACGATAAAGATTGTGAGGAGTTACAGAATGTTATGGGATTAGATGTAGAAGAGAACTTTGACAATACTTAATATAAAAGAGAACTTTGGCTATATATACTTTACATAAGAGAGGTTTTGGGAAATATTGTATGTAGAGAGCTTTAGGAATACTTAATGTAAAATAGAACTTTGGGAATACTCAATGCAGAAGAGAACTTTGGCAATATATGCTGTATACGAAAGGATATGGGGAATAATGTATGTAGAGGAGAACTTTGAGAATATTTAATGCAGAAAAGAACTTTGGAATACTTAATACAGGAAAAAAAATTGGGAATACTTAATGTAGAAGAGATCTGAGTATATTTTATTTAGAAGAGAACTTTGGGAATATTGTTTGTAAAGGAGAACTGAGAAAATTGTATTTAGACAAAAACTTTGGAAATACTTTGTATAGAAGAGAACTTGAGAATGCTGTATATAGAAGAGAACCTAAGGAATAGTGTATGCAGGTGAGAACTTAAGGAATACATTCAGTTGAAGAGAACTTTGAAAATACTTTGGAGAAGTGAACATTGGAATACTGTATTTAGTAGAGAACTTTAGGGATAATGTATGTAGAAGAGAATTTTGGGAGTACATAGGGTAGAAAAAACAGCGGAATACTCTATTGAGAAGAGAACTTGGTTAATACTATATATAGAACATAATTTTGGGAATATATTGGGTATAAGAGAACTTTCGAATATTGTATTTAGAATTAGAAGAGAACTTTGAGAATACTGTATGAAGAGGTGAAAACTCCTATGAATATCACATACAGACATAGTGATGATTGTGTTGCATTACATCCCAACCTCAGGCCACTTCCAACTACTAATGAAGGAAAGTTAGTCAAATGACCTACTGCAAAATGGTTTATGCTTGAGTAGTAAAGTAATTCAAACTGATGCCTTATGTATGATTGCAATTAAGTCAAAATAGTGAAAGTAATAAGATACAAGTGACGATTAATATCAAATTAAATAAAATAAAAAAGGGGAAGTAGTGTACATGAAGTAATTGAGGCAATATTTCCACACACAATGGCAACAATCAACACACTGTAAGATCACAACAAACTAGAACAATGTAAGGGATGGTTGAGGTTGGGTTACAAGGTTGCACTTCATCACACTACAGTTTTTTTTTTTTTTATTGCGGTGGCTTATTTTGAGAGGATGGAAGTGTGTGTGTGTGTGTGTGAGAGAGAGAGAGAGAGAGAGAGATAGAGATCCTAAGTGTTCTACAGCCCGTCAGTGTTGGCCAAGACTTTTAAGGGAGGAACACTCATACTATATATAAAGACAAGAGTGTAAAGCTTTAGGTCAATTGTTTTGTTCAGGATCTTGGCCGAATATACAGTCATGAAAAGCATCTCAAACCGAGGATGCCTGTTTGGGGCATACAAAAACCTGGTGTTGTGGTCAGCGGGAAGTTGACATGAAACACGAAATATGGAAGAAAATATATAATAAGGGTTTCCATGAAGCTGAGGGGAGTGAAGGCCACAGAGGTAGGCACATGATAGTCCCTTAATCCATGTTTTCAAGTGGTAATGAGTGGAAGAGGTAAGACTGGAGAGTAATGATGGTGGTTGAGGAAGGCTCCAGGTTGGCCGTGCCCGCCCATGGTCCAGTGGGTGACAGGTGCCCGGGCCAGTTAGGGAAGCAAGCGAGCAAACACTGAGCGCCGCTTGAACCAGTCTGGGCAAGCCTGGCCGGCATTCTTGTGTTGCACGCCACCGTGTCTCGCTGTAGTAGTCACTGCACAACACACACGCATTGCCTTAACATTTGTTTGTTTTTTTCTTTTTTACTTTTCTTTTTTTTTTCCATTATTTTTCTTTTGTTCTGGAATGTTTGTGTGATGCCAAATCGCTGTAT
Source organism: Metacarcinus magister (assembly GCA_029783475.1). Taxonomy (NCBI): domain Eukaryota; kingdom Metazoa; phylum Arthropoda; class Malacostraca; order Decapoda; family Cancridae; genus Metacarcinus; species Metacarcinus magister. Next base: position 1,286,867 of record JAPQNM010000034.1, read on the forward strand.
ACTTTTAGCCAGCAGCAAGAGCAGCAGCTACAGCAGATGAAGTGCATTGGCGGCACAGCATGTGGGTGCCGCTCACCAATTTCTTTATTTCTTTTGTCTTGTGATATAAGTTTGGCAATATATTTGATTTTGGGAGAGTCAAGGCCGGCCTCCCGCAGTGTACCCAGGACGCGTTGTTAACGTGTCAAGGCAGCCCCCTGGTCCCGCCCCAACACCCCAAGGGGCCGAGGCCGCCTGGCCGGCATTGGCTCCCCCAGCTTGGCCCCCTTTGACCCCCCTCTCCCCACAGCAGCCCGGTGTTGTCCCGAGCCCTCACCTGGCACACTCCGGAGCCGCCGCCGACGGACAGCCGCGCCTTCGTGCAGAGAACGCACTCGACGCTCTGCTAGACGAGCTCCAGACATTTGCCCAGCCGCCGTCTGAGGCTGGAAGCCGTAAGAGCAGCCTGGAGCCACCACCAACGCCCCAGAGCACCACTGCACCCACCACACTGACTGCCCTGACTGCCAGTACCACTGTTAAGCGGCTGCCATCCTTCCCAAGCTCTGACTCCCAGTCCTCACCGGTCAAGACACCAGCCAATGTGTTGTATCCTGGAGCGGCCAGCACACTGCCCCGGGCAGCCAGTTCAACTCCTGTCTTGCCTCCACGGGAGGAACCCCGCCACATATTGGGATTGGCACAAGTAACACCTGGCACTGGCTTGCCTGGGGAGCAGCACCGTCTGCCGCCACCACCGCCGCCACGAACCTCATCCCGCTCTCCGATGCTGTCACCGACATCACCGATCGGTCCAGCCGGCCGGGCAGTGTCTTTGCCTCCGGGTGGGTCGGTGGCCACCATGGTGGGTGGGGTGCTGAGGAATGCTGAAGGCCGGGAACTGTATGGGCCAGTGTTGAGGCAGAGGCCACCTTTAGGAAGAGGCTCCTTCAGTGAGGACTCCACTGCCTCCTCAGCCTCCACTAACAGCTCTAACAGCAGTGCCAAGGCTGGCCAACTGTCCTCCAATAGCAGCAGCACTGAGAGTGTCAACTCCCAGGAGGGGGCATTACCCCATCGCCCACTGAGCAGTAGTGGCCCACCACCAACGCCTCCCCCCAAGCAGCGACAGGAAAATCTAGAGGCTCGACACGTTGAGCTTCTGCGGCGGCAGCGACAGCTACAAGAACAGTACCAGCGGCTACAGTCACTGCAACGGAGTGGCGGTCGACCTACCCCAGCCAACATAGACCTGAAGAAGACTGGCAGCGAGAGTAACCTGACGGCACGTCTCGGCCTGTCCCTGGCCCCCGCTCCCCCTCATGGCTCCCTCTCTAACCTGTCCTCCCCCAGCACCCACACCAACACTCTTCCCAATCCCAAGACCTCATCAGCCGCCCTCTCAGTAGGGAATGGCGGCTCAGCTCCGCGGCGTGCCACTGTGGGCCTGGTGGAGACAGACATTCTCTGAGCCGTCACCACTGCTGCCACCGCGCCCTCAGGGACGTGTACATATGTACAGTTTACATACAACACCCCATCAAGACAGATAACAGCTGAGTGCTCTTCATGCAGAACCTTGTTTCATTGTTCTTGTCACTGCGTAATGTTTGTCAGTGTTAACAAGAGACCACGGCCCCAATGTTATGTTTCAATGCCGTTGCATAAAACAATCAAAATAGGTTCTGGCCCACTGGCACTCAGCTTGGCAGGGAGGACCAAGGAGAGTCATGTACTTGGTCAAACTACTAAGTCCCGTATGAGTTTGGATACAATGGTTGCTCAACATGATGGCAGGGCAAGGAGTGCAGGCTGAGGCTCTACAAATCCTGCCTCTCCCCCCTTGCTAGGCTCCTCTGTAAAGGTGAAATTTCCACCACCACAAGCAGTCACCCCACACAGGTCTGTGGCTGGGGAGCAGCAGCAGCAGCAGCAGCAGCCCTGGTTTGTAGCACGAGCAGGACTAAACCAACCAGTAATCTGACTTGCCTCCAAATCAATTGTCTAATCTTCTCGAATCTAGAATCTAGAGGATACCCCAAGGGCTCCTCTGAGTGACAAAATGGTGGTGTCCTGCTTGGGAATGAGCTTGATGCTATACTTCATTAAAATTAACAGAAATTGTTGGGTTAAGAGGATTTACACAAAACACACTTAATCAGAAGCCTCCCTAACTGTAAGGGTGAGGCTGAGGCAGAGTGTGTGTGCAAGCTGCAGCTCCAGAGTGGACAGAACTGTGTGTCACCATTCCTCACATGGAAGGAAACGCTCATGTAAATAAGATTTATAAAAAAAAAGTCGCACACGTTCTCTGTATTGACTGTATGTGTGTGTGTCCTAAGTTCTTGGAGTGCTCTTTGCCTCCTCTCCTCTGGTTCTCCTCAGCGGCGGTGTTGCACAGAGTGTTGACCATTGCAGCACATTTTTTGCTGATTGGCAGGAGCGGCACCAGAGCTCATGTGATGGCATTCAGGCTGAGACCAACACTAACACTCAAAGCAAAACTTTTACCTTCACACATGGTGAAATTATTATTCACTGTTCATCTTGGACAGGATTCTCGCAACTACTGTAGTTTTCTTAGTGCAGCATCTATTTATTAAAAGACTATTAACACCTCAGCTCAGAAAGTATTCACATACCCTCAGGAATTTGCTTGAATTCATGAGTAGTAGAAAACAAGTTAAAAAAAGACAATAAAGCAATGGTACTTGAGGTGCAGACATCACAAGTTTGCTGCACTGCACTACAAACACCCGGCTGGTTCAGAGTGTGGTGCTGGTGCTCCATCATGGCCAGTACAAGCCTGGGTGATGACAGGGAAGGTGTAGGTGTGTCCCCAGTACAGTATCAGCCCGAGTGCTGCCTCACCAGGACTCTGGTGCCACAGCTGGGCTCTTTAGCCTCAGGTTACTCAGTATTAATAAGAAATTAACCCTATGTGTTCCCATATGTAGAGTGTGATGAAGGGCAGGAGTACAGCTCACTGCTTGGGGCTGGCAGCTTCACTACATTCATGTATTTTATTTCTTCTCAGCCAGCTGTGATCCCCCGGCGGTGAATGCATGAGCAAAATGGCCCTTTAGACTACTACTTCATTGTTGATATTTATTGATTATTGTTCATCACAAGAAAAGAACACAACACTCACTCAAGAAAACCTATGTATACTAATTACTTATAATAATAATAATGATAATAATAATAATAATAATGCCCAGGCAACTTTCACATTGTCTCGTAGCTTTTGATATCATTTTCCTAAACCACAATGGAGCTTGTAACTCACGTGTGTGTTTGATAATTGAGTATTCGTGTTGCTGCATATTTCAGTACAACAACAATCCTCGAGACAGAGTGTGGAGCATCCGGGTCGTCCCACGGCCTTGTAGAAATGGTGACACTACTGTGGGAGTTGTGTGTGGCAACCCTTGGACTGATGCTCCCTTAAGCTGCTGACACACACACACACACACACACACACACACACACACACTCACACTCACACTCACACTCACACTCACCTTTACAACCACATTCTTGTACCCATAACTGGAGTTCTTCTTTGTGAGTGGTACAAGTTGGTGAGCCTCACAGCAACACATCAACAGTCTCCTTCCTCTACAGCATTCAGACACCCGTGGGAACATGACATGCTCAATGCACTCTGCCATTGCACTGAAACACTGCAGATTCAAGTGACGGCCACTTTCAGCTGGTATTCATTCTGTGCCAAAAAATAATCATCAGGAGTCAGTTTTTTAATATGTGAGTGAGAGAAAGAGAAGAAAAAGAGAGAAAGAAATAGAAACAGATGAGCTTGGAAGACAATATCCTGAGCAGCCGCCATGTGAATAAGCAATATTTTGTACGTTTGTCTGACACAAGTTATAGCAACAATCAGTGTTATCTACCTCTGTGACTCACCAGTGCTCCTCTTCCTGTGACATGTGTTACGTACCAAGACACGGAGAGTAAATAAGGGGAAGCGTAGCAGCCGTGGCAAGAACCTTTTACACTTCTTGAAAGGCTGCTGCATCAAAACTCATATCACAACCACTTGATTTGTTTTATATTTTACAAAAGAAAAAACTTTGGCAATTTTGATGTATCATCTTGAGAGTTCTTTCCGCCACTTTCTTGGTGGTTTGCTTTCCTGTGATTTGTTGGAGTTTGGTTTGCTGCCGACGGGAGGAGCCGGCCGGCAATGTGGAATTTTATTGTTTCTGTGGCATAGTTAGAAATCTGCCAGGGTTTATTTTTTCTCAGTGTGCTGCTTCTGAAGACAAGACATACAGTAAGTGTTTGGTTCACATCGCTTGTTGTTTGGCAGTGGTGGCCTCTGTGCAGCCTGGGCCCTGGAGCACTGTTTGACAATGGTTCTGGTGGTGTTCCTGAGGTGCACGCTGCAGAACAGGCGACTACGACAGACTCATAAATAAACGATGTGAATCAACAGCTTCCTATATTCCTGAGTCCCATAGGTGCCTAGAATGAAGACGATCATATGAGTAGCCAGACCTGCACGCCCTCGGCCACCCAGCCTACACCCTCCTCGGAGTTCTCTCTGCCGTGCTGCCAACAATCCATTTGTCTGAACTAAATATTTCCAATCATCTTATTTCTGGACATGCAATACTTTCAAAGAACAGTAACATTTTTTTATTTTCTTACATAAACAAACTTACATAAAATTGCTGTCCATGACATGCTAATAGTCATATTTTTGTTTCATGCCAACACTCCAAAGGATATGAAAACATGGACCATGTACAATAATTAAATAACAGAAGTAGTTAAGTTAATGCAACATTTTAATGACCAAAAAAGTGATGTACAATGTGGCTCAAATTGTTGATGGATTTTCTTGACCAGCTTTCTTTAAAAAAAAATGTTTCACCACAAGCAGTCATAAAGCAGAATGTATATTTATTAACTTTTCATCACAATCAACAAAAAACCACAAAGGAATCAATGTCAAAACAAACTCATGCTAAAATGTAAATGATCAGACATCGTTGGTGAAGTGTGTGAATCATACTTTGCCCTTGGAAGGGTTTGGGCGGGTGTGGCACCAGGTGAGGGCGTGCAGGCGGCCTCTCAGGGTAGCAAAGTCTCACTCTTCCTGCCGCCTCTGCTTCACCTTCATGTTTTTCGCCTTATTAAATAGTCTATAAATTTACTAATTAAAAAAAAAAGCCTTCACAAAATAGTGTTGAAATAATGCATGAATAGACATTATGAGTTGATTCTTTGTAACTTAAAAATTTCTGTAATATACATATGCATATATTGTAATTTTATAAGGAGTCCTAACTTATGGGAAGGTGTTAGGTGTGGCATGGAGGCACCTGGTGTGTGTTGGTGGTGCCACACGGGTGTCCGGCACAGGTGTTGGTAATTAAGGGGTTCTCAGGTGAGGCGAAAGAGGCAAGAGGTGTATTCATGAAGCCGCAGGAAAGCAGAGAAGCTTGAACAAAATGTATGCAGAGTTACTGTTGTGTTTTATTACTTAAAGAAATGTAAAAAAAATAACAAATGAACGTTCCATGTCTGTCACAGTCTTGTTCCTTGCATCTTGTTTTTCCTTATCATTGGGTCAACATTTTCAAACTTTTTTTATTTATTTATTTATTTATTTTTATGAAATCTAGGCTTAAGAGTTCATTCTTGCTGAGTCGAGGAATTACTGTTTCCGAGAACCCAACACGAGACCTAACCGTTACAAGAGGTTTGAGAGAGCTGGTATGTGTACTACATGTCCTGTTAATCTTATTTCAATGATAAAAAGATATGTTTGCCACAAATAAAACTGCAATTACAATGACTTGTCCATACCCTTGAAATATTTTTTTTTCTTCTTCCCTAATAAAGGAAGGAGTGAAAATTTGACAGGAAGGAGAGGATGAGGGAGTGGTGTAGTGTGGAAGGAGAGGATGAGGGAGTGGTGTGGTGAGGAAGAGGAGGAGGACAGGATACAGCATCCCTCCAGCCCTCCACTAATATACAGGACTTGCTTGAGGCAGCAATACCAAACACATCTTTGAAAATGCTTCAGAAGTATAAAAATTTTGGTAAGTAATATTGTTCTGACTCATAGCTTCATTTCATTCATACTTGAAATTTCCTCAAGGCTATTATAATTTCATAAAACCATATTTTTATACAATTTTGCGAAACTCAAAAATTATATACGACTCCAAATCTTGAGAAGTTTATCCAACAACTGTATAAATAAACTACAAATACATACAAACCTATTAATACCTAAATACTGAAAAATGAAAAGGTTGTATTCATAAAGTCTTGGTCAGAAATGCAATGCCAAAACTTATCTAAATAACTTCAGAATATCAGACAGCCAGATCCTTTTTGTTGTACAGAGATTAGAGAGTTCAATTCAAGGTATTAATATTTCCTGAAGTAGCCAAGACACCAAGACCATCAAGCAAAACTAATGAATTCCCTGTACATGAGAAGGTCCCTGTTGTCGGGGGGCTGGGCGCCCCTCGCATTATACAATATTTTAATAGGTTTTTACTTTTATTTTGACGATTTTGTGTTGAGTGTTGCATCAGAATTACGGGTAAAAATTCATATTAACAACTCTGTAATATTAGTTTGTTAGGTTAGATTTAATTTGATTAACCTAATCAAACCTAACAATTTATTGAAATTTTGTTAGGTTAGATTTGATTTGATTAACTTAACCTAATCTAACAACTCAATAATATTTTCTTGGTTAGGTTAAATTCAATTAGATTTGATTAATCGAACCTAACAATTCAATGATATTTTGTTAGGTTTGGTTATATTTTTTAATTAGATTAGAATTGACTTAACCTAAACTAAATTAATTTAATCAAACCAAACAAAACCTCATCTAACCTAACCATACCTAACCCAACCTAACCTAACTATATATAATTGTGTTGTTAATATGAATAATTATTTAATTCAGTGTTTAATTGTGTGTTTCTTTAATTGTGTTGTTTCTTTTGTTCATTCTTATGCTTTTGTTTCTATTATATTGTATTTATATTCTTGTTTTCCAAGAGGTGAGAGAGTGTTGTGTGTTATATAGGGAATGGTCGGTACAGGTGCATCTTATAATTCTTTATCACCCAAGTATATTTTGTATCAAAATAGCAAATAAATAAAGTTTTTGAAATGTTTTTTTGATCTGAATTTCATTACGACAAAATTGCTATTATTATTTGATTCAAGGTCTTGATATTTGAGTACCATATATTTGCTTGATCTATAGTTTACGTAGAATATTGTGAAATTAGTTGCAAGTCATTATATAGATATTTAAGAGAGAAAAACGTGATATTACATTTTGGAACAATATCATTACACCATGAAATATTATTTGATTTAGAATCTTAATATCAGAGTACTATATATTTTCTTGATCTATAATTTACTTAGAATATTGTGAGGTTAGTTGCAAGTCATTATATAGACATTTAAAAAAGAAAAACGTGATATTACTTTTTGGAATTTGAATATGTAAACAAAAACTATAAAATCATTATTGTATTAATTTTTTTAACAAAACAGACGTGAAAAAAAGCTAAAAATAATATAGATACCATAACAAATCGGCAAAACTGGATAGATGATAAAATAATCTATAAATCACAAAATAAAAGGTAATGGTGCCGTTAGAAAGGCTGAATCTGGGAATGAAATCTGGGAACATTCGATGCAGAAGTCAGTTGATCAGTGCGCTTTCATGAGGCAGGGTGCGTTGCGCAGGGGCAGCTGGACAGAACATTCTAGATGGAAAATATGAAGGTGAATACACTTATACAAGACTACAGGTGGGTTAATACTGTATTTATAGTACAGTGGTAGCGCGCTGGCCTTGCATTCGCTTAGTCGGCAGATCGAGTCCCCGTCCGGGCTCGTGATGCTTAAGCTGTTTACTGGGAGGAACTGCTGTGTTCGGGCATCACAGTGGGGCAGCGGTGGTCCACCACGACTGTGAGGTATAAACCTCTAAACTATAAACCAAGTAACATTAATCAGGGCTCAAAAACCATAATACTTAATATTATATTCAGTGCCGATACATTATAATACCGAAATTAAATACCTGAGGCTGAGGGAAGGAGCAGCTGAGGTATGAAAGTTTTTATGATGGCAGCTTTAGGGGGGGAGGGGGGGATTTACTTTTCAGGGCTCGGACAAAGTCATTAAAAGTAAAGAGTCGTGTTAGCAGGTGGAAGAATGATGGATGTAAGAGGTGTATGATGTGTGAGAAAGAGGTGGATGAAACAGTGGAACAATTGATGCTGGAATGTGAGAAGTATGAGTATGCAAGGAGTAAGGTGTTAGAGGTAGTGGTGGAAGAGATAGGAGTGCAAGAATGGAGTGAGAGGAGTGTTAGTAGACAAATGGAGTACCTGGTGGGGTTGAGTGCGGAATGGAGGAGTAATAGTAGAGTGCTAGAGAGTATGAAAGAGTTTTTAGACAAGTCATGGAGGACAAGAATGAGAAAGAATGAGAGACAGGTGGCCCCCTAGTCAAATATGAATGTAATGCTGGCAGAGGTAGGAAGGAGTCAATACTATTAGCTTTCTGCCCCTATTTTTTTTGCTTCTCCCAGCAGGTGTGTGGGAGAACGCCGATACAAAGGCTACACCGACAGTCTACATACATTGGCTGACTCCCAACCCAAAGCCAAGTCCAAGGCTAAGAAGGAGGCGGGGACACAGGCTGACACTTGTGCATCCTTCCACAGCCTCAACACTCAACACCTCAAACTAGTAAAGAGGACATTTTGATTCACATATATCTAATCGAGGACAGAATGATCTCAACGGAGACTAAGCCGAACCTGACCACGGCGAGGGAGGGACAGGTGAGTTTGTTGTGATGTGATGGTGTGTGTGTGTGTGTATGTGTGTGTGTGTGTGTGTGTGACAACTTATGTGAGGCATGTCATTGCAGCCCATTAGCGAGTAAGCACAGGTGATGATTCCTAGGACACGGCACCATTATTAACCTAGCCTTTATAATGGAGATAGAAGCCAGGTAGCCTATATAGATAGATAGGTGGTTATTGTGATTATTATTATTATTATTTTACCCTGTGGTGGAGGCTGCAAGGATTCTACCACCGTAATCCCTGCAGCTCATACAAGGTGACAAAAGGGACAGCGCAAGGGGTCTGGGAAGCCTCTCCTCTGTATACTCTCCTACCAAAAGACAAGGCACAGAAGGGGAGGGGAGAGTAACGTCTGTGTGAACCCTAATACCTTGCCTTAGTTACTCCCTTTAGAGAAATAACACCCTGGTATATAGATAGATAGACTATTATTATTATCATCATCATTGTTTCTCCATTAGTGAGTCCAATATATTCATCAGACATTAGGTAGGTAAGCAGGGAGGCAAGGACTGTATGAATCATCTATCACACCTCAGGAATAGTGTAATAGTAAACCAAGGTGCCGCATGGTTAACTTGCCCTCTCACACAAACCATCTTGCATCATCCCTGGACAGGTGGACATCAGAGAGGATGAGGACCAGAGTGTTAAGCTGTCAGAGATCGTTGAGTTGCTGTTGGCGGCTGGGTACTTCCGGGCGCGCATCAAGGGCCTCTCTCCCTTCGACAAGGTGAGACCACTCTACACCCTTTGTCACTTGTCATTTGCAGCCATTTCAGTGTATTAATGTGCTGTTTATGTAGTATAGAGAAAAGTTGTTTAGTTTATTGAGTAAACTTCTTTTTTTTTCAATGTTGCTTCAAGTTTCTTCCTAGTTTACTGTGTTGCTTTAACCTCATCTGACCTGACCTGACCTGACTGACCTGCTCCTCAGATTGTGGGTGGCATGACATGGTGCATCGAGACGTGCAACTTTGACGTCGATGTTGACCTTCTCTTCCACGAAAACCTCACCATTGGGCAGAAAATGTGAGTCCTAACCCTTCCTCCTACCTCCTCCTCCTCCTACCTCCTCCTCCTCCTCCTCCTCCTCCTCCTCCTCCTCCTCCTCCTCCTCCTCCTCCTCCTCCTCCTCCTCCTCCTCCTCCTCCTCCTCCTCCTCTCTTCTACAGTGGGTGTGTTGAACCTTGCAGAGCCCTGACAGAGAGGATAGTGGGTGTGGTGCGGTCAATGGGTTGTCCTCCACGACTTGAACCTCACCAGATCCAAGGTCTTGATGCCATACACATCTTTCCGGTCATCCAGGTGTGTGTGTGTGTATGTGTGTGTGTGTATGTATGTGAGTGTGAATAGATGTAGGTATATTATATGCTTCATGAATACCACGACATCTTCTTTTGATGCTCATAGTACATCTATATATACTACTACATACTTTGTATCCTCTGTCTCTGCTCATTACCTATCTTTGTATCCTCCTCTTTCTCCTCCTTCCTCCTCCTCCTCCTCCTCCATGCAGTGGCTGGTCAAGAAGGCATTGGAGACGAGGGAGGAGTTCGGAGATGAGACGAGGACGTTTGCCGTGCAGGAGTTCCTTCGTCACCATTCAGATCCCCGACAGCAGCAGCGGCAGCAGGCACTCACCCAAGTCAGCGGCACCCTGGCCTCAGTGCAGGTGTGTTGGGTGGTAGAGAGAGAGAGAGAGAGAGATGAATAGATAAACAGACACCCTCTTCATTCCTCCTACAGGCAATGATAAAACTAAATAATAAGAAAATAAATAGATCAACAGACACCTTCTTCATCCCTCCTACAGGCAAGTTATGGACCCAAGCGTAGGTTGAGACGCAAGCCTGGCACCTCCGCCCCCACCACCCCGGCCGCCCGCATACACACCACCGTGCTGGAGTATGGTCACCACGCACGCCGCCTACCCTCAACCCGACCCATGGTAATAATAATAATAATAATAATGTATACTTTATTCAGTCTTGTGTGATACAGAAAAGAAATTTGCTTTGGATTGGACTCTTTATTCTTTCTTAAGGAATGAACTACTTATAAAACTACAGGATATACATGTTAAACTACACTACAACATATTTATACATTTATACACATTATACACATAGTTTACATTGGTTTATGATGTTTATTATTGTACCATTTTCTGTTAATTGTATAAGTTTGGAGGATGAGAGAAGGAGAGATTTCACCTCATCTTATTATATAGTTATTATATATTTTTTCTCTTTTTTTTGTGTGTGTGCAATATTTTTTTTGATTTGTTATAATGATGTTCTTGCTTCATGCAGTCCATATATAATGTATTGGAAGTATAGGAGAAGAGAGAGAGAGAGATGGAGAGAGTTAGAGAACAGTCAATGAATCTAATTTGGTTGTGTAATGCTTCAATTAATTTCACCATTGCATTCTGTGGAGGTGATTACAACTGGTGACAAGAGGATTACAACTAATAAGGATGAGGTGAGATTACAACTGAGGAGGAGGGAGGGAACTACAACTTAGGAGGAAGGGATTACAACTACTGCAAGGAGAATCACTGTCATCTATTATCCTTCCCCACCTCTGTTATTTATCATTTTATTCATCATTATTATTTTACCTTCCTCTCATTGCATTCCTCTCCTATCCTTCCCCACCTTCTGTTACTCATCATTTTATTCATCATTACATTATTATTCACCTTCTAATTGCATTCCTCTCTCAGCAGGGTGAAGGCACGGATGAGGGTGACGGAGGCAGCAGCTGTGAGGTAGGGTGAGAGGGTGTGCTGTTATGCGTGTTGTTAGTGTGTTAGTGTTGCTATACTCAGTCTACGCTCACAGTTCAATAGTAATAATGATCCACTGGTTTTTACATATGTGGTTTGGGTAATAACTAATTGTGTATATTTTATTAGTAGTACTGTATATGTATTTTCTAAGTTCTTGTGTGTTTTCATTTTGTATTTTACTGTGTGCACTTTTTTCTCTATGACACTTTAGCTGTGATTGGTGTTTACTTACACGTGTATTAGTGTGCACATTAATATTATGGTGTGTTCTAACCAGTGTGTGTGTGTGTGTGTGTTTGTGTTTGCCGCCACAGATGGAGGAGGTGGAGGAGCAGCTCATGAAGACACTCCACATGGCTGACGGAACAGAGGTAAGTGTTCTGCCTTCACCTGTCTGCCACACGTCTATAGTTTTCATTGGTATTATCATTATTATTATTATTATCATCATTGTTTGTGCCTGCAATGATATAGAAGTTGTTGTAATTGGTATTATTATTATTATCATTATCATTATTATCATCGTCATCATTGTTTGCCTCAGGGTCGCCTCAGTGCCCAGCAGGTGGGTAGCATTGTCAGTTCCCGTGCCCAGGAGATTGCCGCCACCTCCCAGCACTACTCACACCTCCAGCAGACTATTGTGGTAAGAAGTGCAGCTGTATTAGTAGTGGTAGTTGTAGGCGTAATAGTAGAAGAAGCAGTAGCAGTAGCAGTAATGATTTAGAAGGACATAGTAGCAGTAGTGTTTTTTTTTCTCTTCTTCTTCTTCTTCTTCTTCTTCTTCTTCTTCTTCTACATCACAAACCATTAGCGCCAATAGGCTTTATAGATGGACTGCCTCTTGCCCATTATTTGGAGTAGTAATAGTAGTAAAAATATACATTTATCGATAATCTACGGAACACAAACTCAAATATAACACAGGCTAACACAGTGCCATTGATCACCAACAGGAGGAGGTGCTTGGAGACAGTGCCACCTCACAGGCCCGAGCACTGGCATCCCTACAGCAGCAACGCACCACCCTCACCGCGCAGCTGGCCGAGGCGGAGGCAGGTCAAGGCAAGGCAGAGGTGCAGATCAAGGAGATGACGGCCAAGCTGCAGCAGGCCAGGCAGGAGATGCAGCAGGTGGAGAGTGAGATTAGAAGCCTTGGAGTGAAGGATGAGACAAGTAGAAGGTGAGGAAGGGGGGTGCGCTGCGGCTCACCTCATTATCATTGACTATTATACATTTTTATACATATCTTTTATGCATTTTTTATATATCTTTTGATTGTCTGTTATACATTTTTTATACATTTTTATACATATATTTTAATAGGCTGTTTTTATATATATCTTGTTTACATTTTTTATACATTTTTATGCATATCTTTTGATTGGCTGTTATACATTTTTATACATGTTTATCTATTCTTTATCTTTCTTTGTAGACGCTAAAAGTAGTAATAGAGGGACTGTTTATTGTGTTCTTTTTATATATATGTTTTGTTATTTAGGTCTTATACTAGATAGTCTTTTTTTCTGCAGATTTTATAGTATGTAATAAAAAAGCTGTTTATTTATTTTTTATCATGCATAACATTTTATTTAGGTCTGAATAATTGATTTTTTTTTTTCCTCTCTATTTTGTTTTCTCTTTTTTGCTCTTTGCAGACTTTATGACAGTAATTGAAAGGCTGTCTATTATTTTTTATCGTGCAAGATTTTTTATTTAGGTGTTGTACAAGTATGCATGTTTTTTATTTGTCTTTCTTTCTTTGCAGACATTATAAGAAAGAGACTGATTACTTTATTTCAATGCAAGCCTTCTACTTTCATTCATAAGTTTTAATAATCTGTGCACCTTCCCTCCTCCTCCTCCTCCTCCTCCACAGTGCCCTCGAGGAGTTGTCACGCCTGGTGGAAGTGAATGAGTCCGCCCGCAAGAAGGAGACAGAGTTCAAAGATAACTGCAGGAAGGAGGCGGACAAGATGAAGGCTGAGATCAGGTAGGCTGGCTGGTGGTAGTGGTGGTAATGTAGTAATAGTAGTAGTAGAAATAGTAGCAGTAATATTGTAGTAGTTGTTGTGTATGTATTATATTATTATTACACATTCCCTTCAATACTCCATCTCTCCTCTTCACCCTTCCCAGCACCTTGCAGACCAGAATCCTAGAGATGCAGGATGGTCAGGCAGAGGGTGAGAAGAGACTGTCAGCCGAGCAGGAGCGGTGGAGCCGGGCGAGGAGACAGCTGGCCGGCCGGACTAGGCGAGTGGAGGCCATGAGAAGGCTACTGGATGACAGGCCGGGCCGAGCCGAGCTGTCACAGTACCAGAGGAGATTTATTGAGTTGTCCAACCAAGGTGTGTGTGTGTGTGTGTGTGTGTGCTTACCTAGTTATACTTTGTTATGATATACAGGAATCACCTTAAACAGTGATATCAAATCTCCTCCTTCTCTTCTTTCTTATGTATTTAATTTATTGCAAGATTGGATCAGGCTCTCACCCAGCCTCTCCTCCACCTCTCCCCTCTCCCCAACAGTTGCCGCCACCCACCGTGAGACACAGCAGTTCTACAACATGTACAACACTCTGGCCGACACCAGGACCTACATGGACAAGGAACTCTCCCTTCTCAACTCCATACTCGACAACATGGCTGCGTAAGTGTGTGTGTGTGTGTTGGTTCTCTCTTCATTCCTATCCCATTCCTGCTTTATGAAGGAAATTTTAATCTGCAGTCTTTTTCTCCTAGACCTCTCCCCTTAAGGTTGATTTTACAGGCTGGGAGTTCTACTTAATCAATTTTCTAACCAATTACTTAACAATAACAAGGTGATGTGCTGTATGTACCTGTAAGTGAATGAAGAGAGTGCAAACTTACCTATATTCATTCATGTATATAATTATCACCTTCGATCAGAAAGTGTAGCTCATTATAAACTGCCTTGTATCATTATTATTGGTAGTATACGGATGGCTGTGTGTGTGAGTGAATACCAAGTGATCCCCCTCGTGTTGTTGATCCCACAGTGCCTTGGGTAACTCCGGCAGCATGGATGAGTACCTGCACCAGCTGGAGACCATTGTGGAAGGCATCAAACAGAACAAGATGAAGGTGGGTGGGTGGTGGTTTTTATTTATTTTTATTTTTGTGTGTGTGTGTGTGTGACCATTGTGGAGAGCATCAAGCAGAACAAGATAAAGGTGTGTGTGTGTGTGTGTCTTTCTGTGTCAATGTTATGTCTTTTTTTTCTTTCTTTCTCTTCTGTTATCTTAGTTTTATCTTCTTTTTTTTGTTCATTTTCTTCTTCTTCTTCACCTTTACCCTTCACTCCTTCCTTCACCCTTATCACTGCTAAAACACTTCACCCCACTATCTTTCATCCCCTCACACCCTTATCATCCATTACTCATCTTCCTCACTTGTCAATCATCTCTCTCTCTCTCTCTCTCTCTCTCTCTCTCTCTCTCTCTCTCTCTCTCTCTCTCTCTCTCTCTCTTCTCACTCTCTCTTCTCACTCTCTATCCTTGCAGCTGGAGAGGAGACGCACCGAGGAAAGAGCAAGAAAAACCAACCTGAGTGAAGAGCTTGCCCGGCTGCAGGACTTGAACCGCCAGTATGCTAAGACAGTGCATCACCTCGGCCAGGAGATAGCACGCTCAGAGGCCCTCCACCTCAAGCTGACTGCCGGCCGGGGGTAGATGTATGTGTGTGTGTGTGTGAGGTGGGAGAGATAGTGGTGTTAGGTATGTGGTAAAGATTGTGGTGTTTGGTGGTATGTGAAGCCTTGAAATGAGTGAGTGTTTGGTCGTATTGTTTGCCTAATAGGTGATAAATAGACTATTAGAGTAACGGAATGACAAGGTAAATAGATGGAGAGATGAGATAGGTAGGGTTGCTAGAGTGGCCTGGAATAGATGGTCAGTTGATAATGATGAGTGGAGAAGGTTGGGAGAGGTTAAATGTCCTGCAGTGGAATTATAGAAGTTGATGATGATGGTGTGTGGTTTGATGGATGTGATGATTAAGAGAGAGAGAGATAGATAGACATGCACACTGACATACGGACAGGTAGTATATTGACAGAAAAATACAGACAGAGACAGAATGTATGATTGACTTTATATGAACATAGATTAAGGTACCAAGAGAGATAATATATATACATAAAGTTATCATGATTATCAGATTACTAATTCATGCGTAAGGAGAGAGAATTGCAATATGTCATCCAGGTTATATTATTACGTCTTCCATGATCACGGGTTTTTCTTCTTTATTTTTATCTTTACATCAGTGAAGGTTAATTGAGGCGTGGGAACGGGCAAATAATTTATCATAAAGTTTACAAAGATGTGTGTGTTTATCCGTATTGAGTCATGCAAATGTAGCCAATGATAATTATTTCAAACGTGATATCCTTCATTGCCATTTTAAATATTATATCAAATTTATATTCCTTTTAACCTATTGATTCCTGGGTTTTGTCATTCTATTATACTGATCCACTGGGAATATAAACAAATAATGACACATCTCTTTATATCCCTCGTATTAACTTTAAGAAGAAAATTAGTTTTACGAATATCAAAAGCTGGCATCACTTTTAATTTCTTTATATTTACATAACCATAAATAAGGGTGCTCATTATCATACAGTAACATTAATTCCGTTGTCTTGCAGCAGGAATTTATGTTTCATCAGCTATGCTTCTTGCTGCAACTCATTCTGTCTTGCCTGTGTGTACTTACAAGCTGTTGTTTGTTTGCGTTAAAGCCTTGGTGTGTTAATGTGTTAAAACCTCAATGTGTGTGTGTGTGTGTGTGTGTGTGTTAAGGTCTTGGTGTGTGTGTGTGTGTGTGTGTGTGTTAAGGTCTTGGTGTGTGTGTGTGTGTGTGTGTGTGTTAAGGTCTTGGTGTGTGTGTGTGTGTGTGTGTGTGTTAAGGCCTTGGTGTGTGTGTGTGTGTGTGTGTGTGTGTGTTAAGGTCTTGGTGAGTGCTTCAAACTGTGCTCTGCTTAACGAGGGCGGTATTGAACTTGAAGGAAGTGTCTGTGTAGCGCTGGTAGTTGGTTTGGCCTTGCACGTACAGCTTGGGGATGTCTGCCACGATGAGGGCGTTGGTGTCCTTGATGCTTGGCCTGGGGAGAGGTGGATAGGTGTACATGGACAGCTTGAACAAACACACATACATACATACACACACACCGAAGCTTCCTTTCCCTCCCTCCTTCCCTCCACCTCTCATCCTCTTCCTCCTTCCCTCCATTTTCATACTTACGAGAACCTGGAGTAAGGGATCCCCATCAACAACATCCTCTTGCCTCGGAAGGTGAACTGGAAGATTCCCTCAAAGTAACCCACAGCTGCTGCAATGTCAACCCCAAAGCACTGGGGAAGGAAGGTCAAGAGTGGTCAGTCGGGGAGGCACGTGTGTGTGTGTGTGTGTTAATTTATCTTTCTTGTGTGTGTTACTCTCTCTCTCTCTCTCTCTCTCTCTCTCTCTCTCTCTCTCTCTCTCTCTCTCTCTCTCTCTCTCTCTCACCTTCATGATGTGGTGGAAAGTAAAATCGTCATCATAATTCTCCATCTTGACGTAAATGATGTAAATTGATTCGTTCTGGAAAGGAGATAAGATACTATCATTATAAAGTATTATATAGTAATGTCTCCCCCAAACCCTGACTGCCTTGTTTTGACTATAATGCCACATTTTAAGGGGAAAATATGCCAGGTAGTAGACACATAGATTGATAGATTATTGTTATTATTATTATTATTATTATTATCATTGTTATTGTTATTACTATTATTATTATTATTATTATTATTATTATTATTATTATTATTATCATTATCATTATTATTTGCCCTGTAATGTGGGGGTTGCGCGTCAGGTCAGTTACGCAAATGGGATTGAAGGCGATATAAACCAGGTATATAGATATATGAATTATTATCATTATTATTACCAGCCCTTTGGTGGTGGCTGCAACTACTGTATTTCCTGCAGGTCATAAAAGCCGACCAAAAGGGGCGGAGTGAGGGGTCTAGGAAGTGCTTCTTGTGCATTCTCATTAATGAAAAGACATTGCACAGAGTGGGAGGAGAAAAAAAAATATCCCCGAATCTTAAGGGCTTCTTCACACGCCGCCGACACATATGACATTCCAATATAGTCTTTCACACGTGCCCGTACCTCATGTGCCATATGTGCCATGTGGTGAAGAGCCCTAAACACCTTGGCCTGGCTACTCCCCTTTAAACAGGATATTATATTATACGTCTTCATAGCTTGATATATAGTTGGATTATTGTTATTACTATTATTTAACATTTTAACCTAACTGTGCAAGTAGATGAAAACAGTTAAATGGTGTAAACTTTTTTATGTGGCAGTCTGCTCGTAAATAGTACATCATAGATAATTAAGAAAACTAGGAAGTCATTTTCTACTTAGACAACTTATACTTAAACTGTATGATTGTACCTAATTCTAGTGTGTGTGTGTGTGTGTGAGAGAGAGAGAGAGAGAGAGAGAGAGAAAAGAAGAAAAAAAAGAGAGACGTACCATGGTGGGAGGGAAGAAAGCAGGGTCACTGCAGTTGATCACCTTGGCTCCCAAAGGATGGGCCTCGTTGATGTCTCTGTAGATGTCTTGACTGTACTTGTAGTGGACCAGCCTTCAAGGGGAGGAAAAAAAAGGATGACGATGGAATGTTAGTCCGTGTATTAGACAAGATATAAGGTTACTTTAAGACTTATGTAAAGGAATGATAGATAGGAGGGTGTGGCAGGGAGGTGTCAAGAGATCCTAGCATCTTATTGAGCTTATTTCTTACTTAACATTCTGAGGGACTGAAGTAGACGGGGGAAGAGGCAAGCTGATCCCATAATGAAAACACATATGGTATGGAAGAAAGAAGAGGAGGAAGAGGTATATACAGGGTGGGCGAGATAGTTGAGGTAGGTTCGAGAACTGCGGGAGTCGGCGTAAGGAGGCAGGCTATGAGGAAGTGGCGGTACGCATACATTTTATAGTTTAGTGGTGGTTTGGACGGTATTATGAGGACATTGATAGCGTAGGTGACAGCAGAATACGAGAAAAAGAGAGAGTGAGAGTCATTCTAAGAAAGTTGATAGCATATAATCATTCAAGGACACACAAGACACGCACAGTCACCTCTTATAGCTACCAACGCATTTACCTAGTTCTTGTATACATGCAGGGCCTCAACTACGCTCGTGTGGTCCTGTGTATGTATCTATGTTTGTCCAGTCTTTCCTTCAGTGTGTGTGTGTGAGGTGAATTGAATATTAATAAGATAGGCGTTGTTAGTTTCACTTGGCATGTCTGAATTAATTTGTCCCCGGGGTGATCCAGGGTCCAGTTTGAAGACTGTAACCTTGTTAGGACGTGGTGAAGAGTAAAGGAGACACGCACTTCACAGTCACAAACATCCTACCAGTCCTTCACTACCATCATCATCATCATCATCCCGTCACCTCTGTTTTCATTATAAAACTACATAAACCATAAATCCGATGCATGCAGTTTGTTTATGTTTGTCAGGTGACGCCAAGGAAGTCAGAATGTGGAGGAAAAATACGATAATAGTAATGACGACACCATCCGTAGCCTATCAAACATCAACACAAAGTAATACAAAAACTAACATAAATCACATCCTGATCATTATTCTCACCCCATATAATTCTTAACTTCACTTTGATACACCTCCTTGGTCTACCCAGATACGTATGTGTAACTCTGAAGAGGAAGGAGGAAGTAAGCACCAAGCAAGGACGTAACATGTACTGCTAGAAGCCACATGTTATAATTATAGTGTCCTTATGATTCACCTCGATGCCGCCAGACTTACACGTGGATCTGAGCCTCTGTGTTGGGATGAAATTACCGTTCATGAATAGATAAGGAAGTAATTTGTTGATGAGCTGTGATATATAGTAAACCTGACTGACTCTCTCTCTCTCTCTCTCTCTCTCTCTCTCTCTCTCTCTCTCTCTCTCTCTCTCTCTCTCTCTCTCTCTCTCTCTCTCTCTCTCTCTCTCTCTCTCTCTCTCTCTCTCACCTGGTCACGTCTACATCAGAGGCATGTGGGTGGTGGTGGTGTGTGAGAGTACAGGTGGGTGTTGTTGTGACAGGTGTGTGGTGGAATGAGCACACACGTGGCTCGTCTGGCACCACACACCCCCGACGGTACCTGCGACCCCACCACGACAGCCACTCCGTCAGCCACTCCTGCAGCGGTGATGATGGTCGTAGTAGTAGTAGTAAAAAATAGAATATCATAAACATGCAAGTTAAAAATTCGTCAATAACATTCAGTAATTAAACTCACCATGCCCGTCCTCCTCCTCCTCTTCCTCTTCTCCTTCCCCTTCCCCTTCCCCTTCCTCCCCTCTTCCCCCTCACCACCCCCCATCGTTTGTTCATACACCACAAACTCGGCCACGACCTCCTCCACCAGGTTGCGTGGGATGAGGGTGGCGCCCCCTACGAAGTGATCATAACGATGGCATCTGGCAGGGTCACCGGGATGGGCAGGGAGCGAGAGTGGGTTGGCAGCGGAGATGCAATACAAGGATGAGTCTTTGTGTGTGATTGGCAGGGCTTGGGCGAAGAAACTGTGAGAGAGAGAGAGAGAGAGAGAGATGGAATTTGAGATTTTGTATTTATCTATGAAATTAAACGAAATATTTGATTAATTGTGATAATAATAGGAAGAATGAACATTTCAAGACGGTACAAAGATAAAATTGTCGTCACACACACACACGTACACACAGTGACACATACCTTACGAAATCCGGGGAGAGGGTCAGTCCAATCTCCACCATTAGCAAGTATTTCAGATGTGGGAATGACTCAACCATATACTTCAGAGTCTCCTTCAGCTGCTCTACCTCCTCACACTCTTCACCACCACCACCACCACCTTCAGAGTTAGCAGCAGCCCGACGAAACATAGGATTATAAGGATTATCAATATATGTAGCCTTCCTTTCATATTTCGCCATGTCATCCAACGTAGGGCGAACTGTGGTGATTCTTGAGCCGTTTGCGTGAGTGTGGAGAAGTTTGATTTCCGGGGAGATGGTGTCCTTGCTGCAAACGGCGCGGCTTAGGAACCTCTGCGCCATGTCGCGGATATTTCTTGCTAGGGGAAACTTGGGTAAAATTCTGTCCAGCCATAAGTTTGGTTTCGTTGGTGTGGTGGTGTGTATTTGGAAGGAGTGTTGGTGTAGGAGGCGTAGGATGTCCTCGGAAGGATCTGTCACGGAGGCGATGAGGTGAAGGCCGCTACCAGATGTTACAGTGACGATGCTCTCCACTGATCTGTTGGTTAGGTTAAGTTTGGTAATGTATCTATCTATTTAACGTCTATTCATATTTCTTTTTTATTTATTTATCGTATCCCCTCTATCTATCTACTTCTATTTTTCTATAAATCTATCTATCTCTTGTCTATCTATCTTCTGGTATAAATGGTCTTTTTTTCCGTTAGGTTTGTCCCATTGTTCGTTAATGTAGCGTCATTTGTTCAGTAATGGTTAGCCAAATTATGTCATTTTATTTTTTATGTAGCGGTATTTGTGCAGGTTTTCGAAGTTCATCACTAAACATTTTTCTTTCCCAAACCGATAGACTGACTGACTGACTTTTTATTTTTATTTATTTATTTATTTTTCAAGGGCAAACAAAAATAGGCTGATTGATTCATTGACTAACTGACTGACTTATCGACTTACTGACTGACCTGACTGACTAACGAACTAAGTAACTGAAAGAAAAATACATTAAATTCCAGCTACAATTATAGACATGACCAATACCCATCCATTGACCCACACATCCACCCAACCCTCTCCCTGACCTCACCTGCGTAGTAACGAGAGATCATTCGAGGTCACCAGTAACAGAAGGGGAATGCCAGCCAAGGGACCCAACCTGACCTGGAGAAAAAAAAATATTGGTCACGATTATCTTAAAGGTCATCTTAAACCAAGTTGACCTTCCCCTGTGACCTTAAGCAGAAAATTAATATGAATAAAAGTGATATAATAGTAGTAGTAGTAGTAGTAGTAGTAGTAGCAGTAGTATAGTATAGTAGTAGTAGCATACCTTAGAGATGGAGGAGTGTTGAGGTTGATATACTCGTGAAATGACCTCATCTTCATCAACCACAAATATTTCTGCAACAC
>JAPQNM010000034.1:1313766-1316266 GCA_029783475.1 Metacarcinus magister
GAACGGGCGAAGGAGGAGTTGACACACACACACACACACACACACACACACACACACACGTAAACACGCTCATTCACGTGATCTTTAGCAGACAACAGTTACACACGTGATACTCGACGGTAGAAACTCTCTCTCTCTCTCTCTCTCTCTCTCTCTCTCTCTCTCTCTCTCTCTCTCTCTCTCTCTCTCTCTCACCTAACCTAACCTAATATGAGGCCCAAGCCCCGCCCTCTGAGGTGCAACTGTGTTTTCTGCACCAAAGTCCCTGACAGCATCAACACCACGATGGAGTGTGACTCAGATTACGACTGGCAGGACCCTGACGCTCTACGCTCGCAGTACCTTCCTCCCAAGACCTTCAAACAGACCAGGAACTACGGTGAGACTTGAATTGTTTTTTACTATTATTTTATTACTTCCTGCTCCTCCTCCTACTCCTCCACCTTCATGTCCTATTTAACCTTCTCCTTATCATCCTCCTCCTCCTCCTCCTCCTCCTCCTTTTACTACGTTTCTCACTTTAGATAGATGAGATTGTGTAGTTTTATCGTTTTATCGTAAGGGTCAACAGGTCTGCTAATGTTTGTTCTTCCTTTACGTTCTCTTGTGTTGCTCTATCTTCTCCGCCTCCTCCTCTTCCTCTTCCTCTTCCTCCTGTTACTGCTTTTGATTGCTTTCGTTTGTTCGTTTTCTTTCATTGTTTATTTTGTTTTCCTTCCTTCCTTCCTTCCTTCCTTCCTTCCTTCCTTCCTTCCTTCCTTCTTTCTTCGTTTTGCTTGTCTTACTCTGTTTGTTTGTTATTACAGCTGTAACATGTGTTCTTCTTCTTCTTCTTCTTCTTTCTCTTCTTCGTCTTTTCTTCTTCTTCTTCCAGTTCGTCTTATTTTGCTTAATCATCTCCTCCTCCTCCTCTATTCTTTACTCGATGACCCCCCCCTATTTTTCTTCTTCCTCCTCTTCTTCCTCTGTCATTTACTGTATGACCTTCTCCTCCTCCTCCTCCTCCTCCTCCTCCTTGATATAATTAGTTTTACCCTTGTTTGAATCCTAATCCTCCTCCTCCTCCTCCTCCACCCACTCTTCCTCCTCTTCCTCCTCCACCCACTCTTCCTCCTCTTCCTCCTCCACCCACTCTTCCTTCTCTTCCTCCTCCTCCTCCTCCTCCTCCTCCTCCTCCTACTCCTTAATTGCTCTTTGCATGTTGTGTTGCACTGAGTTTATCCAGAATCCTTTTAGATATTCCTTCCAACGTACCTTTTGTATATTATTATTATTATTATTATTATTATTATTATTATTATTATTATTATTACTATTATTTTGTTCATTTACGCATTTATCTCAACATTAAATTGTGTTCATTAATTGTATGCAGCGTTACTTTTTTTTTTTTAAATTTATGTATTTATTAATTGATTTGTTGATTTATTTATTCATTTATTTATTCATTTGCTGCACTTCTATCCATTTTTTTCTTGTATTAAGTTTGTTTCTCTATAATTATGCTTTATTTAATATTTGTCATTTCTTATTATTTCCATTATTATTTTGAGAGAGAGAGAGAGAGAGAGAGAGAGAGAGAGAGAGAGAGAGAGAGAGAGAGAGAGAGAGAGAGAGAGAGAGAGAGAGAGAGAATGATTGAAACAACACTTTGGACAAACAATGAAAACAGAGTCGTATGGGTGTGTGTGTGTGTGTGTGTGTGTGTGTGTGTGTGTGTGTGTGTGTGTGTGTGTGTGTATACAATTAAGATACAAGACCATACCACGCATTGCCCTCTAGAAACTATCAAAGGTCGAGAGAGAGAGAGAGAGAGAGAGAGAGAGAGAGAGAGAGAGAGAGAGAGAGAGAGAGAGAGAGAGAGAGAGAGAGAGAGAGAGAGAGAGAGAGAGAGAGGGTGTGTGCGTGTACAAGTATGTCTAAGTTAGGTAAGGTTAGGATCAGAGGCGTACTTACTACTTACATCTGGCAACATATTTTATCTCTCCTCCTTCCCAACCGAACTATTTTTTTGAATGCATAAGTGTCAACCATTTTATAAGTTAATAAGTACCTGTGAAGTGTGTGATGTAATGTACTTTAAGGTTATCTAGTCCTTATATAACCTCATAGCTATATAGAAAAAAGATAGATAAGTATGGGTCAAAGAATGTTCAATTATTTATTTTTTTTTATTATTGTTATTATTGGTGTGTTTCTATCTTTAAAGTGGTTTATTGATAGCAAAGGCGAGTGAATTTATTATTATTATTATTATTATTATTATTATTATTATTATTATTATTATTATTATTATTATTATTATTATTATTACTCGCTCTGTCCATCTGTTGTTGCTAAGGGGATGAGTTGCCAGTGAGGTGTTTTTTTAAGCGTTTTTTTAAGGCATGCAAGTGACGTTTCCTTGTTACCATTCTGTTTCTTTTTTTTTTCTGGTGTAATTTAATTTTCTTTTATTTGTTTTGCTGCGCTTTGAAATGGATGACGGGAGGCCTTGCTC
>JAPQNM010000034.1:1318766-1336266 GCA_029783475.1 Metacarcinus magister
TACTAGAAAAGTTTGCTCAGTCATTCTCTCTCTCTCTCTCTCTCTCTCTCTCTCTCTCTCTCTCTCTCTCTCTCTCTCTCTCTCTCTCTCTCTCTCTCTCTCTCTCTCTCTCTCTCTCTCTCTCTCTCTCTTAGTTCATAGTTGTTAAAATTGATAGTGACAGACAAAGTGGTGTGTGTGTGTGTGTGTGTGTGTGTGTGTGTGTGTGTGTGTGTGTGTGTGTGTGTGTGTGTGTGTGTGTCCAAGGTTGAAGGACGCACCCCACCAACCCCTGAGAGAGAGAGAGAGAGAGAGAGAGAGAGAGAGAGAGAGAGAGAGAGAGAGAGAGAGAGAGAGAGAGAGAGAGAGAGAGAGAGAGAGAAGGGGGAGGTTATTCTTTCCTAACAGCTGTCGGCAAGCGGGGGTAGGAGGGGGAGGAGGAGGAGGAGGAGGAAGAGGAAGGGTAGAATTTAAAGAGCATAGGCCTTGCTACATCACATAGGAAACAGAAGACAAACGAACGCACGCACAAACCATATTTAACGGGTTACATTTTTATATTGACAAAATCTAAACATACAAATTAGTCTTGAATTATCCAATATATAAGTAAATTTATATCTAAGTGTTTTGAGAGAGAGAGAGAGAGAGAGAGAGAGAGAGAGAGAGAGAGAGAGAGAGAGAGAGAGAGAGAGAGAGAGAGAGAGAGAGAGAGAGAGATGAAATAGATAAATGTAATATAAAAAGAAAACTTAAAATGAATAATATAGATTCTGCAATGAAAATATTGATAAATTTTACCAGATACCAAATTTATTCTATGAAGTTATTATAGGCGCATGGTCGCTATTGTGTGTTAATGTAATATAATATGTGTGATTTTCTATGTTTATGTGTTGCGTGTGTTGGGAAACGAGTG
This sequence comes from Metacarcinus magister, assembly GCA_029783475.1. Classification (NCBI taxonomy): domain Eukaryota; kingdom Metazoa; phylum Arthropoda; class Malacostraca; order Decapoda; family Cancridae; genus Metacarcinus; species Metacarcinus magister. Next base: position 1,319,665 of record JAPQNM010000034.1, read on the forward strand.
AAAGTTGTAATGTTTATCCTTTTTTCTCTTATTTTTTTTATTTGGTTTTGAATTTCGTGGCTCCAACCGTAGTGACGCGTTGTGCCACATCTCCATGCGGTGGTGCCACGTGTGTGTACGTATGTGTGTGTGTGTGTGTGTGTGTGTGTATGTGTGTGTGTGTGTCCTGTACGTGTGTGTGTGCGTATCCTGTATGTGTGTGTGTGTGTGTGCGTGTGTGTGTATGTGTGTGTGTGTGTGTGTGTGTGTGTGTGTGTGTGTGTGTGTGTGTGTGTGTGTGTGTGTGTGTATGTGTATGTGTGTGTTAGGATGTGACCAAGGATGTGAGTGTGCACGCGTTCCACACTCAACACCCAAACATGCACATAGACACGCACACAAGCAAGGTTTGGCCACACCCTAAATCTAGGTTCACGCACACACAAACATACACACATACATACATACAAACACATATATACACACACATATACATACACATAGACACATAATACACTCATACACACATACTAAAAGTAGGTAAATACAACTAGATTAACACACACACACACACACACACACACAGATACACGTGTGAAAGACACACACACATACACAAACTCTCACCAATCCTTACATGGTGTCTTATTTGACTCACCTTGCAAGAACACACACACACACACACACACACACACACTCACAGAGAAATCCCCCCCACCAACCCACACACACACAACCCTCCCCCGCCCCCCTCCCCACACACACAGACAGACACACCCACACGTACCGACACACACACACACACACACACACACACACACACACAGACAAACCCGCCCCCACACACACAAACACACACAAACCTCCCTCACACTGACACACAGACATACACATTCACTACTGGCTCCACGTCGGCCGTCCCAGACACACACACACACACACACACACACACCGACACACACACACACACACACACGGCGCCGCAGCCAGCCAACCACAGCCAGTCATGTGTTTCTCCTCGGCCCAGCCACACCCTCCGCTGTATACCTTATAGCTCTGTATGTGCGTGTGCGTGTGTGTGTAGACCTCCGTGGGCGTGCTGGTCATACATACATAACTGTGAACATTCCTGTGTATTGATAAACGCACACAAGTTGAATTGAGTACTAAAACTGATACAGCATCAGTCAGTCAGTCGTCTGCACGTACATAGACACGTACATACTCTTACTGCCGGTTCCTCTGTGTGTACTTGTGTGTATGTGTGTGTGTAGGTCTATGGTGATACTGTGAGTGTGGGTGTGTACGTGTGTGTGTGTGTGTGTGTGTGTGTGTGTGTGTGTGTGTGGATAGTGCCTTGTGTGTACGCGTGTGTGTGTGTCAGCTAGACGCACACAGACCGACACAGACGTTACCATGAAGCTCTACGAGGTGAAGGCTGAAGGTATGTATATTTTATGTGTGTGTATGTATGTGTGTGTGTATGTGTGTGTGTGTGTGTGTGTGTGTGTAGCATATGTGTGTGTGTATGTAGGTTTGTTATGTGTGTATGTAATTGTAGATGTGCATGTGTGTGTATGTTGAAATATACGGTGTGTGTAGGTTTGTTATGTATGTATGTATGTAATTGTAGATGTGTATGTGTGTATGTTAAAAGATTCGGTGTGTGTGTGTGTGTGTGTGTGTGTGTGTGTGTGTGTGTGTGTGTGTGTGTGTTAATCATTCAATCACTTTCGTGTTTATTTATTTATTTATGTCTATTCCCAGAGAGAGAGAGAGAGAGAGAGAGAGAGAACTAAAATTGTCTACCTGTCCTGTTTTACCTCTCCTCCTCCTCCTCCTCCACCACCACCACCACATAATTAGGCTTTAGGTCTTCCTTGGCTTCAGGTCATCTTGGCAAGCCTTGAATTAGGTCATGTGTTCCCAGGGTCAGGTCAAGCAGAATATGACCTTCATCCTTCATACTTTCTTTCCTTCCTTCCTTCCATTCATCCTTCTTTCTTTCTTTTTTCCTTCATTCCTTTCTTTCTTTGTCTTTTATCTACTAATTCCTTCTCTTCTTTCCTCCTTTTTACTCCTTTATACCTCTTTCTCTTCCTTCATTCATTCCTTCCTTTTCTTTTCTCCTTCCTTCCCTGACAGGAGCGTGGCTGTTCAAGGCCGTGTGTGTGTGTGTGTGTGTGTGTGTGTGTGTGTGTGTTTGTTCTTTTTTGTTTTGTGTTGTGGTGTATGTCTGTTTTTATTTATTTATTTTTTGTGTGTGTTTTTGTGTAGGTATGTGTCTGGTTTTTTCTGGTTTTGTGTTTTATGGTGGTTTTCCCTTGGTTTTGTGGTGTTTTTTTTAGTGTACGTTTTTCATGTGTTGTTTTTGTTTTTTGTCTATATATTTTTTTTATCATTTTATTTATTTTTTCCTGTGTACGTGATTTAATCTGGAAAATATCTTCATATATATATATATATATATATATATATATATATATATATATATAATATATATATATATATATATATATTTTATATAATATCCGTCTATCTATCTGTCTAACGTTATTGGTTTTTGTTTGCCTGTTTTATTATGATTTTGTCTGTTCCTTTCTTTCTCTTCTTTATCAATTTTATTTAATTTCTTATATGCATCGTTATTTACATTCTTATTATTTGCTTGTTTACTGATGTTTCTCTTTGTTTAGACTGGCGAGTGAGTGCAGCTGTTAATTATCAGGGTACTGGTGCATCCACCCGTGATCTGACATAAACGAGAATCAAATCTCTGCCTGGACAACAGTTGCATTATAAGTCTTCTGGTCTGTGTCTACTTCACTGGTTCCCAGTTGATATGAGCATAAAATTTAGAGTAAACAATGCGAGCATCTATGAAACTTATATCCTTGTGTCCCTATATCTCAGATTAGAAGTGTAATGGCAGTAATTTCATTCAATATAAATAATATGCCCCATCCAGGATGTACCATCACTAGTGGTAGTGTAGTCTAGTAGTCTAGTATAGTGTAGTATCCTCCTCTATTTTCATTCTTTACTATAAAATGTCCATGGCCATGTTTTCTACAAGGTCATGGTGTTTCCTTCTATCTGTTTTTCCTGCCAGCATGTTGCCGGAGGGAGAGGAGGGTGGGAGAGAGCCTTGTTCTGTTCTATCCTGTTCTCAAACTCTTAGTGCCCTTGTAGTAGTATGTAGTGTAGCAGATACTCTAGTTATAGACCAGTAGGTCTTCTGGTGTCTGTTCTTCTCATGTATTCATGTATTCTTTGTGTATTTTTTTTAGCATTAGAGAGAGAGAGAGAGAGAGAGAGAGAGAGAGAGAGAGAGAGAGAGAGAGAGAGAGAGAGAGAGAGAGATAATAAAAATGTGATACCTTTGTAAATTACAGTAAATTCAAAGTGTAAATTATAGTCAATTTTAGAAAATATGAATAAAATTTACTACCAATCTTACATGCATAAAAAAAAATCAGTGATAATAATTACATACAATAAATTTTTCAAACCATGAATTGGAATAAATAAAAAAAATAAGATTACGTTCAATAAAAATATATAATTATATATGATTTTTAGACAACTGTAAATTATTCTCTTCCTGTTCACACCTCTTCCCTCCTCCCTTCCTCCTCTTTCCTTCTTCTTCTTCTTCTTCTTCTTCTTCTTCTTCTTCTTCGTCCTCCCATCCATATGAAAGCTAAAGAGGAAGAGATGATAAAAGTTCAAAAGAAGTTTCAATTGAATTATTATTATTATTATTATGGTTAGTTTTTGCTTTATATATCTTCCTCTTTCTTCTTCCTAATTGTGCATAAACTTTCTACTTTCTCTTCTTATTATTATTATAACTATTATTATTGGTGGTAGTAGTAGTAATAGTAGTAGTAATGATATTCGTAGGATATGTTGAAACTGCAATATATACAATGACTTTTTCTATGTAGGCTAATTATATTTGCATTATTAATGAGAGAGAGAGAGAGAGAGAGAGAGAGAGAGAGAGAGAGAGAATATCGTGTAGTGTGTGTATATATTCATTGTGTGTTGGTATTTGGGGTTACAAGTGTGTTAGGCAATTGTTGTGTTATCTGGCGTGTGTGTGTGTGTGTGGGTGTGTGTGTGTGTGTGTGTCGCAAACTTCCATATCTTGACGTGTTTATTTATATATTTATTTATTCATTCATCTGCCTTCCTACCAACCTCTTTAATTATTTATCTGTTCATTTATTTACTCACACCAAAGCAGAATAATTGTATAAATTAATTAATATTGTTATAATATTTAAATTTTGTCTTAATATTACAATACAACCGTGACATACTTCATAAACCAACACAGTCATCTAATAACACATAAATTATACTTAAACGCATCACATTTAGTTCTAACTGTTAACACACAACGTTTCTACAATTTACCATGTCAAATGAATCTCTTTGAAGAAAAAAATGTTATGTCATATTATATAAAAAAAAAAAAGACATTCAAATTATCACAATCCGTGCTTTCCTTTTTACTAATATACAATAGTGCAAAGACTACAGCATTCATTTAGAAATATTAAAATGCATTCTATTTATTTATATTTTATTTAATATATCAATACATGTAACGAGTATTATATGTCTGGTAATAGAATATACGTAGACCGCCTTGGCCAGACATCGTAATAATGATGACACACACACAGACGCCTCCCACTATCATGTTACAGTGATTTGCTTAATAGAGGATATGTGGAGATATATTTTGACACACCTTGTTAATGATTGATAATGACACGATGACGAAGCTGATAATGTTGATGCAATGATGATCAGCTGATGATAGATCGAATGATTTATATATATATTTAATGTTTAGATAAAAAGGTAAATAAAACGTATTATGTCGTTTTCAATTAAATTTGTTGTCTTTAGTATTATTGTATATCAGTTACCTATTGGCTAGTGAAAGACTGCACGGATTGGAACAGTTTGGAAAAGAGTTGCTGAACGTCATTTTTCAATCCTTTTAGATGATTTCACTTCTATTACAATAGTTTAAGTATTAAGTCAATTCCCAGAGGCGTTCAGTGTTATTATCTTTAACATTGACGTTACTGCGCACATGTGAATGATTTGCATCTTATCACCTTATCGTGTGTGTGATTATTATCGTTTTTATCTGATGTGGTAAGTGCAGTGAAGGGTTTAAGGACGTGTGTGTGTGTGTGTGTGTGTGTGTGTGTGTGTGTGTGTGTGTGTGTGTGTGTGTGTGTGTGTGTGTTTTAACTGCTGACGTGTAATACATAGGTATTTTTTTGCAAACGCACATACATACATACGTACACAGCTGCGGCATGTGTCACCTTCCTGTGTGTGTGTGTGTGTGTGTGTGTTTCTCTCATGGTCGTATTTGTAGTTGTGTATGCGTTTTTTTTTCTTTCTTTTTTGTGTGTAAGTATGTAGTTACACACACGGGGATGTGTACATTGTCACGTAGGTGTGTGTGTGTGTGTGTGTGTGTAGGTATGTAGGTACGCACGTGGGGATGTGTCCGCTGTCACGTATGTATATGAGAGAGAGAGAGAGAGAGAGAGAGAGAGAGAGAGAGAGAGAGAGAGAGAGAGAGAGAGAGAGATAGTAAGCAGAAGGAGGTCGTGCAAAGATGAAAGATAAATATCGTTGCCTGGCTCTCACCCACACACGCGCTCTCTCTCTCTCTCTCTCTCTCTCTCTCTCTCTCTCTCTCTCTCTCTCTCTCTCTCTCTCTCTCTCTCTCTCTCTCTCTCTCTCTCTCATATACATACGTGACAACGGACACATCCCCACGTGCATATCTACACACACACACACACACACACACACACACACACACACGTGGTATGTGTGTGTGCGTGTGGCCTTGTAGGTAATTTCACTTCCCAGACACAGGAAGGGTTGGCTGTGTCTTAGCCAATGGTAATAATTAGTGTTCTTATAATTATCACCGAGCGGAAACCTTGGGAAACTAATTAATGCAAGATGGTGGATAGTTATTGTTATTATTATTATTATTATTATTATTATTATTATTACTACTACTACTACTACTACTACTGCTTTTACTACTGTTATCGTACATTAAGTGACATACAATTTATCTAGTTTATCAGACACGATAACACTTTTGAGAGAGAGAGAGAGAGAGAGAGAGAGAGAGAGAGAGAGAGAGAGAGAGAGAGAGAGAGAGAGAGAGAGAGAGAGAGGGAGAGGGAAACGCCATTGAGGTTGAATAACAGAAGCCTTGTGGGTAATATGACGTCACAGCCAAGCAAGGACGATCTGCATTGGGTCTCTTCTTGCATATGTTTTTCCTACACGTTATTGTTAATTTTATTTTGTATATTTTAATTTATTTTCCGTTTGAATTTTTTTTTTTATTTATGATGTACACGTGTTGAGTTTTGTTTATCATCATTTTTTATTTATTTATTTATTTTTTTATATATATATGAGTTGATAATTTGATGGTTTATTTTTGTTGATGTGATGATTGTTGAACTTGAGGGATTATTTTCTCTCTCTCTCTCTCTCTCTCTCTCTCTCTCTCTCTCTCTCTCTCTCTCTCTCTCTCTCTCTCTCTCTCTCTCTCTCTCTCTCTCTCTCTCTCTTTGTGAACCGCAAGAATGTTCGTTCCTTCTTCCTCTTCCTTCTCTCTCTCTCTCTCTCTCTCTCTCTCTCTCTCTCTCTCTCTCTCTCTCTCTCTCTCTCTCTCTCTCTCTCTCTCTCTCTCTCTCAAACGCACGCACGAGTTCTATACACACTTCCTGATTCCTGTCTCACTCACTCGCTCATTTAATCATTCACTCTTTCTTTCTTTCTCTCCCACAGCCTCGAGACAGCAGGAAGTCGCCAACATAAGGAGTAGATTTCCGAACAAAATTCCTGTAAGTACTAAAGTGTATGTGTGTGTGTGTGTGTGTGTGTGTGTGTGTGTGTGTGTGTGTGTGTGTGAGAGAGAGAGAGAGAGAGAGTGACTAAGATTAAAGAAATAAAAGTACTCTCCACCCTCTTGCCATATTAGGAGTGGAAGTACTGGAGTGTGTTGCCACCCTTCCCCCCCCTCCCCCCCCCTTTGACCTACAGCAGGTCACGTGGGCAGGATCACGTGAGGAGTCCTACAGAGAAGAGGGGGTAGTCTGTTGCTAGGACGCGTGAAGGACGGCTGTGGTGGTGATGATGATGATAGTAATAATGATAAGAATAATAATATGAATACGAGGAAGAACTGTGATGATAATGGTGATAATAATAATGATGATAATAAATATGATGATAATAATAATAGCATTAACAGCCACCTATATACCAGGACGACATCCCTTAAATAGGTGTGCAGATGAGCAACACACACACACACGCACACACACACACACACACACACACACACATGAAGTCCTCTCACAGAACCCTTAGGCCCCAAGATGAAAAAAACACGTCACCGCCCACAGTATCGCCCTGACAACAACAACAGTAAAAATAATAATAATCATCTATCCATATGCGGACAGTCTCCCCAATTTACGATTACGACCAAGCTGAGTCGATATATTGTATAACACCCTCTTGGCGGTGTGTTAGCGAGCATCGTGACATAAGGAAGGGGAGGAGAAGGGAGGGAAGAAGAAGGGAGAGTGTGTGGTATTGGAGGGAAGGAGGAGGGAGGGAACAAGACAGGGGAGAGTGTGTTGTGTTGCTGGGACTGTCTAAGCTGCTACCACACTCACCCAACCACCAGCTCCGCCTGTCTGTCGCCACTCTAAACCCCGGGGTCACGCGATCAGAACTACTTATATTACTACTATTACTTCTACTAACGTTGTGCAGAATTGTCCTGTTGCTAGTAGAGGAGTCAAGCGAATTTTGTTTTCTTTCTTTCTCTCTGTTTCGGTTACGTTTTCAGTGTTAAAAATATCTTCAATGACCTCGTATGTTTATTTATTTATTTGTAAGGCTTTCTTTCTTCTTAGTCTCCTTTTTACCCCTTTACAAAGAGTTAATTCATAATTATCCAAGTGTGTGTAGCCTTGTGAGAAGGTCGTTGCCGAGGACTGAGGGTATCGAGGGGCAGGCGTGGCGGGCGTACGATACAACATTTAATATACACGCCACCCTCTAGTCTACTCTATTAATGAATCTAAACTTGATAACTGTATAATGAGATGAATGAATGTTACTTATTTGCTCTGGACGTCATTGATTAATAAGTTTACTCTGCTTTAATGGTTGAAGAGGATAGGTTTTTTATTTATATTTATTTTTTTATTATTATTATATTGTTCTAATTGAACTTATTTATTTATTTTTTTTATTTTTTGTACATGATGATTCGCATGAGGTCATTACGGCGCCGATGTGTTTAAGTAGATGTCCAAAGGCACAGTCATGTGCACTACGTGTGTGGTGTGCGTGCCTTGACACAGCGATGTTTGGAGTACCCATTATACGTGTGTGTGTGTGTGTGTGTGTGAGTCAAGAGGCTGCTGCTACACGCACTGCCCAGACGCGGCGCCAAGTGTGTGACATTTAGGCCGTAACAACAGTGCCAGGCAGGGGCAAGGGTACACACACACACACACACACACACACACACATTAAGAGAGAGAGAGAGAGAGAGAGAGAGAGAGAGAGAGAGAGAGAGAGAGAGAGACACGATGATAATAACATAACGTCAAGAATCTCAAATATATTTACCAAAACACAAAGGAAACCGAGAGAGAGAGAGAGAGAGAGAGAGAGAGAGAGAGAGAGAGAGAGAGAGAGAGAGAGAGAGAGAGAGAGTATCCTTGACCCCATCATGTACTGTACCCAGATTTCAGTCAATGAACCTTGTTTTGTTCAAGCAAGGACTCAAGTACCAAAGATTAACCCCTCCCTACCCCCTTCTTTACCCCTCCCTCCCTCCCTCCCTCCCTCCCTCCCTCCTCCCTCCCTCCTCCCTCCTCCTCCTCCTCCTCCTCCTCCTCCTCCCTCCTCCTCCACCTCCTCCTCCACCTCCTCCCCCTCCCCCTCCTCCTCCCCCTCCGTCCCTCACACCTTTCCCCTTCCCTTTTCCCACCTCCATCAACCCCCTCACTCCTCCCCTTTCCCCCCTCCATCAACCCCCTCACTCCTCCCTCCCTCCCTCCCTCCCTCCCTCCCTCCCTCCCTCCCTCCCTCCCTCCCTCCCTCCTTCCTCCTCCTCCTCTTCTTTATATTTTCAAAAACGGATGTGTGGCCTGCTTTTTACTACATTCATGATAATGATGATAATTATTATTATGATTATTGTCATTATAATTATTATTATTATTATTATTATTATTATTATTACTATTACTTTTATAATTATTATTATTAATTATTATCTACCTCCCTTTACCCGTCTTCCCTCTCTTTTTGTATTTTCAAGAGCGGATGTGTAACCTACTTTTACTAATTCATTAAAATTATTGTGGTTATTATTATTATTATTACTACACTACTATGAAGACGAAATTGTGTGTGTGTGTGTGTGTGAGAGAGAGAGAGAGAGAGAGAGAGAGAGAGAGAGAGAGAGAGAGAGAGAGAGAGAGAGAGAGAGAGAGAGAGAGATGTTAAAAATATATAATAATAACAATAATAATACTGCTGATAACTCAGATGAAAATTATGTTGCTTATGCTAGTGGTGGTTGTGTTGGTAATGGAATTGATAATGGTTTGTAATTGTAATGGTATTGTTGATGATTGATGATTGATGGTGTGTGTTTGTTTCAGGTTGTGGTAGAGAGGTACGCCAAGGAGACCACACTTCCTGTACTGGATAAGACCAAATTTCTTGTTCCACAGGAGCTTACTATGTCCCAGTTTGTGACCATCCTTAGGTGAGCTGATAATGTTACTACTACTATATACTACTACTACTGCTACTTATATTACTACTACTATTGCTATATATTTACTACTACGATTACTTCTATTACTACTACTACTACTACTATTACTTCTTCTATTTTTACTGCTACTGCTTCTTCTTCTTCTTCTTCTTCTTCTACTTCTGCTACTACTACTACCACTACTATCTTCACTACTTCCACAACACTTATCAAGACCAGTGTGTGTGTGTGTGTGTTTACCTGCTTATCACGTCAGGTGTTAATTATGATAACCTTGAGAGAGAGAGAGAGAGAGAGAGAGAGAGAGAGAGAGAGAGAGAGAGAGAGAGAGAGAGAGAGAGAGAGAGAGAGAGTTCATGCCTATACCCTTTGCCAATTCTTCATTTTTTTCTCTCTTCCTTTATCTCTTCCTTCTCCTCCTCCTCCTCCTACTACTACTACCTGCCAACAATCTTAATCTCCCCTCCCCTCCCTTAACACACACACACACACACACACACACACACACACACACACACACACACACACACACACACACACCACCAAACCACAATCACCATCCCTCACCACCTTAAACCACACACACACCCCTAACTACACACACACACCCCTCACCACACACACACCCCTCACCACACACACACCCCTAACCACACACACACCCCCTAACCACACACACACCTCAACCACACACACACCCCTAACCACACACCTCAACCACTCACCACCCAACCACTCACCACACCCTCCACCCTCAGGAACAGGATGCAGCTTCAGTCTACCATGAGTTTCTACCTTCTGGTCAACAATCGGTCCCTGGTGTCGCTGTCTCGGCCCCTATCTGAGGTGTACAGGGAATGCAGGGACGATGACGGCTTCCTCTATGTTACCTACGCCAGCCAGGAGGTGTTTGGATGAGGTGAGGAGAAGGAGAATCAGGTGGTGGGGGTGTGAGGTGGGAGACTGCGGGAGAATGAAGCGGTGGTGATGGTGTGGGAGTGAGTGAGTGAGGTGAGGAGACTGCGGGAGGTGAAGGAGAATGAGGTGGTGATGTGAGGAGGTATTGAGGGATTAGGTATTATAGATGAGGGGTAGAAGGGAGGAGAGGGATAGGAAGGAGAAATAGAGGAGTTATTGTATAGACAAGAGAGAGAAAGATATGAGAGTAATGGATAAGATATGAAGAGAGAGAGAGAGAGAGAGAGAGAGAGAGAGACCGACAAACAAAGCGACAGAGAGAGGGGGGGGGTTGGGGGTCAGGAAGGAAAAAATGAAGATGAGAAGATATGAAGAAAGAAAGAGAGAATTGTATTAAATTATATTATTGTGTTTTAACAATATTTAACAAATCCATTATTTTATTATACAGTATACAGTATATCATATTTTATTTCAAGTCTTCATCTTATTCTATATTTTTCTTCTTTATGAAATCAATTATTTATATCAGTTTCACCATCTTAATGATCTGAACTTTTACTTGTTTGTTTTTTCCTTTTCTAATTCGTCTTGTATGAGGCATATAAATACTAATATCAAAGAAAACGGGAGACACAGTCCTTGCTTACACAGTACAAAACATTAATTTAGGAGAGACTGCAGAATTAAGTTATAGTGCTTTTGAAAGTGTGTGTATGGTGTGTGTGTGTGTGTGTGTGTGTGTGTGGGTGAGAATGTGGTGATGAGGTGTAGTAGTAGTGGTGGTGGTGATGCTGGTGTTAGGAGAGTTGTAGGTGATGAAACACTGGAACAGGTAGTAAAGTTTTTATTATATTCTTGCGTAGACATTGCTGAAACAACCATTGAGAGAGAGAGAGAGAGAGAGAGAGAGAGAGAGAGAGAGAGAGAGAAGGGGTATTGTTCTAGCAGCTGTTACGTATGGGTATGAGGTGTGGGCGTGAAGGCTATAAAAGATGAAGGCCAGAGAGAAGAATTATCGTCGTGAGGAAATGGTGGCCTTGAAGAAGGGTAGACTTAGACAGATGTGAGGAAACAGGTGCACCTTCCTATTATAAAGAGAGAGATGTAAGTGAGGGTCAGGCCAGTGTGTACTAAGGGGGGGTTTGTGTTACGTGGATGGAAGGAATTAGGAAGGAGAGAATGATTAATTATAGCTCTGAGGTGGAAGGTGAATAACAGTTTGGAGATTGTATGTGGCTGTTAGGTTAGATTAGGATAAGTTTGGTTAGGTTACATTAGGAAAAGTTTGGTTAGGTTTAAAAATGGTGAAAGAAAAGTTGAAGGGAAAACCAGGATGCGTTATAAAGATGGTGTTGGAGATTAGTTAGGTTTAGTTAGGTTAGAATAGGTTGAGAAATGGGAAGAAAAAAAAGTTGAGGTGAAGATCAGTAAATTTAATGAGGATAATGATGTTAGTTACGTTAGATATTGAAAGAAGAAGAAAAAGAAAGAGTTCAGGGATATAAACAGGAAATATTATAACGATCGTGTGAATTAGGTCACGAAAGTTAAAAAAAGAAAAAAATTGAAGATCAGGAAATGTTATAGAGTTAGTGTCATTCAAGTTAGATATTGAAAGAAAATTAAAAAAAAAATAGAAAGGATAACCAAGAAATAAAAATAGGGTCAGATTAGATATTGAAAGAAAGGAAGTTAATTAAGAAGAAGAGGAAATATTAGAGAGATGGTGTCAGTTAGGTTACCTCCAAAAAAATAATAATAATAAGGTTGGAGGCAAACCAGAGAGAGAGAGAACCTACTTTATTAATTCTATATATCCTAATTTCCCATGACCAAATAAGTGACCTAACCTTTCCTTGCCCTTTCAGATGAGGTCATGTCAAGGTGCTCAAGCTATGTACTGCTGTGATAGATGGCCAAGGGGTCACCAACGCGGGGCAGGGGTCAAGGCCAATTAAGGGGTGCCACGTCAGGTCAAAGGTCACCAGGTTGCCTCTTACTTACTACCTGGTTGACCTCCTCCCCACCACCACCACTACTACTACTACTACTACTACTACTACTACTACTACTACTACTACTACTACTACTACTACTACTACTACTACTACTACTACTACTACTACTACTACTACAACTACTACTACTACTACTACTACTACTACTACTACTACTACTACTACTACTACTACTACTACTACTACTACAAGGACCTTCCCGCCTCCCCTAACAAGCAGTCTTCCACTACTACTACTTCTACTTCTACTCTTCTACTACTACTACTACTGCCGACGCCTCAACACCATCACCAGTACTATTATTGCTGTTACTATCATGATTATGCACTGAAGTCTTAATGTGTGTTTATGTTAGTGTACTATTATCATCATCATCATCATCATCATTATCATCATCATTGTCATTGTCATTTATCATTTACTACTATTGCTTCTATTAGTTCCTATCACCGTCATGATTTTTTAAGTATATTGTAAGTGTGTTATGGTTTAAGTACAAGAACTCTCTTCATTATCATTATCATCATCATCATCATTAGTATCATTATCATTGTCACTATCACTAATGCTACTACTATCATCATTATTAGTAGTACACTGAAGTCTTATAATAAAGTCTCATTCATCATCATCATCATCATCATTTTTCTTTTATTCAATGCAAAAATTTTACAGTCGACGGGAGTAGACATTCTCTCCTTTTCCTCCTTACCCAATTTTTCGTTTTTTTATCGTGTATCTACTTTTTATGTTTTATTTCTCATTATTTTGCATTTTTTTCCAATCTGATTTTCCTATCTGGCAGAGAGAGAGAGAGCCAAGTCAGGTGGTGGTTTGCACACAATATTTAGCTACCCATTCAATAATTTCCAGGAATGAGAACAATACACGTCACATATCTATCTTATATTTGACTTAAACACACTTGCATCAACTGTCTATGGAACTTTTAATGATGTGTTGCTCCTTGCCATTGTGAATAGTTGTGTTTTGTTCATGAGTCTCGGGTGAAAAGGTTTGCATAAAAGTGTTTCATCTCAAATTTTCCTCTTCTTTTTTTCTTTCTTCATATATTTTCTATCATGTCATCAGGTTTTGTTCCTTCTTTTAACTTCTAAGGTCGTGTGGAAATATAAGACTTCAGTGCTATCGTGATTTTCTTTCTTTTCATTGACTGTTTGATGCATTTTTATCATATTCGAGTATTAAAAGAAATTAATAAATACTTTGTTTTTATGACTAAGGAAAATATTTGGTCGTATGCATTTTTTCCTTCTCATTGTGTGAGGTTTAAGGTACTTTACGTTGTGATTATTGATAGTATTGACATCTTCAAGTAGTCTACTGGCATCCATCTGGTGTTTGCTACCCCGATGAAAAGGATCAGTTGTGATTTTATATATATATATAGTTTTCCAATGTTCAGATTACCTGCCTTCATGTATCATATTGCACTTTATTATTATTACTATTATTTTATAGACTCAAATTACCTTTTTATATAATATGGTGTCCATTTTACTATTTTTATTATTATTATCAGTCATTATTATCAATATTATTCTTTTTCTTTTTTTTGTCAATGTTTTTATGCACGTAATGTCCTCTACTTAAAAGAAATAATGTTTTTCAATAGTTAATCTCAAACATCTCTGTATATAGCAAATATGAAATTGACATCTTACGTACTCATTGAATATATTATCTGACCTGAAAATATATGATTCTTTATTATTTATTTCATCCACGGGGGACATAGGACATCAACTATTTATCTTAACTATCTCTTCTTCATTAAAAAAAAACATTGAATTCATTAACATTTACTATCTGTCTGATGGTTATGTATTTCAAACGATCATTTTTCGTTCGATCTTGTTCGTGTAATCTGAACGAACCATTTATATAATTGGTTGTGGTAACGAGGGTTCATCCACTCACCATTAACCACTCGTTCAATCACTGTAGTAGAGTGAGTGTGTGGATGAACCTTGTTTTGAGACCTCATGAAGGCCTAGACTGGTTCATTCCGTTGGTGTAATTGTCAGCACACACACAACATACACTAACATATCTCCCCAAAACGAGGTATTCATTAAGGTGAATTATTATGTGATTTTCCTAGTCTTACGGTGGTTTTTATTGGATATTGTCACCATTTATGACCAAGAGCTTTTAATCTTCCTTAATGATTCATATTGACAACGCTTTCATATCAAGTTAGGTTAGATTAGATTAGCAAAACCTAACCAAACCATAGCTGACTGCGTTGTTAATACGAATGTTGCCTTTACGTGGTGGTTTAGGTGGATAATAATGCCATCTACACATCCACTATCCTCTATTCAGCATGTTAAGGTTCTGGTGTATGTGGATGGCTTATAAAACACACCACTAAGCTGTCTATCCACTTGGAGTATCAATCATTGTTTACTTTGGTCCGTGGATGAGCTGGTGGATGACTGTTTACCGTTATATTACCGTTTATTGCTACTCCTTATTGCAGTAAGTATTTTTTTTTTCAAACATGATATAGTACCTAATTGTTAAATACATCATAAGTAGCATTTTCCTTATATATCTAACAACCTAATTCAATATGCACCGTACAATCTCCTAAAAGTTACATACAAAGAT
This sequence comes from Metacarcinus magister, assembly GCA_029783475.1. Lineage (NCBI taxonomy): Eukaryota > Metazoa > Arthropoda > Malacostraca > Decapoda > Cancridae > Metacarcinus > Metacarcinus magister. The sequence goes on from JAPQNM010000034.1 coordinate 1,335,106, forward strand.
AAAATAAATCAAAACTACGGTAATGATAATATATAACAACTAAGTATATAATTTTAAAAAGTCAAAAACACCTATAGTAATTGATTTTATAAGAAACGATGATAAATAGAACTAACAATAATACCCAGACTACTCAAGGATCTAAAACCACATAACATTAGTACAGTCATCCACCTAACCACTCGTCCTCAGCCTGACCTATTCATGTGTTGAGTGGTTAGGGGGCAGCAGGGGATGTGTAGTGGGCGTTAGTGTAGCAGTGGATGTGTGTGTGTGTTGCCGGGGTGGGGATAGATAAGCTCAAGGTGAAGAAAAGTGTACCTCAGGCCGTGAAGACAGAAATATGAGTACTGGTTCGGTGCTTATGTATATCTCGGTTTTCTTCTCTTCCTTCCATTACCTGTTCTTCTTTTTCTTCTTCTATTCCTTTCTATACCTTGATATGGTGTCCTGCGCCAACGCCCCTTTCAAACCATGCCCTTCACTGCCCTCAAATCAACCCCTTCATTTTTACTGCCCATGGAAAGCGTTATTTTATTATTTTACTATTTTATTTGCAGTTTGTTTCAATTCCTCCCCTTCCCATCCCTTCTCCAAACCCTTGTGTGCCTTCCCCCTCCCCCCCTTCACTGCCCTTCATCTAGCCTACCTTCCTTTCATTCTTCTGTACTACATTCCTTCCCTTCAAGCCTCCCTTCCTTTCCCTTCAGTCTTGCACACATTCCCTTCAATCCTCCCTTCCTGTTACCCTTCACTTTCTTTCCTCCTCTATCCTGCACTCCTTCCCTTCCTATTCCCTTCACCCCTTCCCGATGGGTGATGGAGGCAGTAAGGTCTCCCCCATCACCCTTGCTCACGTCACCCCGTCTCACCCCGCCCCAAGACCATGGTGCTTGTGCCTTGCCCCACGCAGCCCCGCCCTTCCTCACGCCCACAGGAGCAGCAACAACTGTATCTCCCTTCAGTAATACAGTTCCTTCCTCCTCTACAACTCTAAGAACGTTGTTGTAGGAGTGAAAAGTTATATACGTGGGTGTTAAGATTTGTGTATTTATGAGGTTTTATTTTAGTGGGTGTGTGCGTGTGAGGTGGCATGTGCGGTTCTGCGTGTTGGCTAGGGCGGCCTTTATGTACGTATAAATGTGTGTGTGTGTGTGTGTG
>JAPQNM010000034.1:1341266-1501266 GCA_029783475.1 Metacarcinus magister
GGTTGAATTTCTATGGAATCAGAGTCATTGAAAATAAATAATGCCACTGAACAGGGAGTTCTTCAGAACATAAAATTTTACTAAATCACCTTCACCGGTGTTGTGCAAAATTATTTCTGGCCTCGGATGTCTCCCGGCAAGTTTTCTTTGCATTGATTTTATATATTAACAGTATTTGTATGGCCTTTTATTGACAAAATAACATTGCTCCTTTGCTGGAATTCTGTCGGTAGGTAAATATAAAGGTAGAAGAAAGGGTAAATTTGTCGGTGGATTTTGAGGATAAAACTTTTCTCCGATAAGATTTGATGATTTTGAGTTAACTCGCTATCTGTTTCTCCTGCAAATCTTGTTTTTTTTTCTAGTCTCCCTTAACCCCAGAAAAATAACTCTAGTGATTTACTTTGGGAATAAATAACAGATTAATAGAAAACCGAAAAACTTATCGGAAAAAATAGTTTTGTCTTCGTAAGTAATAAAGTAACGATACAGAAGACTGGTTAGTAGTTGTGAAGGTTCGGTCGGTCCCCCTCACTAGACCCACCACCAAACCCTCCTCTGCCTTGTCCATTCCTTAACTTTTCTAAAAATTCAACCTAACCTAACCTAACCCTTGAAACCAAAGCCATTTGAGTGATTCAAACCACCGGTGGAGAGCCCTTGTGTGTGTGTGTATGTATTTATCTAGTTGTAGTACACAGGGCCTGAGCTACACTGGTGTGGTCTTGTCTCTGTATTTATATTTGTCCAGTTTTTTCTTCAATTGATGTACATTGTTTGCCATTATCACATCTTCCTTCAGTCCATTCCATGTATCTATACTTCTTTAGGGAAAACTGTACATTTTTGTCATTCAAGCCTAGAAGAAATTTACTTATTAATGTCACTATGTATGTATATGTATGTAAACAGTGGAAGAATAGAGTTTTGTAGGATATTATTTTTTATTATTTTATCTATTCAATTATCTGCAAGCACTTATAAGGAAATGCATTGAGGATAAGAAATTAAGAGGAATGAGAGTATCTAGGAGAGCAGGTGACCAGGTGGGGATGTAGAGAGCGAGAGGATTGGGAGCTTTGTCAGGGTAAAGATAAGGGAACATATGATAAAGGTGCTTATAGAAAGAAAAAGTAAAGCAACACACAATAACTAGACTTCAGAAACATAGTTAAATAAAATAAGAAATACACTTGTCTGTTACTGTTTTATATTGAATAGAGAGATGTATGTAGTGAAATATTTACGGTAATTAGTTCTAAAATGAATAAATAGACATGTATAGTGCAAAAAAAGGATAGATAGTCTTGTATAGTGAAAACATTTAGGTTAATTTAAGGTAATAGTGATTTTTATAGTGAACAATTTAACGTAAGGTGTCGGAGGAACATTGAAATTAGTCTATATGTCTTTTAAGTATGAGGGAAAGTAGATAGCATGATAGACAAATTATAAATACAACTATAGGCTTAATTAGGGATCAATAGTGTAAGGAAACAATACAAGAATACAAGACCAATGAATTTAGAAGGAAGTTAAACGCAGGATTGTTTAAGTACGAGAAAATATTACTTAAGTAGAGAAATTATTGAACTGTCAGCTCTGATGGGGAAGTGGTAAGGTACGGTTAGAGAGAGAGAGAGATGAATGGGAATGATATTGTTTAAATCAGCGCTTGAAAAATGTGTGCGTCGTGTTGGCATGTGAAGAAGTAAAGTCAATTGTTTCTGTGAAGGTTTGTGTTGTCTGCCGAGTGGCTTAACTTTACCTTCACTGGAGATAAAGGGAAAAAAATTATAATGCTGAACTCATCAAAACGAACAAGTGTGTGTGTGTGTGTGTGTGTGGCAGTGCAGTGGCATTGGCCTTGGTCGTGACAAAGACCACACACACACACACACACACACACACACACACACACACACACACACACACACACACACACACACACACACACAGCACCCTGGTTACACAGTGTCAAGATACACCTAGAGTGTCAAGGTTAAGGGGGAGGAAGAGGTATGTGCTGACCTGGCTCTCTCCCTCCCCCTCTTTCCTCCCTTCCCTCTCTCCATCCCTCTTTCCTCCCTTCCCTCTCTCCATCCCTCTTTCCTCCCTTCCTTCTCTCCTTCCTTCCCTCTCTCCATCCCTCTTTCCTCCCTTCCTTCTTCTCTCCTTCCCTCCCTCCCATCAATCTATCCATCATATCATCTCTCCAATGCAATGAGAGAGAGAGAGAGAAAAAAAAATTGACTCAAACATAAAAAATAAACAGATAAAACCAAACACACACACACACACAAGCACACACACACACACACACACACACACACACACACACACACACACACACACACACACAAGCATGATAAGATAAAAGTAACAAGATGTAACTCAAGACAACGCTACACACTTAGTCTTCCATCACCCTGGCTTCCTCCACCTACACAAGCATGGGGTCTTATACCTTCTGTAACCCCACGCCGCCTCCCCTACACTGGACGTGGCAGCCGGTAGTAGTAGTAGTAGTAGTAGTAGTAGTAGTAGTAGTAATAGTAGTAGTAGTAGTAGTAAGAGTAGAAGTAGAAGTAGTAGTAGTAGTGGTAGTAGTAGTAATAGTAGTAGTAGTAGTAGTAGTAGTAGTAGAAGTAGAAGTAGTAGTAGTAGTAGTAGTGGTAGTAGTAGTAGTTGTAATGGTAGTAATGGTAATAATATCCTCATCGTGCGACGGTTAACTTTATTTGTATTGGAAAGACTGCGATTGTGACCCTGACAGATTTACACACATGCATATACACATTTCTCTCTCTCTCTCTCTCTCTCTCTCTCTCTCTCTCTCTCTCTCTCTCTCTCTCTCTCTCTCTCTCTCTCTCTCTGTGTCAGCCAATCAGCAAGGCAAGCAAGCACAGGGTCACCGGGAAAATAATTGGATGATATGTTTTTTCCCGTTGACATTCCCAATCTGCGAATCAGAGGCGAGTGCACTTACAGGTTGTGTGTGTTATGGGTGCAGTGTGTGGCTGTGTTTGGCACTGGGGGGGAGTGGGGGGACGGGTGGGGGGCAAGTGTGTGTGTGTGTGTTTGGAAAGTGGTGGTGGTGGTGGTAGTAGTGGTGCTGTGATGTGATAAGGTGAAGGTGTCTTTGTGTGTGCCTGTGGGGAGGTGTGTATGTGTGTGTGCGTGTGTGGTGGTGTGGTATTGTGACAGTGGTGGAAAGAGAAGAAGAAGAAAAGGAGAGAAGAAAGATGTGAAAGAAGGAGGAGATGGAGATTGACAGTACAAAAACACTGATGCTTGGTTAAGTGACAGACAGACAGACAGACAGGCAGGCAGGCAAATGGATAGACAGACAGACAGATGGACAAACAGGCAGGCAGACGGACAAACAGGCAGGCAGGCAGGCTGATGGACAGACAGACAGACAGACACAGACAGATAGGTGGATAGAGAGACAGTGACAAGTGCAAACAAACGGGAAGTGACAATTGTAGTTTTATTTGTATTCAGTTTTGTTCTGCATATTAATTTATAGTGTTTCTTTAGTTATCTATACAAATTTGAAGTATTTTCCCATCTCCTTTCCCCTTCCCTTTTTACCTAACCTAACCTAACCTTCCTTTACTTAATATAACCTAACCTAACCTTGCTTTCCTAATGTCACTTTTAAACGTACATTATCTTCCTTAACCTAACTCATCCTAACATTTTTTTTTTTTTTTTTTCCTACCTCACATAACCTAACCTCACTATCTGCCGTGACCTAACTTGACCTTGTGCCGCCTCCCCCTTAGATGACGGCTGCCCCCACCTCTGCGGACGCCTGCCTCAGCATCGTCCACTCGCTCATGTGTCATCGTCAAGGCGGCGAGCCAGAAGGTTTCTCCAAACGTGCAATTGAAAGTCTCGTCAAAAAACTCAAGGTAATAATAATAATAATAATAATAATAATAATAATAGTAAAAGTAAAAGTAAAAAAAACTCAAGGTGTGTGTGTGTGTTTGTGTATATATATATGCTATTCTATTTTTGTTTGGGTATTTATTGACTTATTTTGTGTGTATATATATGTGTGTGTTTATAGCTTACTCAAAGTTAATTATGCTCATACCGTCCTGTCTCCATATCTTTTATTATGAAATTTAACCTCAAAGTTGTTTCAAATCTTCCTGTAGTCATCTGTACTCTCTCTCTCTCTCTCTCTCTCTCTCTCTCTCTCTCTCTCTCTCTCTCTCTCTCTCTCTCTCTCTCTCTCTCTCTCTCTCTCTCTCATCACCACCACTTCTTCTTCACCCCCACCAGGAGAAGCGTGATGAGCTGGACTCCCTCATCACCGCCATCACCACTAATGGCTCCCACCCCAGCAAGTGTGTCACCATTCAGCGCACCTTGGATGGCAGACTGCAGGTGAGGGGGGGAGGAGGGGGTTTACAGGGGGCTTAGAAGGGGAGCTACAGGGAAAAGAAGGGCTGAGGGGGCTGAACAAGGGAAGAGAGGGTGGTAAGGGAGATTTAGAAGTGAAAGAAGGGCTGAGAAAAGGATAACTCTAACCCTACGTTGTCCCTGCAGGTGGCTGGACGCAAGGGGTTCCCTCACGTGATCTACGCACGAATCTGGCGGTGGCCGGACCTACACAAGAATGAACTCAAGCACGTCAAGTACTGCCAGTTTGCCTTCGACCTCAAGTGTGACTCAGTGTGTGTCAACCCTTACCACTATGAGCGTGTCGTCTCCCCTGGCATTGGTAAGTCTGGGCTATGGAGGGCAAGGCAAGGCAAGGGTGGGAGGAAGGCAAGGCAAGGCAAGGCAAGGCAAGGAGGAAGGGAATGGATGATAGACTCCTGTTGGATTGTTTTGTTATATATTGATTTTGTTTAATAATAAGGTGAGGCTCCTGCTTATGTGTGGTCCTTACCTTAACATCGCCATCACCATCACCATAACATAACAGAGACCTTCTACCACCACTACCATACACAATAACAGTTACCTTCCTCGCACTACCATCACCATCACCACTGTTAAATAAAAATAGACCCCACCACCACCACCACCACCACCTTCAGACCGTAACAGAGTCCTTCTCCGTCCCCAAAGCAGACCTGACGGGACTCAGCCTGCACATGGAGTGTGATGTGAGTGGGGGTAGCACATCAGGGCCTCAAGATGCCTCGGTGGGACCTGGACCCTCGGGCATCTCCACCCTTCCCAGCTCACAGCCCAGTGCCAACTCCCCTGCACAGGTAACTACTAACATCACCACTCCGAGGGAAGGGTCAAGGTGGGCTGGTGTTGTGTTGTAGTGTGTTGTTATATTTGTTTATTTTATTCATTTGTTTATTTGTTTATAATTATTTACTAATGCCTGTATACCACATTTCATAGTTTGGTATCGTTCATTTCTCATTTGCTGTAACGGTCTACACACACACACACACACACACACACACACACACACACACACACACACACACACACACACACACACACACACACACACACACACACACACATACATATAAACACACTCCCACTCCTGTGCTTCAGTGGTTAATGATATGCAAGTGTCTTGGCCTTACCCATAGATCCGTCTCTATGAGCTCTGAGCTCTTTCGGTGAGGGTAATGGCTGATGATCTCGAGTCCAGCGCGTGATCCTCCAGTTCAAAGTGAATAACAAACACAAACTTACACACACGCACATTTGGGAGTGCAATAATATATAGAGGAGTTAATTGTTAATATAATGATTCAGTCCTCTTCACCATTTTATCATTGTTTTCCAAGACGTACTTCAATTCTACCTTTGTTGTGTACGTCAAGTCACTGTTTGCTGGAAGTCTTACAAACGCTATCCTTTCTGATTGATTTTTTATTGTTTATTTGTCTACCTGTTTTGCTTATCTTGCCTCTAGTTTTTACAGTCATTTTGCCCTGCTGTTGTTTTTGGCTTAATCTATGTTAACTTTTGTTGTGGATGTAGTTATGGATGTGGGAGTGAGTGAGTGAATGCTTAATACCACATTCACTTTTGTTCAGGGTGTGGTAGGGAGGGAGGATGTGAGTAAGTAAGTATTCAGTACCACACCTCCTTTTGTTCAGGGTGTGGTAGAGAGGTGGAGGTAAGGAAAGAAAGGATGTATTTGAGAGAGTGTACATTACTCCACACACCTTATCATCAGTCACCACACAGCTGCGTTGAACTACAGCTGTGTGGTGGTAGAGTACTTAGCATCTGTTTATTGTGCATTGTTTTTATTTCTTCCTTTCTTCCTTCCTTCTGTTTGTACTTTCCTATCTATCTTTTCTTCCTTCCTTCCTTCCTTCCTATGTTCTTCCCTGTTTTCTTCATTCTTTTCATCCTTCCTTTCTTTCCATTCTCCATCCCTCCTTCCTTCTAATGGTTTATCTTCTCTATATCTTGTATTATAAATGACCCATTGTATTATTCATTGTTAAGTCTCAATAATCTGCTTCCCCAAGTATTTTCACCTCCGCTTTCAAATGTCTCCCGCCTTACTTCACTACAATTAAAATCTCCCACCAATGTTACTCTTCTGCTGCTTCTTATTATATTTTCTAAACTCTTCTATTATTTCTTTGTGGTCTTCTATGGTCCAATTTTTTTTTTGGTGGGACGTATTAACTACTATTTTTCTAGTTTCTCCATATTTTGTCATAATTTCTGTACTTATTAATGCTACATGTATCACTGTGTGTGTGTGTGTGTGTGTGTGTGTGTTCATGTTCGTGTTTGCTTGTCTTGTACACTAATTTTTTGTAGTTCTGTAGTGTTGTGTTACTAGTTAATCTTATTTTTTTATTGTTATTTAAAGGTTCCTCCAAAACTAAATTGGCTAACATTTTTAAACTCTCTTACTTTTTGAGAGCGGCAATATGTGGGATATTTTTTTACTACGTGTTTTAGCTCCTAGCCGGCCACACTGGGGACTGGTATAAGCAGCTGCTGATAACCTGCATATTACACCTTAACTTAAACTAACTTAACCTAACTTAACCTAGCTTAACTCACTTTAACATATTCTAAGACATTTTTAAATAATCCTAAACTATAGTATGCAATCTAAACCCTTATAAAGCTATTTAATGCAATCCTAAACTATTTTAAGCATGGCTGGGATGTCCTAATTTATCCTAACCCCACCTGATGTGCTTTCACCAGCCAGCTGGACCACAAGCTAGCCCCACATCCTCACAGGTGGGCTGGTGTGTGTGTGTGTATGTATGTATGTATGTGTCCTGTATAAAATTTGATCTAAGCTTATGTTGTCTTGTTGATATGTACTTTTGTCAAACCTGGTGTTAAGACTCTTGGGTTTTGTTTGTTTGTACCACTTGTACCTTCTCTTCCTCTCCCTCCAGCCTATTCCAGGTATAATTGCTTCGGTTTGTGGGACTGAATTTCTTCTCATCATTTAAGCATCTGGACTTTATTCATATCCTGTTCTCTTATCATCATATCCATCCACACCTTTTAGTTTATTTACTGCTTACAACAGAGGCAGGCAAACTAAAGCCCAACGGCCACATTCAGTGTGCAAAGGCCTAGTGTCTGGCCCATCAGCCTGCTTGCCATTAACATTGCATTCCAGCTCACGAAATGCCACCAATAACAATATTCAATTCTGCCATACAGGCAGCATCTGCTGGCACCACAGCCGGCAGATGCTGTTTGGTTACTCTGTGTTCCCCTTCACCTCACCTCACCTCACCTTACCTCACCTCACCTCACCTCACCTCACCTCACCTCACCTCACCTCACCTCACCTCATCTCATCTCATCTTATAGTTAGCAGCTTTTCCAAATCGTTTTTATAAAGTGTCTTCATGTATTTGATACCATTTTTGTGGATACACTATGTACTTTATCTAACTTGTTTACATATTTTTTAAGATATGTAAATCACACCACTGCTTGTGTGCGGGTGTGTGCTTGCATGTGTACATGCGTGCGTGTTTACTTATACATCCATCTCCCATATGCTTCACCAGTATATAATAGTGCAAATATGTAGTGTTTGTGTACATGCATCCATTCACACACACACACACACACACACACACACACACACACACACACACACACACACACACACACACACAAATAACCTATGTGTGCCTTGTGTTCCAGGCTGGACCAATGCACCAGACAGTGTCCGCCTCTGCCCAAACCATCCACCCGATGCCCCACCAGTCCAACTACTCCCTCCTCTCCCCAACAGGTAAGAACACACACCTCAGGAGGGACACAGGTGGGCCTTCATTAGAGAAGTGGTGAGGAGAAAGTTATACAAGTTTTGATTTGGTGTGAAATAATCTGTGTGTGTGCATGTGTGTGTGTGTGTGTTTGTTAAAGTGTAATGTGTCTGTTTTCTTACATTACAGACAGCACTTCCAGCCACATGTCTCAAGGCCTCCAGTCCCCCACGCCCTCCACTCCTGGCAGCCAACAGTTCTTCACCGACAGTGTGCCGTGTACGTATATCCCTTACACACATGCACAATGAGTTTTTAGTGTCATTGTGTTGTGTTTATGAGAAAGAACGAATAGGAGTTGGTGCAAAAATGTCAATTTGAAAGATGTGAATTGTGTGTCTTTTTGTATCATCTTCTCTATAGCATTGATAATAATAATGATAATAGAGGTAATGATAAAGGTTTCTCTTATTAATACTGCCTCAGAGATCAACAGGAGGCATTGAGGTCAGTAGGTGGATAGATATATGAACTAAAACTAATTAATTGCTTCATTCCCACAGCCGCCAGCCTCAGCCAGCCCCTAGCAACACCACAACCACCACCACAGCTACCACAGCAGTCACCACAGCAGCAGCAGCAAATACAGCAGCAGCAGAATGGGTTTACCGTGCTGGGGGCAGGGAGCGCCAGTAGTGGTGGTGGAGGCGGGGGAGGGGTGCAGGGAGTGGGGTCACCCTTCAGCCAGGGGGGCGGGGGAACCATAGCTGTGACATCCCCCTCCCCACAACAGGCACCCCTACCACCTCCCCATCCTGTCTCCTCCCACACCATGCCACAACCTAACTGGAGTGGACACAACACCCTCTCCTACACCCCTTCCATGATGGGGGACAGACAGAACCATAACCTATGTAAGTACTGGCTCGGTGGGGGGGGAAGGGGGAAAGGTTAGGCTAGGGGAGGGAGGGAATGGGGATGAGAGAGAGAGAGAGAGAGAGCACCACATCCTCCCTTGAGTCTTACCTTCACATCCTCCACAGGGGAACAACCACCCATGATCCAGGATGTGCCCATTGTACCGCTCTCCTCCCAGCCGGGGCCAGAGTTTTGGTGTTCCATCGCCTACTTCGAACTGGACACTCAGGTGAGGCACATAGGAGAGAGAAAAAGAGAGAGAGAGCATGTGACCTGACTTATTGCAATGCCAGGTCATTATATTTTCTACCCCTTCATCTGACCTGACTTTGCCTAGCCTGACTACCTTACTCCACATAATCCATCCTTTCAAAACCAACACCATTTTGTCATGACCTTACTTGACCTTGACCTTGCATCACCCTGGCAGGTTGGAGAGACTTTTAAGGTTCCCTCGAGCTGCCCTTCTGTCACCGTTGATGGCTACGTCGACCCTTCAGGGGGCAACCGGTTCTGTCTTGGGGCTTTGAGTAACGTCCATCGCACCGAGCAGAGTGAGAGGGCCAGGTGAGTGTTAGGATAAGGATAATGATAATGATAGTTAGGTTAGGTTAGGTAGGAGATGGTTCCCCAGTACACTAACACAGTACAAATATGAAAGAACTACTGCCATGTATTGAATTTCTTTTTAAACTCCTCACCATATTTTTCTTCCTCCATCCCTCCCCAGGCTGCACATAGGTAAGGGTGTGCAGCTGGACCTGAGAGGGGAGGGCGACGTGTGGCTACGATGTTTGAGTGACCACAGTGTGTTTGTGCAAAGCTACTACTTGGACCGGGAAGCTGGCAGATCACCGGGAGATGTGGTGCACAAGATATACCCGTGTGCCTGTATAAAGGTTCGTGGAAGGCTGGGTATGGTGTCGGGTATGCTGTCTTTCTTGGTATTGATGTATGTACCTACCTACCACCTGTTTCTCTTGAGTATAAAGATCTGTGTATATCTTTATGTATGTGTATATATTTTTTTTCTCGGTTTGAATGAGAGGATCTGTGTACTGTGAGTGAGGGCTATGGACTCTGTTGTGAGAGAGAGAGAGAGAGAGAGAGAGAGAGAGAGAGAGAATGATAAAAGTGTGGGTAGTGACTTCGTATTGTTTCAGGTGTTTGACTTGAGCCAGTGTCACCGCCAGATGCAGGCTCAGGCCACCACAGCCCAGGCAGCAGCCACAGCACAGGCGGCTGCTGTGGCTGGCCAGATCTCCGGCCCCGTGGCTGTGGCAGGCATCTCTTCTGGTAAGGGAGGAACTGTTATTGTTTTGTGGCATCATTCTGCTGTACTTCTCTTTCACTGATTTCTGGTGTCTTCTTGTCTACACACGGATCATTATTTTAGTTTTAGACGTATTTATATGTATTGTGGTTCATTTATTACAAGATGAGGTGGGTAAGTTTTTCATGTGCAGTAATCTCAAGGTGGAATAGCAAACACTATATAATGAACCAGTCTTGAAGGAGTGAACTTAACATGAAAGTAGAATGACGTGTATATTATATTAGGATCATAAATCACCACTATATCACGGCAGCAACAAAAAATTAAAAAACACACATACATTAACCAGTAACTCTCATCCATAGGCAACCTCTCAGCGGCAGCCGGCATAGGCGTGGACGATCTGCGCCGGCTGTGCATCCTGCGGCTCAGCTTCGTCAAGGGCTGGGGGCTGGACTACCCTCGGCCCTCCATCAAGGAGACGCCGTGCTGGATCGAAGTTCACCTCCATCGTGCCCTGCAGCTACTTGATGAGGTCCTGCACACCATCCCACTCGACGGCCCTCGCCCCCTTGAGTGATGGGCTCGGGAGGTGATGCAGGAGGAGCTGCTGTAGGACGGCTGCCGGCGCTCCTCGCTGATGTCATGTGCCGTGTCTGTCGCTCTTGCCGCCATGTCTGAGAGAGACTGCTGGTTTCGTGTGTGTGTGTGTGTGTGTGTGTGTGTGTGTGTTCCTGTTTGTCTGTCTGTCTGTTTGGCTGGCTGGCTGTCTTCTCTCCATGTGTCTCTCTGTGTTAGTTATGTTGATGTGTCTGTCTATTTGTCCATCTCTGTCTGTCGTGTTTATTTGTTTCTGTATTTGTGTGTCTGTCTATCTGTTTTGTGTCTTCTATTATGGTTTGGCTGGCTATAACTATACACACACGCACACACACACACACACACACATACATACACACACACAGGAACATACTTTTAACAGCACAAGTAAAGGAAGGAGTTATTATTATTATTATTATTATTATTGTTTTTATCCATCATTTATACTAACTTGAATTTATGAATGCTGGAACCTCTGTATAGTTTCAAGCACACTTTTAGAACTCCTCCTAATGATTTTAACTCCTTAATAACCTCAGTGATGCAGAGGCAGAACAGTCACTGGCAAGGTGAAGGTATATGTAGGTCTTGTGGCACAGAAACATGAACTCAAAAATTATGTGCCACCACCACCACCACCACCACCACCCTTTCAAGGTCACATTCTTAGGCTACCACCACCACCACCTGTCTCTGTAAGGTTAGGTCTCGAGGGTCACCTCAAACGTTTTTTTTCTGAAATAGACTGATGTTTGACCTGACTTAGCACAGTGTAGATACTTGAGTAGATGGATCTATGATCTGACTTAGCACAGTGTAGATTTTAAGGGATTTTTGACCTGGCTTGACGTGGCGCAGAGGTAAACCGTGACACACAATTTTGGGATAATTTTGAACTAACCCGATCTATTATTTTTCTTTACATTCTAATCAAGTAAGTTATTTTTATTTAGCATAAGTTATCATCTTTAATCCTATATGGTGTTTTACTATTAAGATATTTAGGCTTTATTTGGTAGGTTTCATCATAAATGAAAATTCGTTGTTATGATTTTATAGCATTGGTGTCATTTAAGAGTTTTTAAAAACATTTTTACCTAACTTAAATTTATTCCTATCAGCTCATTGGCAGATAGACAGATAAAGTGACAGACAGACAGACAGACTGACAGACAACCAGATAGATTGATAGATAGGCAGAAAGAAAGACAAAATTACAGATGAATATTGATATTTCATAATAATCAAGAAGGAAACTAATAATAGAAAAAACAAGGTGAAGTAGATGATACATAATTCCTCACTCACACATCCTCACTCTGATCAAGCCGACTGTGTTACATAAAGGAACAAGGAATACTCTTTAAGGTTTTAATATCCATCCGAGACCATTATCGACATGACTGTTTTGACCGCCACTCGAGAGGAAGAGTTAGTGGTGTGATGGTGTATGATGTGCTTACAGGTGGTAGGGTGGTGGTGGAGGGTGCGTAGAGGTGCTTGGTCAGACATACGTGAGGGTGTGCTTAGTGGGATATGGCGATGACTGCCTTTATCCCTATTTTTTATCTTCCGTTAAAAGCCATTGAATTTTTTAGCTTTGTTCTTTTTGTTGAGTTTTACCACTTCCACCACAAATACATTACAACATCATGGCAACATTGCACTTAATAGATACCATCAGTGATTTATTTTAATCCATAAATTAAACAAATATTGGTGTTGGTATGCAAACATTCTTTTCCCTCTAAAAATTGCTTTTCAAAGGTAGCACCGAAACCCTCTTATTCAATGACAGTGATTACATAAACTAACAGTGAATCAAAGTCCTTGAAATCCGTTTTGAGAATATTATACTATGTGTATACACGGCCTCCATGGTAACTTGATTTATGTATCATTTCCCTTATTTTATAGCTTTCCTAGAACCCTAAAACCTGTTTTAAGCAACTATAAGACACTGTCTGTTCATAAGAATAATTACATGCAATAACAGTTGGAAAACAACTTCTCAAAGAGCAAGGGTGTACGGGAATTTATGTTTAGGTCACTTCACTGCGCCTGTACAGAAGCCTACCAAAGCTGGTTCTCAATATAGGGATTTTGCACATCATCATCTTGAGGAGTAGGAAACACGCACATACATACATTTGGCCGCCATTTAGAGAGAGAGAGAGAGAGAATGGAAGTGAGAGTGAGTGAGTGAGAGACATTTACCTCATATCTAAGAGGCTGATTTTCTTGTACAGTAGCAAGAGAGAGAATCCAGTATCATAATGTCTTACATTTTATCACTATTTTCATCATTACCATTATTTTTATTATTATTATTATTGATTATTATTACTATTTTCACACATTATTTTCCCATTATTACTATTGTTATTGCCACAGCTTCCACAACTAGAGTGTTCATGTCAGCCAGACTCAAACCATTGTCTGTCTGTCTGTCTGTTTTCAGCATCAAACTCTGTCACTTGCCCATTTTTTGTGTATGAAAGCGAGGTGTGTTTGTGCCTCCTGTTTTTAATTTAATCTTTAATCTGACAGTGTGTGTGTATGAGAGAAAGAGAAAATGTAGTTTAGTATAAGGTATTATAATTATTATTATTGTTATTTTTACCAGTACTTTACTATTTTACAACCACCACTACTACTATTACTACAACTACAACTATGTACTGTTATTTGCATTGTCCTCTGTTACCTGCAGGATAGACTCAATGCTGTTACTTGAATCCAACAAAAAAGTGTGTAGGCAACATAAGGACATTTTGATTATTTTTTTACATACTTTGTACAGCCGAGTGTGTTGGTTGTTGAGTTAGCGTGTGGCACATGGCGGCACACCACCCCAATGGACCCTTGTTACATCAGTCACTCGTTGTGGATCCCGTGCCTGTTGTCTCTTTCCTAAACCACCTGTGAGTCTGTAGCAGTCAGTCTTAATCTTGATGTTTCTGGGCATTAAGTGGTTCCGCGTTGCTACCCTTGGGCATTATGTCACCCGAATTTGCCATAGATTACAAAAGTCTATGAAGTTAAGCCTACCTACTTTAGGCTGACATCTGTATGTCATACACAGCTGTTAGTCTGCCATGTCATTCAGCTTTTTTTTAAAGTGTTTATTTATTTATTTTTTTTTACTGTTGATACATAAGTGTCTCCTTCACTCTAATATGAATTAAGTCTTTCCACACACACACAGAACTGGAATCACTGATACATTGTAATAAACTGTTAAACACCATTTGTTGCAGAGTCACTTTTGATCTGAATCAATGTTCACCTCATGTGTTTCTTAAAGTTTTGTTGGCTTGATCTTGTCAAAATGTATCTGACTTGTACTACTTAATACTTGATAATTTGTCCTTTTTTTTTTTCAATGAACCAAGTTGGTGTTTGTTTGAGTAATGTTGAAGCCACAACCTGACAATGAACAGCCAACATTTCGGTGCTTTATCAGTTTACTTTTTTCTGGTCATACTAAACTAAACTTAAAAGGAGATAAAGGCAAAGAACTCTAAGGATTACATTATTTAGTGAAGCAAACAAAAAAATGAAGATACTGAATTCAATTGAACTTTGTCAACCATCCATGTAGAAGACTTTTATTATATAAAAACAAACAAAAGGGGAAAACATGAACCTCGGATGAAGACTTGAAAAAAAAATCTTATTAAGCACCAAATACTTAACTGAAAAGAGACAAACAAGGAATGGCTTTAAATCTACCAAATTACATACACAGGATGCAGTTTGGGGTCCATAGGGTATGTGCGTGCGTGTGTTGAGGCTGTATGATTAGTTTGTCCATTTGTGTACATCAGCGTGCCATACATACATGCATACATACATGTGTCCAGGCATTGCCTTGATCTTTAATGACCTTCTGCTTGAGAGAGAGAGAGAGAGAGATTGATTGCGGATTGCAGACGAGTCCTACAAAAGGTGGTAGATGTTTGATAGTGTGGACAACAGGCACAAGTTGAAGATGAAAGTTAACAAAAGTATCTTAGTTTGATCTTTGAAAAATTTTAATCAACAGGTACTACGTACATTGGGGAATGCACCTCAAAAAAATTCATCCCCCAACTTCCCTGCCTTTGACAAGGAAACTCCTCTAATCTCCCACCTGTCAACTCCCTTGCTGCTGCCACCTATTGTACCCGTTTCCCTAACACCAACACCAACACCAACCCCTCCTTCTACATATATATCTTCCTCTATTATAATCACCTTCGAACCATATATACCTCCAAAAAGTAAAACCACTCGCCAACCCTCTACCCTGACCTCTCGGTCTTCTCTAACCCAGACTATCCCCTCCTCTCACTCTCTTATACACGACGGTACCATATACCGTTCAGAAATAATAACTTGGAGAGTTAGCCCGCCCTCTCCTCCCTCCAACCCGATGCCTGGAATAGCTGTCGCTGGAACGAGACATGATTGGTGGATTATGTGACGAAATGTGGCACACAGATAATGTGAAGGAGGCAACGAGCATGTATAGTGATTAGTATTAGTATTATTATTATCATTAATATATTTTTTATTATTACTATTATTATTATTATTATTATCATGTTTTTTTTTATACTGTAGTAATTTAGGTGAATCAGAGAGAGAGAGAGACCAAAAATCAATGAATCAATCAAAAGCGGAGGAACATTAAAAAGTTAGATAAATTCCAGTAAATCACTAACAAAATATCGATAAGTTAAACAGTAAACAGAACTTGGTGAAAATAATGTAAAGAAAACAAAATAATCAAGGTTGGGAAAAAGTGTTGTACCGCAGCGAGATTGCAGTGTCAGTGTGGGAGTGTGGGACGCGGCGGCATCATGTTCAGAGTAGCCAGAGTCATACAGGTCAGTTATCAAGCTAATTTAACCTTTATTACAGCCTCCTTCAACCGTAACAGTGTGGTGGGACTAGAGGGAGATGATCTAGGTGTAATTAGGGAGAATATTCAGTGCCTCCAGGGAGTTCAATAAGGAGAAATAGACGTAAATAATGACGGAAGTCCAAACATCGGAATTGTAGGTTGTCTTGGTAACAAAATATGGTTGTAAGTTTAAATACAACTCCCTAAACCAACATTCCACGTATTTATCCAAGCAGGAACTGAAATCTATAAACCTTCACCTACGCCTTGCTGTTGCTAGGATGCCAAAGCGTGATTATATAAGCCATGTATCCGGTTTATTAACAAGGTGACTCACTCATTCACCACCATCTTATACGACGTTTACAATTTTACATTTCACCTATTTCCAATGAATTTCGTGTACCAGTCATGGCGTAGATTGAAACATGGGTCTTTGTTTTATAACGTTGTAAGTGTCTGAACGCCTGACACCTTGTGGGAGGAGTGTAATATTGATAAAATTCTAACTACTAGTTCTTCCTTCCTTCATTCTCTTCCTTCCATCTTCCTCCTCATCATGCTTTACTAGTGCAAGGACATCACCTTTAATACTTAGTTGTTAAAGATGTTCAATAGTTTCGTGGTTACTGTGTGCATATATAGATAGATAGATAGATAGAGAGAGAGAGAGAGAGTAGTTATGTAAGTAAAGGAGTTGGTACTAGTTAGTGGGGTATTTTTACATTGGTAAGCATTTTTTTTTTCTCTCTCTCTCTCTCTCTCTCTCTCTCTCTCTCTCTCTCTCTCTCTCTCTCTCTCTCTCTCTCTCTCTCGTCGCCGGGCCAAAAATGCTTTCACCCAATGAACCGCATAAACGATACTGTTACATAAGTCAATGACGGTTTGCGGCGCCGTACCCAATGACTCTCTCTCTCTCTCTCTCTCTCTCTCTCTCTCTCTCTCTCTCTCTCTCTTTGGTACAGTGCTCGGCTCATGGCCTCAAGGTTGCGAATTCGATCATGGCTCACGGCAGCAAACTTGGTGAGAGAGGGAGCCCTAAGCAGAACTATATGGTCTATAGTTTCCTAGATTAGAGGGGATTATTTAACCACCTATGAACTCCAAATGAAAAATTATATAATTGTGGGTATTTTGAGACTTAGATGGTACAATATGAAAAGTGTGCGTGTGTGGGACCGTGAAATGTTAAGTGGATGGAAGGTAGAAGAGAAAGTAATCAGATGAAGATGAATAGGGGTAGGTGGAGAGAGAGAGAGAGAGAGAGAGGTATGCGCATTCAAGATAGTAAAAGTTTTAGTACTTGTCATGAGTCCAACACTAATCAATGTTTGTGTGTGTGTGTGTGTGTGTGTGTGTGTGTGTGTGTGCGAGTGATACTTCCCAGGCATACCTGTTGAAATGTAATAGATCCCTCTACGCTTTCACCTCATTTTTTTTCTTTTTCTTTTGTTTCATTCTCATTTTTTTATCTTCTTCTTCTTCTTCTTCTTTTTTCTTCTTGGTCCCCTGGGCATGAGGTGCGTCCTTGTATGGAAGGACACATTGTGATGAGATGGGAAGGTCGGGGGGGGTGGCTATATCGGTCGGTGCCCCCACCTGTTTTTCACCACCACACGCCCCACCCCCAACCCCCTCTGGTATACACTATGTCTCTGGGGGGGGGGAGGTTAGTAGGTGCCTTGAGGCGTGAAAGAGGGAAGGATCGGGCCACAATAACAGGGTTTATTGCTAGGATCAACATTTCCCTCCTTCTCCCCTCCTCTACCTCAGAGTCAGGGGCGCACGCTGGCTGTGGCGTGGCGCGGGGGTTTGGCAGTGGTGCGGACGGATCCCTTGACGCCATCCTGCAGGACCTCACGGGCCGTACACACCTCGGCCACGACGCGAGACAAAAAGGAGGAGCATGGCCGCGACCCTACAGGGCGGCGCGTGGCTTCCCCACAGGTGCGACGCGCGGCGGCTAAGGTGGCGGGATGGAAGGAGTCCTGGGACAAGCCGGCAGCCAACCAGCAGGAACAACAACGCGGCACGCTGCGAGACATTCTGCAGCAGCAACCCGAGTTACTGAAACCCAAGAAAGCTGCCGCCACTTCTTCCTCCTCCTCCTCGGACAGCGATGCCGCGGCAAAACGTAAGCAGGCCGGGAAAGCCTCAAAAGCGAGGAAGGGCACTCCAAAGCCAACAACCGTGAAAACAGCGGCGACAAATGTAAAAAAGATTTTTCCGGAAACCACAGCCGCCAAGAAAGCTGCTTCGGAGACAGCAAATGTAAAACCTTGGGCCACAACAGCGAAACCTGAACCCACAGCTGCAAAACTATTCACAATATTGAAACCTGAGGCAACAACATTGAAACCAGAACCCGTAGCCGCGAAAGCGAAACCAGAACCCGCAGCCGCGAAACCAGAACCAGTAGCCGCGAAACCAGAACCAGTAGCCGCGAAACCAGAACCAGTAGCCGCGAAACCAGAACCAGTAGTGGCGAAACCAGAACCAGTAGCCGCGAAACCAGAACCAGTAGCCGCGAAACCAGAACCAGTAGTGGCGAAACCAGAACCAGCAGCCGCGAAACCAGAACCAGTAGCCGCGAAACCAGAACCAGTAGTGCGCGAAACCAGAACCAGTAGCCGCGAAACCAGAACCAGTAGCCGCGAAACCTGAACCAGCAGCCGCGAAACCTGAACCAGCAGCCGCGAAACCAGAACCAGCAGCCGCGAAACCAGAACCAGCAGCCGCGAAACCAGAACCAGTAGCCGCGAAACCAGAACCAGTAGCCGCGAAACCAGAACCAGTAGCCGCGAAACCAGAACCAGCAGCCGCGAAACCAGAACCAGTAGCCGCGAAACCAGAACCAGTAGCCGCGAAACCAGAACCAGCAGCCGCGAAACCAGAACCAGTAGCCGCGAAACCAGAACCAGCAGCCGCGAAACCAGAACCAGTAGCCGCGAAACCAGAACCAGTAGCCGCGAAACCTGAACCAGTAGCCGCGAAACCAGAACCAGTAGCCGCGAAACCTGAACCAGTAGCCGCGAAACCAGAACCAGTAGCCGCGAAACCAGAACCAGTAGCCGCGAAACCAGAACCAGTAGCGCGAAACCTGAACCAGTAGCCGCGAAACCAGAACCAGCAACCGCGAAACCTGAACCAGTAGCCGCGAAACCAGAACCAGTAGCCGCGAAACCTGAACCAGTAGTGGCGAAACCTGAACCAGTAGCCGCGAAACCAGAACCAGCAGCCGCGAAACCTGAACCAGCAACCGCGAAACCTGAACCAGTAGCCGCGAAACCTGAACCAGTAGCCGCGAAACCTGAACCAGTAGCCGCGAAACCAGAACCAGTAGCCGCGAAACCAGAACCAGTAGCCGCGAAACCTGAACCAGTAGCCGCGAAACCTGAACCAGTAGCCGCGAAACCAGAACCAGTAGCCGCGAAACCTGAACCAGTAGCCGCGAAACCTGAACCCGCAGCCGCGAAACCTGAACCAGAACCCGCGAAACTTGAAACTGCAGCAGCGAAACCTGAACCCACAACCGCGGAACCGGAGGCCGCAGCCGTCACCGAATCAACTGAAGAGCCCAGCACACCAGCAGCCCCGGCGAGCCAGGAGGCAGCGGCGACCCAACAAACGGATGCAGCCTCGGGGGCGGCGGCGGCCATTGCTGCTGACTCCCCGCTGACGACGCAGAGTGAAGGAGGTGTGTGTGTGTTATAGTTATTTTTGTTACTAGAATAATTTACCTGATCATTTTATCTCCTTTCCTCTCTTACTCTACTAGGCCTCCCTCTATCTTCACTATCTTTCATATCTACTCTTCTCTCCCTGTTCCCCTTTTCTATTTCTCCTCTCTTTGCCCTCCATTCTCCCTCCTTTCCCATATATCATCTTTCCCCTCCCTTCGTTACGTTGCATATTTTTTATCCTCCCTTTCCTCTCACCCCTCTCTTTCCTCCTTAATTTCCACCTTTCTTTTTTCCCACAGGCGCGGGCGAGGGGGGTCAAGTGGTGGCTGTGATCGGAGCCGTAGTGGACGTGGCCTTCCGGGGGGAGCTGCCGTCCATCCTCAGCGCCCTCGAGGTGTCCAACAGGGAGCCTAGACTGGTGTTGGAAGTGGCGCAGCACTTGGGTGAGAGAGAGAGAAAAAAAAAAGAGAGATTTAGTGAATAAGTTATTTATAGTGTACTATATATATATATAATATATATACTATATAATATATATATATATATATATATATATATATATATATATATATGTGTTTGTTTGTGTTTGTTTATTTATTCATTTGTATATTTGTTTTAAAGTTGTTTTCTGTTTCTTTGTCTTTAGAGAAGGTAAATGTTTCCTTTAACTGAGAAAATAATTTGACTTTGCAGTCTTTTCCCCTCACTTCCTTCTCATTTCCCCATAATTTTTCCCTCATTTTCGCCTCACTTTACCTTCCCCCAGGTGGCAACACTGTGCGCACCATCGCCATGGACGGGACAGAGGGGCTGGTGAGGGGCAATGAAGTGAGGGACACAGGCGACCCCATCTCCATCCCAGTGGGCGCTGCTACCCTGGGCCGCATCATGAATGTTATTGGTGAGAGAGAGAGAGAGAGAGATTGTAGAATAGATTATATTCAATTACAGATTTTAGTCATTACACTAAGGAAAAGATAGTTTATTATTACTATCATTATTATTATTACATTATTACTATTATTGTTACTACTACTACTACTATTACTATGCACATTATTAATAGTATTAGTTTCAAAATAATTTATGAAAGATCTGATACTATAAGTGAATTTTACAAATGATTTCAATCATGTGTATTTACTTCATTTACCTAGTTGTAGTATAGTACACAGGGCCTGAGCTACACTCGTGTGCTCCTGTCTCCGTATCTATATTTGTCCAGTTTTTCCTTCGGTTGATGTACATTCTTTGCCATTATCACCTCTTCCTTCAGTGCATTTTAAGTATCTATACTTCTTCGGGGAAAACTGTACTTTTTTTGTATCTTTTAAGTAAATTCCTTTTTGCAATTTTTTCTTGTCCTCTCAAATTTCTAGCCTCTCCTTTTCTTCTCAATATTAGATCTTTTCAATCTGTTTCCTCAAGGTTGTTCATCAATTTATGTATTGTAATTAGTTATAATAATGTAATAATGTTATTATTCCTTTTCTTTCTAAGTATTCAGTCCATTGTTTCTTGATGACCTTTTCACGTATCTTACAGACTATGCTGGTCAATGATGAAGTGGTTCTTCTTTGTTTCCATTCTTGTAAATAGGCATTATATCAGCTCTTTTCCATTCTTTAGGGACTTTTCCTGTTTTAATAGAACACTAATTATATCATGAATTGGTTCAGCCATTTCTTGTCTACACTCCTTCAAGATGTGTGTGTGTGTGTGTATGTGTGTGTCTGTCTCTCTCACATTGCCTTGATTGTGTATCCTGATGTGTGTGTTTGTGTGTGTGTCACAGGGGAGCCCATAGACGAGCGTGGTCCTATATCCTCCGTTACCCGCGCCGCCATCCATGCCGAGGCTCCGCCCTTCGTGGAGATGAGTGTGGAGCAGGAGATCTTGGTGACGGGCATCAAGGTGGTGGACATGCTGGCACCGTACTGCAAGGGTGGAAAGATTGGTGAGTGTACCTGATGGTGATGATGATGGTGGTGGTGGTGGTTACTATTATCTCTCTCTCTCTCTCTCTCTCTCTCTCTCTCTCTCTCTCTCTCTCCACTCTACTCCACTCCACCTCACACCCTCTCCCCCTCAGGCCTGTTCGGTGGTGCTGGTGTGGGCAAGACAGTGCTAATCATGGAGCTGATCAACAATGTGGCCAAGGCTCACGGCGGGTACTCAGTGTTCGCCGGCGTGGGGGAGAGGACCAGGGAGGGGAATGACCTCTACCACGAAATGATTGAGTCTGGCGTCATTTCACTCACCGACCAGACTTCTAAGGTGAGGGATTTATAAGGAGGGAGAGATAAGTGAAGGGGAAATGAGGATAGGATAAGAGGTAGGGCGAGTAGAAGTGAGGAGGGAAAATCAGGATAGGATATGAGGGATTGATGGGTAAAAGAGGGAGGGAGAGAGAAGTGAGAGGAAATGAGGATAGGATATGAGGGAGGGAGAGTAGAAGTGAGAGGAATTAAAAGAGGAGTGAGAGATAATCAGGATACATTGAGGAACTGTAAGGAAATGAAGCAGTGGAGGAAGAGGAAGGGAAGGAAGAAGAGAGAGGATGACCATGACTCTATCTAACAGTGAGGGGAAGGGAACGAGAGAGGAGTAACAGATGAAACACACAAGAAAAATTATTACCTTATTTACCTTTTATTTACCTATCTATATGTTTACCTCCTTATGTATCAGAACTAATTAATGTACTTATAACCTACATAACCTCACCACTTATCTCCCTCCCTCGTGTGTGTGTGTGTGTGTGTGTGTGTGTGTAGGTGGCGCTAGTGTACGGCCAGATGAACGAGCCTCCCGGTGCAAGAGCAAGAGTGGCACTGACGGGGCTCACTGTGGCAGAGTACTTCAGGGACCAAGAGGGGCAGGACGTGCTCTTCTTCGTTGACAATATCTTCAGGTAAGAGATTAAGGGTGATGGAAGGGAGAGGGTGAGGGGAAGGGGAAAGGGTGATGTAAGGATGAGGGGAAGGGGAAGCACTTGCCCTCACGTGTTCCCCTCCCACAGGTTCACCCAGGCTGGCTCCGAGGTGTCTGCACTCCTAGGTCGCATCCCCTCAGCCGTGGGTTACCAGCCAACCCTCGCCACGGACATGGGCAGCATGCAGGAGAGGATCACAACCACCACCAAGGGATCCATTACTTCCGTCCAGGTAAGCAGAGAGAGAGAGAGAGAGAGACCTAACCTAACCCCATCTCACCTCACCTCACCTTACCTTACCTTACCTTACCTTACCTTACCTAACCTATCTATTTATCACTCTCTCAGGCCATTTACGTGCCAGCTGATGATCTCACCGACCCAGCACCCGCCACCACCTTCGCTCATCTTGACGCTACAACAGTACTCTCAAGAGGCATCGCGGAGCTTGGCATCTACCCCGCTGTGGATCCTCTCGACTCCACCTCCCGTATCCTAGACCCCAACGTGATCGGGGCACGCCACTATTCTATTGCCAGAGGGGTGCAGAAGATATTGCAGGTGTGTAGGGGGTGAGACAGGTGTGTTAGGAATGAGGTGACTATGTGTGTGTGTGTGTGTGTGTGCATCCTATCACCCTTTCATCCTTTCCTACAGGACTACAAATCGCTGCAGGACATCATAGCAATCCTGGGTATGGATGAACTCTCGGAGGAAGACAAACTGACTGTCTCCAGGGCGAGGAAGGTACAGAAGTTCATGTCCCAGCCCTTCCAGGTGGCAGAGGTGTTCACAGGGTATCAGGGCAAGTTCGTCACCCTGGAGGACACTGTTAGGGTGAGTATAGGGTGAGGAGAGGGATGGGTTCAAGGAGGAGGGTGGGAAAGGTATTATGGGTGTTGATTGTGTGTTTTCCAAGTGATTTGTCTCTTGATTTACCCAATTTTTCATCTATTTTCCATAATTTCTTCCTCTTTTCCCATCATTTTCTACTGTTTCCCCATTTTAACTTAATTTACCCTATTTTTCATCTATTTTCCATAATTTCTTCCTCTTGTCCCATACTTTTCCCCTTTATTTCCCCTCGTCACATAATTTTGCTCTTGTTTCCCCTCAGAGCTTCGAGGAGATACTTGAAGGTAAACACGATAATCTCCCTGAGGCTGCGTTCTACATGGTGGGAAGCATTGAGGAGGTGGTGGTGAAGGCGGACCAGCTGGCAAAGTGAGAAAGAAAGAGAAAGAAAGAGAGAGAGTGAGTGAGTTAGAGAGAGGTGGTCTTCCAATTTTGTTGTAGTTTAGTTTAAGGGAATTTAGAGAGAGAGAGAGAGAGTGAGAGTGTGTGATTGAAAGAAAAAAACATACAAGCACAAGAATCCTTAGAAAAGAAAGAAGAAAAAAAGAGTAAGAGAAATAAGAAGAAAATTAATTTGAAGCCACAAAAACAACCTATGAAGCAGTATTTGTTTATGGAAAATGGTTTGTTTTTCTTGCTGTTCTTTCAGTGTATTTAGTTGTTTTTTCTCTTATTTTTTTTGTACTGTATTGTATTGGGTAGAATATATAGTTAATGTATATGTGTGTGTGTGTGTGTGTTGATTTATATTGAACGTGAAATTCATAAAGATAGCAACAAGGTAAAGGGTATTTTCATTGATTCCCTGTAATTATAATGATCGTAATGATAATAATAGTGTTAATAATAAAAATAATAATAATACAAACATTAAATTAACAAGGAAATACCTACAACGAGAAACAGTGATTAGAAAGATAGAAAGTTAGTAATTTTAAAAAACAAACGAAGATAAGAACAGATTAATTCATAGCGCACACACACACACATAAATACATACATACATACACACACCACTATCTTATCGCCTCATAATCTTAAAGTGTATCTGGCGTGCCTCTGCCTTCTCTTCAGTGTTGGAATAGTGTGTGTAGGTGGAGGTGATGACGACCTACAGCGACGCCGACAGGAGACTGGTGAGTGTGATGGTGGTGGTGGTGGTGAAGGTGGTAGTGGTGGTGGTGAAGGTGGTAGTGGTTGGTGGTGGTGAAGGTGGTAATGGTCGTAAGAGAAGGGGAAAAGAAGTCTGTGTGGAGGATGTATTCAAAGTGGGTGGAATAGTAGTACTTGTTGATATTACAGTAGGTGGAGGAGGAGGAGGTTAATCAGTAGATCGAAGTGTATTTGCAGTAGTGGTACATAGATGGAGGTGAAAGTAGTGGTAATAGTAGTAGTTGTGGTATACGATGGTTGTAGTGATAGTAAGTGGTATACATGTACTGTACACCAACATGTACTCTAAGCTCCTTCCATGTGTACGTGTCAGGTGTCATGTACACGGGTAGGGGATGGGATGGGCGTGCGGGCGGCATTGCGGGGCGGGGCGGACCTCCACCTCCCCACCCCGGAAGGCCGTCTTCCCCTGCACGTGGCGGCGGCGGCAGGCTACGCTGACGTCATCACGGGACTGCTGCAGGCCGGGGCTGACCTGCACGCCACCAGCGGCATGCCCAGGGACGACGGTAGGTCACGGCGGGTTGACCCTTGACCTCTGCTGAGTATCGAGGGCACGGCATGGTCAGTAGCAACAGTAATACGTGATTAGTACTTGTAACATATGAGTACAGTAAAAATACAAAGTAAAATCCATTAATTCAGGAAAAAATTAAAAGGTGATTAAATGATCTCCCCCAAAGTAGGTAATTATAGACCATATACCTCTGCTAGGGTTAACGACAGACACCTCACCAAGAAACTTCCGTCAGCCTGGATTTAAAAGGTCACAAGTGGAGCATAGTAGCACAGAGCCACCCGGGCCCAAAATTCAGGAAAAGTTTTACAAGCCTCACGTGGAATGACCCTTGATGACCTGTTGTTACGTAACCTTCCTTAGCTTACCTTATAAACATAGAACTGACCTAGCTGGCATGACCTGTTGTTAAATGTCTTTGTAGGAATGTATATGACCTCGCTGAGATGATGCATTCCTACGCGATCATACAGAGATAACCCTAATAGAACTAGGTCGTCTATAGTTACCTAGTTCGGGGGAATATTTAATCACCTTTTTATTGAGAAAGAGTTGACATTGCTGGGATGACCTGTTATGTGACCTTGTATGGTTAGAGATGACCTTTGAGTGAGAAAGGCTGTGTACCTGTGTGTGGACGGTGATTGGAGGATAGCTTGCGTTTTTTCATACCTGTGTGGATGGGTGTGAGAGAGAGAGAGAGAGACTTTAGAGTTAAATACTATAAACATGATCAAATGAAAACTGTTAATGAGTGTTTACCTTTTGGTGATGACAGGTGGGCGGGCGTTACACCTGGCTGCTGAGGGCGGGCATGTAGAGGTACTGCGTCTCCTGGTGGCGGCGGGGGCACCACTCAACTCCACGGACAACAAAGGTAAATCACTATGGTCTGGAGGATCACGCGCTGGATGACTTATATTATTATTATTGCTTTCATTATTATTTCTTATCATTATTATTGTTACTATTATTATTATTATTATTATTATTATTATTATTATTATTATTATTATTATTATTATTATATTCTCTCTCTCTCTCTCTCTCTCTCTCTCTCTCTCTCTCTCTCTCTCTCTCTCTCTCTCTCTCTCTCTCTCTCTCTCTCTCTCTCTCTCCCCCCAGGTCGTACCGCCGTGCACTGGGCAGCGTTACGAGGTCAACAGGATGCCTTGGTGACCTTACATACCCTTGGCTCTGACCTTCACGCCCTGGACGGAGGTCACGCCAACGCCCTTCACTTCGCCGCTGCCTCGGGGTCACTGGATGCGGTGCGATGGTTGTTTGAGGTGGCCGGGGTGTCGGTGACCCAGCTTGACCTCAACAGCAGGTCACCGTATGCTGTGGCGAAGAGGAAAGGTCAAAAGCACGTGATGTCTTATTTAAAGGTGTGTGTGTGTGTGTGTGTGTGTGTGAGAGAGAGAGAGAGAGAGAGAGAGAGAGAGAGAGAGAGAGAGAGAGAGAGAGAGAGAGAGAGAGAGAGAGAGAGAGAGAGAGAGAGAGAGAGAGAGAGAGAGAGAATAATGTACACTACAAGTAGATTTTATCATTGAAACAACATTCACACACACACACACACACACACACACACACACACACACACACACACACACACACACACACACACTCATTCTTTCATCCTTGCAGCAAGCAACTCAGCAGGGAGAGCAGAGTCAGCAGGCAGTCATCCGCCGTCAGCCACCACCGTCAGGACCGTCAGCCTGGGTCTACAGCCAGGAATTATCGTCAGAGAATCAGCAAGAGTCAGCACCAAGGAGACAAAGTCAGCGTCAGCCAGGTCAGCACACACTTATATCACTCTCCAAAAGTCAAGATGTATATAGTCAGCAGAATCAGCATGTACATCCACCACGCCCACGTAGTCAGCATGATACGTCAGCATTGAGTCAGCAGAATCAGCATGTACATCCACCACGCCCACGTAGTCAGCATGAGACGTCAACAATGAGTCAGCAGAATCAGCATCCAGTCGTGTCTCGCTCCTATAGTCAGCAGGGATCGTCACCCACGTGGAGTCACGGTCAGCATAAGCCTTTGACACGTCAGCAGAGTCAGAAGGACACGTCAGCTTGGGTCGAGAGTCATCAGGTGCGTCAGCAGGACGAGGAGCCGATGTCAGCATTGACCCTTCTAGCACAGCAGAACAAAGACCACAGGAACAAAATTGTGAGTGGTTTTTGTTTTTGTTGTTGTAGTGGTCGTGGTGGTGGTGATGGTGCTACTACTACTACTATATACTACTACTACTATATACCTTTACGATTCTCCTCCTCTTCTCCTCCTCCTCCTCCTCATCATCATCATCATCATCATCATCATCATCATCATCATCATCATCATCATCATTACCAATTTGACCTCACAACCTGATGACCTGATATGACCTGACAGGCGCAGCTGGAGGAGCGGGAGGTACAGGCGCGGCAGAGGTCAGCAGCGGACCAACAGAGTCTTGCTGAGCTCAGGAAGGAGGTGGACAGACTCACTGGTATTGTACAGAGCGAGGTGAGAGGATATACAGGTACACACAGGTACACAATATACTGCGTTTTCCTTTTTTCTTTTTTCGTATTCTTCATTTTCCTTTTATATTTTTCTTCTATAAGTGTGTTTTTCTCTTTACTCTTTTCTTTTTTCTTTTTTTCTTTTCTTTGATCTCTTTCTATATAGAGTCTTCTTCTTCTTCTTCTTCTCAGAGTAGTACCAAGGAAGAATAGACAACAACAACTTTACTAGACCTAACGAGACTGTTCGCTTGGCTCCGCTCTACTACATTTATAGTCTTTCCATGTTCTCCAGCAGGCACGGGAGGGCAAGGGTCGTCTGGCGGCGGCGCTCAAGGAGGAGGTGCAGCATCTCACCTTCATGTTGGATGACACAGGGAGACGAGCCCTTGCTACCCAGGTGAGAGAGAGAGAGAGAGAGAGAGAGAGAGAGAGAGAGAGAGAGAGAGAGAGAGAGAGAGAGAGAGAGAGAGAGAGAGAGAGAGAGAGAGATAATAAAAGGCACTTACATCCTGCAGGAGGCACAATATAGAGAGGTGGAGTCCCTTAGGAGTCAAGTGGAGCAGCACAAGAGGGCAGTGCCAGCGTTGGCGCAAAAACTGTTGTTGGCTGAGGAGAGCAACCTGGGCATAATGGTAAGAAAAAGAGAGAGAGAGAGAGAGAGAGAGAGAGAGAGAGAGAGAGAGAGAGAGAGAGAGAGAGAGAGAGAGAGAGAGAGAGAGAGCGCAACCCTTCATTATTTTCCTTTCCCTCGTAACCAGGTTGAAGCAAGGGAGAGGGAAAGGAGCGAGGCATTCCTACGAGGGGAGGTGGACAGACTGAAACTGTCTCTTTCTGCTGCCCCA
Source organism: Metacarcinus magister (assembly GCA_029783475.1). NCBI lineage: Eukaryota > Metazoa > Arthropoda > Malacostraca > Decapoda > Cancridae > Metacarcinus > Metacarcinus magister. The sequence goes on from JAPQNM010000034.1 coordinate 1,369,698, forward strand.
AAAATCGATGCCTATACCCAAGTAAGTAGTAGTAGTAGTAGTAGTAGTCCCACAAAATTTCAGTCCCGTGTATGGAGAAATATCTATCATATCTCCCTCTATCTTTTTTTTCAGTATTACTTTGGTGTCTAGACGGTAGGATATTTTTTTTTCCTTCTGGTTATTGTATCTGTTTTCTAAAATGTATCACCTTTTACACTGATGTGGAATATTTATAACATCTCCGTAATAATGAAATTCCTACCATTACACATTACACAGTAGTAATCGTAATTATTGTTATATTCAAATCTTCATCCTGGCACTCAGCTGCAGGCCCGCGCACACAGGCTGAGTGAGCAGGACACCATCCACAGGCAGGCCATTCTTGCCCTTCGACGCCAGTTGGAGGCCGCCCGCACGCCGCCCCCACCCGCCCCTGCCCCTATGCCCGTCCCTGACCCATCGTTAACCAGGGACATGGTGAGAGAGTTATTGTTTACATCACTTTCTATTATTATGTATCGTTGTATTGCAGCATTTTATTGATATTTCATTGCTCTCTCTCTCTCTCTCTCTCTCTCTCTCTCTCTCTCTCTCTCTCTCTCTCTCTCTCTCTCTCTCTCTCTCTCTCTTTTTTCTCTTTCTCGGCACCAGATGAAGCTGCGTGAGGCTCTGGCGACGGCTGAGAAGAGCAAGAAGGAGTCAGAGATCCTCTCCGCCGAGCTCACATGCGGCTCACAGACGCGGAGAAGCTGGCCAATGCTTATAAGGTAGTGACGTTATATTATTATTATTATTATTATTATTATTATTATTACTATTATCACTATTATCGTATTATATGTTGCTGTTCTTCCTCCTTGTCATCGTCCTCTACCTTATCCGCCTCCTGTTTCTATTCTTACTACTGCTGCGATTACTTCTACTACTTTCCCTCCTCCTGTACTTTCCGTTGTAATCCTTTAGACTAGTTTACTTCTTATACTATTACATGCTTTTGAATTAATCCTGCATCTTCAGCGTCGGTTTGGAGAGTGTGAGCGAGAACTTCGGGAGGAGCGTGAGACTAATGGGAAGCTGGTGATGGCACTGAGGGAAGAGATCACAGAGTTGAGGGGAAGGATGCAGGCGGTGAAGCACAGGGCGGTGTCTTCACTCACACGCTCCTCTTCCGCTTCCATGTCCTGAGTGTGTCCTCCAACGCATGATGTGGTGGATGTGTATGTATGTACGTATGTGGTGGGTGTACAGTACAATACATTTGCTTTAAGTAATGATGTTATATTCTACAAAATATTTCGACCAAAAAAAATAGTTTATACATATTTATGACAACTGTGTGTGGTATATGGAAGGCGCCTCTCGCTTAGCTATGGACTAGAGGAAGTTCAATGTTTTATTATCATTATTATTAACACTTCCACATTATTGTTATTATTATTATTATTATTATTAGGTTATTTGTGAGGATCGATCAATTTTTCTACATGTACGGTTACATAATTATAGTAATTGTTTATAATTATAATGTAAGCCAGTCACACCTTTCCTACCTAATGCAAACTATAAGTGCCTGTGTACATAATTTTTTGCAGATTTTTCTAAACATTTGTACACAGCAGGATTTTGTTTTATTAATCAGAATTGAGAGAGAGAGAGAGAGAGAGAGAGAGAGAGAGAGAGAGAGAGAGAGAGAGAGAGAGAGAGAGAGAGAGAGAGAGAGAGAGAGAGAGAGAGAGAGAGAGAGAGAGAGAGAGAGAGAGAGAGAGAGAGAGAGAGAGAGAGAGAGAGAGGAGAGAGAGAGAGAGAGAGAGAGAGAGAGAGAGAGAGAGAGAGAGAGAGAGAGAGAGAGAGAGAGAGAGAGAGAGAGAGAGAGAGAGAGAGAGAGAGAGAGAGAGAGAGGAGAGAGAGAGAGAGAGAGAGAGAGAGAGAGAGAGAGAGAGAGAGAGAGAGAGAGGAGAGAGAGAGAGAGAGAGAGAGAGAGAGAGAGAGAGAGAGAGAGAGAGAGAGAGAGAGAGAGAGAGAGAGAGAGAGAGAGAGAGAGAGAGAGAGAGAGAGAGAGAGAGAGAATTAACGCCGAAGCTAAAATGTTCCCTCGTGAGCCAGAAACACACTTACGGATAACAAAAACCCTAACATAAGTGACACAGACATAACAATAAAGCAACATAACCAATAGAAAAACAATGAATATTAATGCGTACATCTGTCTGACTCGAGATGAAGGTCGCCGAACTCTCCAAGACGAGCGTAAACAAAGCAAGGTAAACAAAGGTGTCCTCTTGCCCCTCACCGCCACGGCCTGGGTGAGTATTTCCTGGCACACGGAGGCCAACAGGGGCCCTGGATGTCCATAGAGGAGGTGTGCAAGGGTATGAGAGGCAGGGAAGGAGGAGGCTGGTGTCATTGTTTGTGTATGTGGGTGTAAGATTGCCGGTGTGCGTGTGTGTGTGTGTGTGTGTGTGTCCTTCACCTTGGTCTTGAGGATCACGCGCTGGGCTCGTGATCGCCTGCCATTACTCTTCCAGAGTGAGTTTACAGATAATTGTAGGCCGATTGTTGGGTACAGCTGTAACATTTACACTCACACACAATCCTCTTGCTCAAGGAAGACAGTAATTGCTTGGTCATCAGTGAAAACTTTGCACCTTGAGTGAGGCACGAACCCGAGTTTGCCGAGTGACAGGCCGAGACGTTACCACTGAGCTACCGAGCAGTGTGTATGTGTTGCCACACCTCCGGAAACTTGCTTTCAGAAATGCTTTGTCTGTGGTCTTGCGTGAGAGTTGGGAAAGTGCGGATGTTCGTTCATGTGACTACAGTGTGAGGGAAAATCCGTGAACTGTGGGCACTCAGTGGTCTGTTGTGTAGGTGTGTGGGTGGCCGTGCCCGTCACTTGTGTCCTTCATCAAGGTGAGGACGTCTGGCTGGTTAGTAAGGAGATATGGGCTCATTCATTTCAGGGCATCCGTAAATCTAACTGATCCTAATATAATATAATCTAAGTGAAGTGTATCCACATTATTATACTAAATACAGAAAGCTTGAGTAGTAAAGTGTGCAGAAAGAGTGCATGTCTCCTTGATGCTACCTACATCCTGCATTGCCAGGTGCACGTAAGTTGACACAATAATATTACAATAGTGAGTGCGCAGGTGTATGTGTTGAAGAACAGGTGTTGCAGAATAAATAATTTACATTTGCACTGGATTATAACAGATCATAAAGTGAGGCTTGATGTTGTGTGACAAAATGGAGTGTGGAGTATTTAAGGGAAAATAAGAGTGTGTACTAAGATGGAGTTTACTCACCTGGTTAGTTAGTCTTGAGTCGATCCACGTGAGGTAAGGTAACTCAGAAATTGCAGGTATGAGTCACCAAAAAATATAAAATAGTGGGAACAGATGGAAATGTGCAGGAATAGAATACCTGTTTGTGAACTCTGAGTAGATATCAAGTGTGGCTATCTTCCTGATATTGGATTAACTAATATTTGGTGATGGATTTTTCTTGTATTGTGTATTATTGTTAGTATTCTTCCTTTGTGGAACTGTATGCAATATTTTGACCTGATTGAAGCTTGATAATATAGTTTGATGTATTTAACTATTCACATCACCAGACAAACAACCGACACCACCATATTAACCAACAGACACCATACAGTATATATTTTTCCCTCAGTACCCGACAAATAAGGGGAACTTCAAATTTTACAGGACAAGTTGATTCTTTCCCTGTTTGTCGTGAGTGTGATTGTTGTTTTTTCTTGACAGATCTGTGGGAGAGATGAGGCACTACCATGAAGCTCCTCACCATCCTCCTGTCCACCACACTAATCCACTACACCCTTAGCACCACGCCCTCACCCACCACCACCCTCACCACTCATCATCACCCACCACACATCACACCTCATCACCCACTACTGAATCTCACCACCACCCTCACACAACACCACATCACCACAGAACACGCCACACCACAGCACCACAGCACGGCACAAGGCAGCAACAGAATCTCAAAACGCAGCATTACTTTAGCACAGCAAACCCACAGCACACAGAACAGCAGCACAACCCTTACCTCTGATGCGGAACAAAAAGACAATGAATGCCTCACACAGCCACAGAAGGATAAGAGCTTAGCCAAAGGGGATGACGAAGGAGTTAAAGGTGCCAGGAAGAGGAGGAGGAGGAGGAAGAGGAGAAGGAAGGCGAAGGGATCCAGGCAAATGAATGGACAAGAAAAGAGGCAGAGGGGACGGAGGCGGATTAAGGATCTCTCATTGTGGATTGATCAAAACCAAGTCAAGATGTTCAGTGGTGAGTTGTGGAGTAGTAGTAGTAGTAGTAGATTTTGTTAGTAGATTTTGTCATATATTTAGAGAATGACTTCCAAGAAAAGGCAGATTAAAACAACAATAATAGATAAAGATATGGTATTAATCAAAAACATGATATTAATATGCAATAATAATGATAATAATAATAATAGTAATAATAACAATAAATAACAGTGACTACTCCCTTCCAGGCTACTTAATGGAGATCTTCGTCATCCACAATGGTCGCATCCTGTCGTACATCCTTGACCCCAACTTTGAGAAGCAGCTGCCTGTCATACCAGCACAGGTGAGGTCACACAACACCTCACAACACCCTACTCAGTGCCTGCCTTACCTTACCTTATCTTACCTTACCTTACCTTACCTTACCTTACCTTACCTTACCTTACCTTACCTTACCTTACCTTACCTAACCTAACCTAATCTCCTCACCTTGCCAATACTGTATAGGTCTCTCTTCCCCACGTCTTCAAAAAATACATGAATAAAACTTGTATTTGTAAGAATGAGGTTTAAACTTGGTGAAGAAAAGATCAAACTTTGACAGAAAGTGATTAGATACTTTTGGAATTGACTTGACCTTACAGAAAGAACTTCCACTCCTAGAAACTTGGCTTTGAATCTCTTAAAAAAAAAAAGGAGATTAACTAATAGAATAGAAGTTTAGATTCTTTAATATATGGGCTTAGAATTTTTAAAGGGCCTTCCTCCTCTGTCTCCTCTTCTCTTTTTCCTCCTACTCTCCTCCTCCTTCTCCTCCTCTAACAAGGTCACCCTCCACAGGTAGAGAATGTTAACTTCACCTGGTGTTCAGGCAGCAAGAGGTACCAGTACACCTTTGACCACCTGCTGTCAGAGGTGGAGGAGCTGCTCGGGGTGCCAACACTGTCTATTCCCTCCCATGGCACTGTGCCACGTAAGCCTCGAGGTGAGAGAGAGAGAGAGAGAGAGATTTGCAAGTGACAATTTTAACTTCTGTCATAGTATATAGTCTTTCCATAACCACATCTTCCACCTCACACCCTCACCACCACCTCCTCCATCCGCAGTGTTCTCGGTGGACATGCGTTGCACTGGTAACATGTCCGGCATAGCCACCTTCAGCATCGGCCTCATCATCCACACACCCCAGAAGGAGCCGCTGCCTGGGATGCCCTTACGACTGAGGCTGCGCAAGGAGTGCCGGCAGAAGGGTGAGTAACAGTGGCACCCTTGACACCCTAACATCCTCTTACTGCCACACTACATCTTTTAAAACTCCTCCTCATATCCCTGTTATTTGTTTTTATCATCATGAGGCTGACCAAGGGATTCAAAACAAGCATAAGAGAAAAAAAAGGCAGTTAACTTAATTTTTCTCTCCAAAAAGGAAGAAAAGAAGGAAGGGATAGGGTAGAAAAGTTTCAAAATGTTCAAGGTCAGTCTAGTTTCCAGAGTGCCTTGATACTCCTCTTTTGAAGGCAATGAAGGTGTATGTATGTATGTAGACGCCTTTTATTGGGTCAACACTGCCATTATTAGCACTACCAACATTGCCAGGGCCAGATCCAGAGTGTGACTTAAAGTGTGAGAACGGAGGAATTTGTGATGCCAACCAGCAGTGCCAGTGTCCCGAGGGCTACATGGGTCAGTACTGCGACATGGCACTCTGCTACCCTCAGTGCCTCAACGGGGGATCCTGCACCACCCCTGGCCGTTGCTCCTGTCCCCCGGGGTTCCAGGGACGCCACTGTGAAGGAGGTGAGTAGGTGTGGTTGGAGGCAGGGGGGAGATGGAGAGAGAGAGAAAAAACTGTTTACATTTACTATAGTTTTTGAGAGGAAATGTGTGTATATGATGTGTCTATTAAGGAAATAAAGGAGTTTGTGTGTGTGTGTGTGTGTGTGTGTATGTATGAGCAGGGTTCGAACCCACGCCTTGCTGGGTGGCAGGCAAAGTTGTTACCACTCAACCACTGGAGCGGTTTGTGTTTGTTCAGACTATGTATTATCTTCCCCCATCTTTCCTTCATTCTCCCCTTCATTCCAATGTGTTTATAATGAGTGACTGTGTACTAGCTTTAGTGCATTACTGATTATCCACTATTTATCAATCCTCTCCCTCCCCTTCCCTTCTCTCCTTCCCCCATCCATTTCCATCCCCTCCTCGTGTCTTCCTCCTCTTCCTTGCATTATCTACCCATCCTTTTCCTTAACCTTTCTCCTCTTTCCCTTTCCTTTCTTTTATCTATGCCCACTACTGCCTCCTATCACTCCTCCTTGCAGGCATCTGTCAGAACAAGTGCAAGAACGGAGGCAAGTGTGTGCAGAAGGACAGATGCAAGTGTCGACGCGGCTACTTTGGGAACTGGTGCCAATATAGTAAGGGAATTAGTACATAGAAAATCACACCAGACAGACCCTAGGGTGAAAACTAGGTGGTCTGTCCTTAACCTAGAGTAAATGCTATCTAATGCAACATAATCACAATATAACAAGTGAGAAGCTACATAGTTGAACAGTCATCAGTTACATCGGGTCCTGTAGCCCCTATCGGAAACCTTGTTCGAGATGGTAGTTAAGTTTGTGTTTAAAGAAATTCATTATTCATAAACAAACCCATTAAGTAAGTATTTTAACCATCACAATTTGAGCAGACATTAATATAAGTTTAAATAACCTTAGTTTTAATCATCATCATCACATCACCACCACTCACAGCGTCCCCTCCCACCCCCGCCAGACCAGTGTTTAGTGGCGTGCATCAATATTCATAAACAAACCCTCTAAGTATTTTAACCATCATCACAACTTGAGCAGACATTAATATAAGTATTAATACCCTCTATTTTAATCATCACCATCACTACCATTATCACAACAGCGTCCCATCCCTTCCCCGCCAGCCCAGTGTTTTGTGGCGTGCATCAACGGAGGCAAGTGTCGGGGGGTGAACAAGTGTAGGTGTCCCGCGGGGTTCACTGGGGACCATTGTGAGGTTGTGCTGCCCCAAGGAGAGGCCACTGTACAGGCCCCCAACCGCTGCCACCGCCGCTGCCGCAATGGGGAGTGTCAGGGTGTACACTGTCATTGTCAAGTGGAGTTCACAGGACGTTGGTGCCGCAGACGTGAGTGTTGGGAGGTGGTTGAGGATACTTAACTTGCATTCTGTTAGTGGTGCTACTCTCTCTCTCTCTCTCTCTCTCTCTCTCTCTCTCTCTCTCTCTCTCTCTCTCTCTCTCTCTCTCTCTCTCTCTCTCTCTCTCTCTCTCTCTCATTTCAGCTTTCTTTCTTTGTTATAAGCATATCTCCTTTTTCAATTTTTTTCTGTTACCAGTTTCATTTCTCTTCTTTTGCCTTCATATCTAGCCTTCCTTCCCGCATTCTTTATTTTCTGGTTTTCTCCGTTTCTGTATGTGTTTCAATTTTGTCATTACGTATTCCTATTGTATGTATTCATGTGGGTGTTGGTTACATAGACTAATACATGACTTCTTTTTTTTTCCTTCCTTCCTTCAGGTGTGGGACGAGGTGGCGGGAGGAAGCGGGTGTGGGTAAGGTGAGGAACACATACACACACACACACACACACCTTTGCACAAATACTCATAGCGCTTTTTATATATCCATATGCATCTGTGACTAGGGCTCGTGTTAGTATAGTATTAGTACATGCTGTCGAGCTTATAATAGTACGCATTGATTCTGTTGTAGGATTGCAGATCACGTGTGTCCGGGCGATGATGTGAGGAAATGTTAGTTATAAGTTGGAAGCTCATCAGTAAGCTTTCAACTTTACTTAAGATAATCAGAACGAGAATGAGAAGGTAGACTATTATTATTATTATTATTATTATATATAATTTGTATCCCAATACGTATATACAAAAGACCGGTGATTATTATTATTGTTATAGGAAGCTCAATTTAGTCCAACTAATTCAAGTCAGCCCATGCAGATAAATTAATATTTCCATTGCATTGAACTTTCACTACTTTTGTTCCACTTAATTAATGGACTATTCCGCCCAAACGAAAATTATGGAAAAAAAAAATGCCTTCTATTAAATTGAGGGTTTACTATATTATTACGTATTATTATTATTATTATTATTGTTGTAGCTGTTATTTTTATTTATTTTAATATTTTTATGCCCGTTTTTTATATATCAGATGATAATAATAATAAGGATAATTAGGCTACACCTTCCTTGTGTGTGTGTGTGCTTGTGATAATTTTTAAATGTTTTTCATGCTATATTTATCCCCATACTCTTTCTTAATTCTGTTAGCTCTGCGGTTCATATCTCTCTCTCTCTCTCTCTCTCTCTCTCTCTCTCTCTCTCTCTCTCTCTCTCTCTCTCTCTCTCTCGTAGGAATGAGGTTAGTATATTATTATTAACTTGATCTCGTAGGATATTGGCGTAGCTTTGGACACACACACACGTATTTCTGCAGGTGTGGAAAGTTTGGTTTTGGCGAGGATATTATTATTTTTGTTATTTTTATTATTATTATTATTATTACTATTACAACTACTACTACTTTTGCTGCTGTTGCTGATAATGATGCTACTATATTGTGAGTTAGTTGCAGGTTTGGAGAGAGAGAGAGAGAGAGCAGGTGTAAATAGTAATTATTCGGCCGTGCGTGTACGTGTATGCGTCCGTGCGTACCACATGCGGGTGTGTGTGTGTGTTATTCACCATGGTCTGGAGGAACACGCGCTGGACTCATAATCGTCAGTCATTACCCTCCCTGAATGAACTCAAAGCTCATAGAGACGGATCTATGGGTAAGGCTGAGACCTCACACATCACACATACCCTGGCAGTGAAAAATTGTGAGTGTGTGGGTGTGGGTGTGTTTGTTAAGAGGATGTGTGACTTCCTGTGCAGATTACACGTCATAAAATTAAGTGAATGAGTTGGAAAATTAATAAATGAATAAATAATGTAAAATGCGTACACCATTATGAAATAATTGAAGGAATGTACGGAACCTTGGTATTTTAGGCAGAAAAAATACATTCACGAGTCCGTAAAGGTATCCATTTATTTTATTAATATATTAAGGGATGTAATAACTATTAGTGCAATATATGTGTGAAGAAATACTAAAAGAATCGTATATTTGTATTATAGTGAAATTGTGATACGTCTGCGTAATTTGTTTTTTAGCCATTACGATAATTATATCTGAAGATAGTACAGGGTTTATTTATCTATTATATATATACTACGGTGCTTTACGGTATTACTTCAGTACGTACGATTTTTATAAGGAGATTTTTTAAAAGTTTTCTATCGGTATCCATGGCGTAAAAGGAGGTTAGTATACATTTTAGCATGTATAGCTTTGGTGTGTACTTGTATTGTTCGCTCGTTTACCTACAGCTATTAGTAGTCTTAGTTGCATATGTTATGTAGAAATAACATAATATACGCGAGGCTATTATTATCGTCGCTTATACTATTAAGATTTATGTGTGTGTGTGTGTGTGTGTGTGTGTGTGTGTGTGTGTCCTTACCTGATTATATGTTTACATTATTGACACAAACTCGTCGTTTCCCCGTCTCATAATATTATTTTGATCACATTCTTTTTTAAAACTTTGAATGTTATATTTCGACACTTGACTTCTTTTGGTAATATATTCCATTGGTCTATCACCCTGTTTGGAAAGTTGAATTTACTCACATCTTTATTTAATCTTTTCTTATATAATACCTTACTGCGTCCTCTTAAAGATGACTGTCTATGTACTATATACTCATTAATGTGTGTGTGTGTGTGTGTGTTTGTGTTTGTGTGTGTGTTTGTATTTGTGTGTGTGTGTGTGTTGGCGGCAGTCACACACGCATGTAAGTCACTGTTCTTTATTCGTAATCTCATAGGCTGTGTAGGCATAGGTAGGCTTACTTTGCCCTTTGCTTTGTTGTTGTTGTTGGTGTTGTTGTTACGCTGGTAGTTATTGTAGTAATGATTTGTTACTGCAGGTAAACCAATAAAACAAATGTATGCGATTATGACAAAAGCCGAATTTGTGTGTTACAATTGTCATTATAATATGCTTTAAATGCTTGCAATCTATTGGTATTATATTATTATTATTATTATTAATACCACTATTACTATTATTATTAGTTATTAATATTATTATTATATTTATTTTTTTTTTTATATCAATATATTTATTATTATTATATTTATTATTATTAATATTATCAATAATATCATTATCATTATTATTTTTATAAGCTATAGATGCCATTATACACATACTGTATATCCATGCCAAATTGTCAGTGCCATGATAACTCAATAAAAAAAAAAGTGCCAAATGATGTGTAGGTGTCACTCCGAGGTGGTGGTGCATTCCACTACTCTCTTGTCAAGTGGTGGGCGTGTGTGTGTACGATGATGGCCGTGAGGATGTGAGTGTAGTACAGTGAGAGAGAGAGAGAGAGAGTGTGTGTGTGTGTATGTATGTATGTATGTATGTATGTAGCCCTCATATATGGCTGTGTGGGTACTACTATACTTAAGAAGTGTAATATTCAGAATAGCTTCATTAAAAGCCACACGAGTGACTTGCCGTCCTTGTATGTACTACGTACACTATTGCAATGAACAATGACAGGTGTGTTTGTACGTGTGTGTCCCCTACGTGTACATGTTTGCACCTGTAGATGATATGAATGTTCGTGTTTTTGTTTGAAAAGGCAGCTGGGAGGAAGAGTGGGGAGGGGAGGAGGAACAGAGGGCAGGGGAGGAAAGAGTAGTGGGAGGGAGGAAGGGAAGAGGAGGGAGGAGGTTCGTAGCAGTCAGTATCCTCGCTCACACAAAAAAAGGAATAAATATAACTAACAAACAATAACAGGCATAAGAGTAAAACAGCTGCCATTAAGTTCCTCATCATCTACTGCGCCTTCCTTAGAACAGGGTCACAATATCACTATTCTACGAGGTGTCTACAGCATCTCTTTGTCTGTGGCGGAGGAAACTCAATCCTATAGTGAGAAATGGCAGTGGAGGGAGTGCACGTCCCCCCCTTCCTGCTCCCCCCACCCCCTCCAGCTCCTCCACCTCGCATAAAGGTTACCAACTTCACATCTCTTTCTTAACACTTCCCTTTATTTCTCCCTGACGACCGCCTCTCGCATGTCGTCACTCCTTCCACTTAAGGGATTACATATGGGATTATCAGCGCCAAGGCGAGAAAGTTGATGGATAGGCCGAGAATTACGAATAATTGGATAGATAATGAGTGCTCCTCCCCCTACTCTCGTCTCCTCCTCCTTCACCTCCTACCCCCACCTCTCTTCCTGTTGGGGGGAATTCCTCCTCTCTCCCCTCCCAGCCATTCCATTTATCTCTCACGGTCACTTCGGAAAGCTTACATGCTCTTACTCTTCCAGATGGAATAGGTAAGTAAACTTGTTGGCGACTTTCAATAGTGAATAATAAGAGTTAAAAACTTTGCACCACCCCTCCCCTGCCTCCCTTCCTTGCCCTCCCCTGCCAGCCCGCCCCTCGCCCCTTCCCCCTTCACCAACAGTTGCTGGCGAGGCACAAATACAAAAAATCACACACGCTTAAAACTATTCCATTCCCTTCTCTTTCACCCAAAACTAAAGCCTGACACTGCATCCTTGACCTTGCCCTTGACTCTGGTTGCCTTTAAAACCCTCGGGAATGTGAAATAGAGGGTGGAAAGGGGATGAGTATATGCGAAATAAGGCTGTTGGCACCTGGTTCTGCTTCCCACCACAGCAGTACACAACTCCCCACTCATTCATTGCTAGGGTCAAAGGGGGATGCTCTCACTTTTTACTCATACACGCCCTGTTCTGACCCTCCCGTGTGATCCAACGGTGCTAGCCGTGCCATCAAGACTTTGAAGATAACTAATACAGTGCCAAAAGTGCCTGGGAGTGCTTGGAAATCAGTGAAATGTGGGCGTGAAGGCGTGTTGGCAGCGGGCGATCCTCGTGGCCAAGCTTGGTGAGTCAAGGCAATAAGTCTTTGTATTGGATATTCATAGGGCCACCTCAAGGGCCTCAGTGGGTGGGTAGGAGTGCCAGGAAGCTGTGTGGAGTGATGGGTGAGTCAAGGAGTGGGTGGTGAGTCAGGAGAAGGGAGGATATTAAAGGCTGACTGACAGGGGTATCTCGCTGACTCCTGACGTTCCAAAGGTGACTCCTGCCTTCCTGTGTGGGTCTTGTGGAGGGCGGGTCGTGGGTCACAGGTCGTGGGTGTGTCAGAGGAAGACCTACGTGACTTACTGCAGGCTTAGGAATAACTAATAGACTGAGAAGCTTTGAAATATTGAGTTTTAGGATTTGTTGCTTATGATACAGTGTGAGTCAGTTTGAGGAAGTGATGATAGGGTGCAAAGGTGGCAGTGTATGTGTCAACACTTGCTGGGGGGGGAGTGAGATAGTGATGCTACTAGTGTGTTGGTTAATGTGTTGCTCAGGGTAGGAGAACTAGAATATATAAGCTGAACACTGCTGTCATTAATAGTAATAATCTAATGATAGTATTTGATGTTATATGAAGTAGGATTTGCAGAGGTTGAATATTATTAATCCAGTATATTGAGAAGTCATAAGGATCCTGCACGGGAAAACAACTCAATATATCAATGTAAAGAGTGCTATGGAAATATAATTAGATCGTTCTTCATTGTTTATGCCAGAAATGCCTCAAGTATCCCTGATGCATCACATTAATGTAAAGCATCAATACAATAGAGAGGAAGTGTTCCCTTGTGTCTCCTTGTACAAGGGAATCATGTACATTGTGTTCAGTCTTGTACTGTACTGTATTTGTACGTGCACTTGTCCTGTATTTTACTGTACTGCTGATGAATGGAACAACACTAGACATCATTCATAAGCAATGTCATGATAAAAATGTTGAGTGTCACTGACATTATCACCAAGAAGGATAATTAAACAGGAAAACACAGGAAATGCCCATCCTGCCGCCAGTGCCATGTGTGTGTATATATTTGACACCACAATTAGTGGTGTCAGTTGATTTGTTATGCACATCCTGTCCGGTTTCCTTTGATTTGTGTTTCAGTCAAGTTTGTTTGGATAAGAGTATAATTGGATGTACTGTTTCATACTCGTCCTTGGTAATAGTGTTCATAGAGTCCATAGAGTGATCCATATGTGTAGATGGTGGAGTGGTGTGTTGCAGGGATCAAAGGAGTTGGATAGTTAATGGATTTATGTGTTATTCTACTTAAGTATAAAAAAAAAAAAAACTTGATTTTGTAACCTGTAAATTGAGGCTTGTCAAAATATTGACAGTAGGCTACTTGATTCAAAGATTTAACAAAACTATGAAGCTTTGATAACTTTTAAATTAGCATACATATTAACAGTTTAAAAATTTATAATAAACATTAATACATATACTTTATTTTCCAAGTTAACATTCCATAGTGTTGCGTCAGGAATTAGTCATTGATTAGCATTATGCAAGTTTTTCATGATGCAGTATTTATGAAGATGCCTTGTAGACAGGAAAGGAAAAGATTGGCTTGCATCCTGAATGAGAGAGAGAGAGAGAGAGAGAGAGAGAGAGAGAGAGAGAGTGAGTAAAAATCAGGACCTGTGAACAAGACGTAGCACATCACAAAGTCATGTAATGCTCAGTTCCAAGGTTGCAAGGTTACACACATGTCTGAACATGTGTGTGAGTGTGTGTCAGTGCATGTACGTACATAAGTGTGCTCTGCGATCACACACACACACACACACACACACACCACACACACACACACACACACACACATATACACATACACTGCACTCATCTCTACGAACACACACACACATGGCTCACTACGCCCAGTCCTATCGCATTAAGTGTCACATATCAGGTATATTAGATTACTTTTTAGTTGCCTTCCATTGCCTCCATCATTACACGGGCTGGCAATGGTATGTACTGTAACATTATATTAACACATTACATCCAGTTTGATTTGTGACATCTACATCCTGTTGGTGTGACTCAGGTGTTATGACTCGATGGAAGGACGTGATAAAAGTTTGAACGTAAGGCAAGACATAGTGATAAGTTTATCTGTGAAGGTGAGAGGCAGCTGATAGTGTGTGTGTGTGTGTGTGTGTGTGTATGTGTGTGTGTGTGTGTGTGTGTGTGTGTGTGTGTGTGTGTGTGTGTGTGTCGGACTCAGCTATAATAGGATCAAACTTGCCATCATAAACTAAGCCCATGATCTGAGAGATTTTTGGGATGACTAATGCGGTTCAACTCATCTAAAATGCAATGTGAAGAATGCTTGCTGACCTGTGTGTGTGTGTGTGTGTGTGTGTGTGTGTCAGGAGATTAGGTCTGAGAGGCAAAGGTGACATCAGTTTAGTTCCATTGAAGATACAGCAAGGCAAGGAACAGTACAGGCAACACATCAAGTTCTTAGCATCTCCTTGACAGTTAGGTTTGTGCAGGAAAGGAAACAACTTCAAACATCAACCAACAACTTTGAAGATTATCACTCTGCTTTGCCATACACGTTTATTTGATCGCAATGAAGGTGTTGTGTGAATTGAGTGTATTCTGCCTCTTCATGAGTGTAGGTTAGTGGTGCAGCGGTGGTGAGTGTGTAGGTGGGTGAGGTGCTGGGGCTTCCTCATCCAATTGTTGGCTAGATGAACCCGTAGGAATTGTTGAAGGTGGTGGGGGGGGGAGGCACCTCATGTTAGGCTGAGCTGCGTGGGAACAAGGCACTTCAACCTGTATGTGTGTGTATATTTTTTTATTAATTAACTTTATATTATTATTGTTTTTTTTTATTATTATTATTGTTATTATTAATTTTGTTATTATTTATATTTCAGTTTTGTTTAATTTGATTGTTTTAGTATTAGAAGTAAAAATATATATTTGTAATATTAATTGTAGCAACAGCCTTACAAAAAAAAACATGTACTTAAATTTGATGGTTTTGTTGCATTGTATGTTTATTAATGTTGTGTTTGTGTTTGTGTGTCAGGTGATGGAGGTGTTGCCTGGAGGTAGTGGCAGCTTGACACAGCAGCTTGCAACTCTCACCTTCCCCACACACCCATCACCCCTCACCCCTGCTTACACCTGGCACAGACACCTCCTCTGTCTGAACAGTTACCTGGCAGGTGAGGGCTGCCTCAGCTCAGGGCGTTGGAGCCTGGCCTACCCCGGCCACTGGGATTGGAGCAACAAGGAAGGCTGTGTGTTTGGTCAAGTGACAAGATGAGCTGCTCTGCCCACTGTCTTGACACAGAAGCTGCCACCTAAGACTGAGGGACAGACAAGGTGTACAACCCTGCCCCTGCTAGTGAGTGTAAGTGTGAGTGAGTGTGCCGAGTGCCAGGAGACACATGCCCAACACAGTTGCCGGCCGACGCCACCAGTGTGACAGACACCACAGTGCATGGCCGCCACGCTGGCCACCTCCGGCCGGCAATGAGAAAGGCCGAAGTGATGAACGTTGGCCCAGCGGCCGTGCTGGGCCGGGGCACTGCGGGCCGTGCCCCGGCCGGGCTGGGTGGGCCAGTGAGCTCCCTGGACTGTGGCCCGCTGCTGGGGGCGGCCCCGGCCCACTCAACTAATGTTCTCAACAACAACGTGGAGGCAAATGGCTTGGAGGACACTGCTGCCAATAACAAGAACAACAACAATAATAATAACAAAACCAGCAGCAACAATAACAACAACAACAGCAGCAGCAACAATAGCAGCAGCAGCCACAAGTCGAGTGTGGGGCGGCGTAAGGGAGGGGAGGGAAGGGGTGGGGACGGGGCTGAGCAGGGCACGCTGGGGTATGTTAGTGAGCGTGTCCGTGCCCTCAGCATTAGTGACAGGCATAGGGGTGCCCACGGCCACAGGTTTGGTTCAGCAGACCTGCGGGCATCTTACAATGAGCGGCTGCGCTCAGGACCAACCAGCCTGCAGCCCCCTGGGCGGGGTGGGGGCCGGCCAGGCCAGGAGGTGGGTGGGGGCTTTGTGTACCTGAGAGGGCCGGTGGCCGGTGGTCTGTATCGCAGCAACTCTTCCCTGGACCTGGAGCATGAAGGGGAGGAACCGCCACCACCCTCACCACTACGGCGGGAGTATGGCTCCCATGGCTCCATCAACGTGGCCGCTGCACCCCCGGAGGCCCTCTACTCCATTCTCAGGGACTTGCAGCCCCCCACCCAAGCGCTGCGAGGCACCCAGGGGGATGCAGCTGGGACACCGGGGCCAGTTGAGGCCGAGGCCACGTCCCCCAAGGCACGGTCAAAGTTTCAGCGCCTCTGGGACAGAGACAAGTCGTCCATTTTTAGAAAGCTGCGGTCCAGTCGGGGCACAGAGGCGGCCAAGGCTGACAATGCCTCAGACTCCAGTGGGGGCGGGGCCAGCGGGGGACGCACACAGCGGACAAACGAGGCAAACGGGGACTCAGACAGCCGGGGTGAGGATGTGCCGGTGAGTGCCCCGGCGAGGCGCTCAGCCTTTGCCCATTATGACTGCCGGTCACTTGCTACTCAGTTTGTGACCAGCCAGACCCGGCAACTGCTGGCTGAGCGTGTCAACACCACCACCGGGGCCTCAGCTGCTGCCATGGCCGCAGCACCACACCATGACAGCACAGAAGACCTGGGTCCCTGAGGAGCTGGATCCTGGGGACGGACGCAGCAACAACCTCATCAACAGGTGGGCAACTCACCTTCAATACTCTCCTTCCTTCACTCTTCATACTCCCTTTTAACCTCTTTGACCCTGTATGTCGTCTCTTAACCACACTTAACTTTCTCCAACCTCCCGTCAGCTGCCCATTCTTCCGCAATGAGCTTGGGGGTGAGGGTGAGCGAGTGGTCAGCCTTAGCAGGGACTGGGGCAGCGGTAGCAGCAGTTGTGGCGGGCCTCTGGCAGCCACCAACCTGCACCGTCCTGTAGCTGCTGCCACCCTGGGCCTTCTGGAGCCTCCCCTGGGACTGTCACACTGGCAGATGACCTTGTGTCCCTACGTGAGGAGTCCCTACACTGTGGAGGCCGTGGACCAGGGATCTGCCTACTACAGGAACTACTTCTGTGGACAAGGTGAGCTGTGCAGTATTGTTGTTAGTGTTATTAGTGTTATTTGTATTATTATTATTATTATTATTATTATTATTATTATTATTATTTGTATTATTATTAATGTTATTATTGTTATTGTTGTTTTATACATCTGGTTCTGCTGAAGTTTACTTTGAACTCATACTGTGTTTGTTGCTGTAGAACATTCGGATTGAGCTTGTTTATTTATTTATTTATTTATTATTATTATTTATTTATTTATTTATTATTTTTTTTTATCCATAAAACTCTGGGAGTCCTTACTAAATCAAATTACCGTGTGTGTGTGTGTGTGTGTGTGTACATTGAGCAGAACACCAGAACTGGTTTGGCATGGATGACACCTTGGGTCCAGTGGCAATCAGCATCCGGCGTGAGAAGGTGGATGAAGGGATGGACAGCACCCACAGCTTGCCCACCTACCAGCACCGCATCATTGTCAGGAGTGCTGAGGTGAGGGAACACTACCTTGCCTTACCTTGGTACTCTCTGGGTGTAGGGTCGGCATGTCCTTGTGTTGGTTAGGTTATTGAGGGAGTGTTTGTGTTTGTGTCTCATCCCAATGTTAGTGTGTACTGTCTGAAGCTTGTTGTATTTGATGTGGGTGTTATTGTTCTTGTATATAAAGTTCACACATCACTAATAACTAATGTGTCTGTGTGTGTGCAGTTGTTCAGCTGTCAGGGCACAGTGTTGGAGGAGAGCTTGGGCCGGCCTGCTGGTGAGAAGGGGCGCAGTCCTGGGGTGCGGGAAGCCCTGGAGTATGTGTGTCCGCAGCTCTCCCTCAGCTGCCTGCGCCTGGGCCAGCCTGGACCCCTCTCAGAGGAAGCACTCGCCCGCCTTGATGAGCTTGGCGTCCACAACAAGTTCAAGGTAAGGGTGACTGAGGGAAGGTTGCAACTTTTCACAACACATTGTATTATGATAAGGATTCAGGAAGAACTAAAGAGTACAGTATTTAGAGTAAGAAAGAAAACTTAAATTCAATTACTTAAAACAACAGAAGAAAACAATAAAAGTAGAAATCAATAAATGTTAGAAAACAAGTATCATTAATCTGACCAAGCCACAGCCACTCAACACATACATGAGTCCCCCTTAATACTCACCTTCCGCTGCCCTCCAGGTCGGTGTGTTGTACTGCAAGGCCGGCCAGACCACCGAGGAGGAGATGTACAACAACGAGGGAGCTGGTCCGGCCTTCTCAGAGTTCCTGGAGATGCTTGGCCAGCGGGTCAGACTGAAGGACTTTGACAAGTACCGCGGCGGCCTGGACAAGAAGAGTGAGTGAGGGAGGCAGGGAGGGAGGAGGAGGGAGGGTGTGGGGCTGAGTGATAGGAGGAGAAAGGGTGACTCTGTTAGATGAATGTGTGCAAAACCTTATATAATCTCAAACTTGTTAAATATATTGTTATATAAACACTACAACACTGAACACAATAAGTATTCAAGTCACAGAATTACAAATGTTAAATAGATGAATAATTGATGGTAGAATATGAATACTGGTAAGCCAAGTCAAGTCACATTGTCCAATTTCCACCATGACAGCGGACTCAACAGGGCTCTACAGCGTGTACAACCAGTACCGGGACGTGGAGGTGATGTTCCATGTCTCCACACTCCTCCCCTTCACACCTAACAACCGCAAGCAGCTCCTACGCAAACGCCACATTGGGAACGACATCGTCACCATCGTGTTCCAGGAGCCCGGAGCCCCACCCTTCAGCCCCAGACACATCCGCAGTCACTTCCAGCATGTGTTCATTGTGGTGCAGGCCATCAACCCGTGCACTGAGAACACACAGTACAGGTGAGGGAACAGTAGTAAACTTGAGGTGAATCTAATGCATTCATGTCATTCTGGAAGGTGTAACTCATGCTGTGATTTAAAGGATCTGTAATTATTTGTATTTAGTAGAGAGAGTTTGGTCTTTCCTGTCCGTAATGAGAAAGATATTGCTTCCATTTACTGAGAGGGAGGTCATAATCTATCTTGAATATCTACTCTATCTCTGAATATTTACTAAGGAGCCTCTTTTTTTACTATTTTATTATTTTTTTTTGTTAATTAATTTATTGTTATTATTTTTTTTTATATATATATAACTGAGGAAACTGTAATATAACTAAATGCATCTTAATGAGACTCTAATCCCCTTTGTGTGTGTTGATAAGGTTCTGATCCCCTCCCTTCCTTCCTTCCCCCTGATCAGAGTGACAGTGAGTAGGTTCAAGGACGTGCCTCTCTTTGGTCCCATGATGCCTGAGGCCGCCACCTTCCCCAAGTCCAAGGCCTTTACTGACTTCCTCTTAGCTAAGGGTGAGTGGAGTCTTGTTTCTACTCCTACTGTTGTTTTACTCCCTCAGGAAATCAACTGAAAATATAGAAAGTGATGTTATGAAGAGTACAGATAAAATTAGTTTGTTGCTTATTTCATCTTGTGCTGTGTCTATATATTTTTATTTTGTACATGTTTCTTTGTTCTTCATGTATTTTTCTTATTCATACTGCTGCATTCCTCTCCTTTTCCTCTTTCATCTCCTCCTTTATTTCCCTTTATATGTCTCCTTTCTCTATCCTAAAGTCACCCTAATTTTTGCCTCTTATATCTTCCTCTTCCCTTACTCTCTCTTCATCATCTCTCCATTCCTCACCTCTCTCTCTCTCTCTCCTTCCCATCTTCCTCCTCCCTTACTCTCTCTTCATCATCTCTCCTTTCCTCACCTCTCTCCTTCCTATCCTCTTCAGTTCATCTTTATTTATGCCTCTCTCCTTTCCCCTCCTTTCTCCTATACCCTGCAATCAGTTCCATCTTTATTTATGCTTTCTGTCCTCTTCTCTTCCCCTTGGTCCAGCCATCAACGGGGAGATGGCAGCGCTGCGTTCCGAGAAATTTGCAGCGATGGCGACGCGCACACGACACGAGTACCTGAAGGACCTGGCGCTGAACCACTCCACCTCCACCACCCTGGATACCTCCACTAAATTCTGTGAGTCTTACTATGGGTGTTAGGATGACCTCAAGTGTTGGTGGAGGTGTTCATTTGTTGTCTGTGTTTAGGCTTTGTTCTCTTACTGCTACTTCACTGATTTTTTTTTATTTATGTATTTATTATGATTATTGTTATATTGTTATTATTTATTTATTTATTTATTTTTATTTTTATTTTATTTTATTTTATTTATTTATTTTTTTTTATTTATTTATTTATTTATTTATTTATTTATTTATTTATTTATTTTTTTTCTTCTTCTTCTTCTTCTTCTTCTTCTTCTTCTTCTTCTTCTTCTTCTTCTTCTTCTTCTTCTTCTTCTTCACTGACAAGATAAGAGTAGCAGTGTTTTCAAGCCTTTCTCTTTTGACCTTGAACCTAAAGTTAGATGAACACCTGGTAGTCATGTTATCACTCATGTTATTCTTCCCTTCCCTTGCAGCACTCATGGGATTCTCTCGGGGCAGCAAGAAGGACAAGCGGGGCATCAAGTACATTCCAGACGTCTCAGTGCGCGGGGCTCTCTCTTGGCCCATGACTGTACACGACGCAGCACTCCAACAGAACGTAAGTACTCAACACCACACTCTTTCTCTACCTCCACTCACTACACTCTTATTACCTACTCCATCCAACTCTCACCCACTCCATGACTTAATAAAAAAAAATTGATATATAAATCCAATATTATTCTGTTTAATTTTCTTTCAAACCTTTTCAGCTTCTTCCATATAATTTCTTTCTTCCCCATCCCTGCCTTCCCACATCACCCATTCCTACCCATTTATGAAGCCAGTGGTAGAAAGGTGGATTTTATAGTCTGTTCTGTGCTCCAGGTGGACTGTGTGTTGGGTGTCTCGCTGGACTCAGTGGTGGTGGTGGAAGAGGCAACAGCAGCCGTCATCTTTGCCGCACCTTGCAAGAGTGTCATTGGCTGGACCTTGAGGCCGCAGCAAGGGTGAGTCAGGGAGAATGGAAGGGAAGGGAAACAGGATGAGGTGACACTTCCACAAAACAAAGAAGCAGAGGATGTGGTTTTTATTTCTGATTGTGATGATCTTCTTTTTCTTCTCCATTTCTATTTATTGTCTCACATTTCCAAGAGAAGGTGAGGTGCATCAATAACATTCCCTCTCCACCTTTCCTCCCTTGGCAGGCTGCGGATCTTCTACCACCAGGGGGAGTGTCTGCTGGTCCACCTTCGGCCTGGCACACCCGAGGCCGAAGGTGAGGAGATGTTAGCTGAGGTGGTGGCCAGGCTATCAGCAGTCACCCAGGGAGCTGATACACAGGTGAGGGACACATGCACAGTAACTAATGATCATATAAACCACTACATTAATAAAGACAAGAGGATGACCGCATAGAAGTGAAGATACCAAACTTCATGGTTATTAAACACTAACATTGAGTGACATGGTAAACTATCCACTACAGGACCTGGTGCTGCGACGTAACCCTGCTGGTCTGCTGGGGTTCAATGTGCAGCAGGATGGTGTGATCACTGAGGTGGAGCCGTATGGTTTGGCCTCACAAGCTGGGCTGCGGCAGGGTGCTAGGCTGGTGGAGGTGAGGCTTCCTGTTCCTGTCAGTCTGTCAGTTACGTAATCAGTCAGCCAATCAATCATGTAGCTAATCATGTGGCCAGTCAGTGAGTCATGTAACCCGGTAACCCTTTCCTCCCCCTCACCACAGATCTGCACGGTGACCCTCGCCACACTGTCTCAGGAGCAGATGGTTGACCTCCTCAAGACCTCCATGACCGTCACCGTCACCGTGGTGCCGCCCCACCCTGACGGGGCGCCCCGGAGAGGGTGTAATGTCCCCACCTGTGGCTTCCTCCTGGGGGGCAGCGAGGGGGACTACGAGAACCTCACCACCCCTGAGCAGCTGTCCTCCCGCAAGCACCACCACCACCATCACCACCATCACCACCCACATCACCACCGCAAGTCATCACATCACAGGGAGGGGCCCAGGTAAGGCTTCAAGGTTGTTTGGGGTGGAGAGAGAGATATTTCTTATTTTATTTTTAACATTACAACTTCAATTAATTAATCTAAAATTCTGTGGTTTTCAAGTGGCAATTATTTTTATTTAACCTTCACTATTACTTCCTGAATCTGTGGCTTTGTACTGCTCAAGGGGTGCAGTGTTTTAACTTATTTTTAAGAGCCCTTTTGGGGGATGTCGGCTTAGTATATAGATAGATAGATAGATATGTATATAGATAGACAATCTGGCTTAGTGTGTGGGTCTGTGGTGTTCAAAGCATCACACACTTCCACACTTGGGTCACAGGATCAGATCTAGAACATTTATTTATTTATTTATATTTATTTTATTTTTATTTATATATTTTTTTTATATATACATTTAAAGGGTACTGGCCAAGGGCAAACAAAAATAGGTTAAGAAATAAATCCCACTTATCGCCAGGAGTACTATTGTAAAACTATTGCACCTGTAGGCCTAGAAGATCACCTGGAATAGACATAGAACACGTAGTGATTAAAAAAGGTGAACAATGTCAGGTATAGATAAAATGTTCAAAAATCAAAGTGAAGGTGATTGATGTGACTTACGAATCATCAGTCATAAGTCAATAAGTCAGAGTATCATCATCATCATCAGTCAACAAGTCAGAACACAGATCGTCATTATACAAAGTTAACAAGATGATGAGGAAAAAATATATATGCCTGAAGGAGGGAAAGAAAAAAAAAGAGAGAGAGAGAGAGACAGAAGGGTAGTGTAGGCCAGACAGTTTATAGCGTGGGAGCCAAGCCGCTTCCCTCCCTGGCCCTCCATCAGGTATGACCGCAGCCTGTCGCCTCCACGTTCCAGCAACAGTTCAGGCTACGGCACCGGCAGCTCATCCCGCTCCTTCTCAGACCACCCGGACCCCACACGCCAGACCACACACGCACCAACTACCCACTCCGGGGATAGACAAGTGAGTAATTGGTCTCCTTACGTCATTTATAGTCTTGGAAAACTGTTTAACTCTTTGTATGTGGGATAAGTATTGTTTAGTGTGAGTGACTGACTGACACACACACTGCAAGGAATGATATTAACTTCAGTCATAATCAAAATTCCTCAACAGAACAACAACACCTCAAACAACAACAACAACAACAATAATGGTAGTAGCAGCGGAGACTATGAGACAGCCGGGGAGGGTGAGCGCGGCGGCAGCAGTGGCGGCGTGGAGGGGACGGGAACACTGTCCAGCACAAGCTCCGGCCACTCCAGCGACCAGTGGACGGAACCGCTGGACGAACCCACTGACTCACCACCACCACCACTACCTGCACGCTCAGCCCAGGTGGGTGTTGATGTTTGTATTATATCTCTCTTATCTCTTTTTATTCTCTCTCTCTCTCTCTCTCTCTCTCTCTCTCTCTCTCTCTCTCTCTCATCCATGCATGCACACCTATTTAAATCAACAATTCTGCATTTTTCGTATTGAAGTAGTTGACATTACTATCATTATTATTAATACCATTACTACTAGTTTGTTTTTTAATTTCCTCAATAATCATAACATTGTACTTGTGATGAAGTGAATTAAACTCCCTGATATTAGTTAGCTCTTGGTTTTGTTATTATTGTCATTATTAACTTAACATTTCTTTTTGATCGTGTGTACCCTAGTGGGCATCTTGACAAGTTAGTAGCCTGGCTTGTGTACGGTAGTAGGTGTAGTGGAATGGTTTGTGTAACTGGATGACCTGCAAGCAATGTGTGTGTGTGTGTGTGTGTGTGTGTGTGTGTGTTAGTAGAGTGATTAGTAGCTCATTAAATTAACAATAAAGGTTCTTCATATCTTTTCTATAAATCTCATCACCCTTCATTGCCTCCTAGTCTTAATCCTTTTTCCTTTCTCTCAATTTTGATCCTTCCTTTCCTTCACCTCCTCATGTTTTCCTTCTTTTCTATCAATCCTTCCATCTTTCCTCTATTTCCTGACTTTTCTTCATCTCTTCCCCTTTCCCCATCCATCCTCTTCCCTTCTCACCATCAAAAAACATCACAACTTCTACTATTTCTCCTAATCATCACCCTTCCTCCTTTCCCTTTTCCTTGACCTTCCTTGCATCACAAATATCACCACCACCACCTCCACCTCTCCCCTCAGAGCACCAAGAGACGAGGGGAGTTCTTCCACCCCTTCCACGGGCGCAGCACCTCCTCCCCCTCCACCCACCACCACCACCCACCTCACCCACACTCACACCACCCACCCCCATCAGCATCCCCAACAACATACACCACACTGCACCACACCACACAAGGCTACACATCTAACTCCCCCGCCCCACCACTCCCCACCACGGGCTGCCCCTCCGCCTCCCCCTCACCCACACTGGCCTGGCCGCTCCCTTCCCTTGACTCCTCACAGGGGTCAGACAACGATAATTATGCCGTGCCTCCCCCTCACCCCCGCCCGCTGCTCCCCGCCACCCCAGAGGAACCACCGCCAGTAAGGATGATGGTCATACTCCGTTTTCTACGCTGATGTCTTCTCTCTCCTGATTGGTCACTTGTGTGGTGGAGGGTTGCCTGCTTGTATGATTGATTGCTTTTGTTTTGTTTAGGGATGTTTCTGTACTTTATTATTTTTTCTCTCTGTTTATTTGTTGTTGTGTTTTAGTTAATGTTTTTTGTTTTTTGTTGCCTGTGTTATTTTATCGTTATTGTTATTATTTTCCTTAGTAGTTTACTGTTCTGTATTTTATTTATTTGTTTTTATTTATTTATTAATTTTTTTCCCTCTCCTTTGTGTAGTTTTGTTTTGGTTGTGCATCTCAGTTAAGAAAGTTTAAATTTAGCTACTTTAACTTATTTTTTTGTTGATCAATTGTTTTTTGTCAATTAGTTTGTTTTATTAATGAAAGAGAGAGAGAGAGTGCTTCTCATGCATACATTTTCACTTTACCATTCCTCTCACAGCATCTCTGCGGCAGGATGGGTGACTGCCTTGAAATATCCAGAGACTCATTTACCAGTCAATGAATGTACAGTTAGTTTACATCTCCTGTGTGTGTGTGTGTGTGTGTGTTCGTTAGTCTATTTAGTGTAATTGTTGATATAGATTTTGTGCTTGACCTTATTGTTCTGGTGTATGAGTCTGGTTGTCTTTGTTTTAGTGTAGTGTAGTGTCACCTGTTTTGGAATGGCCTGTAATTCTATAGAGGTATTCTTTTTACATCATTAATCTTGCATGGTGTCGTGTAGATATAAAAAAAACTGCAAATCCTTCTTCACTCCTTCAAGTTTATATCACACTTAATGGCTGCTTCTCGTTAACCCAAGCAGAACTATATGGTCTATAACTACGTATAATCACCTTAACACACTAATATTCATGATTTTTATGGCATTATAAACCTTTCTTGGTACTGGAAACTGTGTAGAATCTTAAGTATAGTTGTGATTCCTGGTTTTTGTTATGCACTAATAATAATATGCATCATGGTAGTATTTTTAGTTATGGTGATTCTAGTGGTGCAAAGTAACTCATTATTTAGGTTGGGAGGTTGTCATGGGATGTGTGGTGAGTGTTGAGGTTATTCATCACTTTTTTATGGGTTGTTCATCACTTCTTTGGGTTGTGTGGTGAGTGGTAAGTGGCAAGACTGTTTACCTTTTCCTTATCTTCCTCCAGGCATCATGTATGTGTGTGTGTGTGTGTGTTAGTTGTGTAAGTGAGTGTCCAGCCTGACTCCTTAATCTTATCTCAACACTTTGGATGATAACAGTGCCAATCAGACCAAACATACGCAACATTAAACTCTTGCAATCAGTGCCGTTTATTCTCACTCATTCGGGGTATTTAAAGCAGTATAAATGCTAGACTATCTTTCCTTATAAATGATAATTCCTATAAATGGGGTATAAATGATTCATTCCTAATATTGTGGTTCTTCATACTTATAAATTGGTTCTTGTTGAGTTTTTTGAATTGTTTATTTTTTATTTTTGCTGATTTGTGGTGATTAGGAAAGGGGGAGAGAGAGAGAGAGAGAGAGAGAATAGATTGGCCATGAAATAACATGTACCTGTATTTAAAAGAAGAAAAAAAAAGAAAAAAAATTGAGAGATAAAAATAGTGTTCAAATAATACATAGTTAAACACAGATCAGCCTCACCATTACCACACCTCACCACACTTCACCACACCCTTCTTCCTTCCCTCCCTCCCTCCCAGCAGCAGCCCGGCGCCGGTGACTACGACAACGCTCCCTTGCGGCCCAGCGAGGCGGCGGTGGCGGCTCGGCTCAGGAGTGGCAGTGAACACCCGGTGCCGAGTCCCCCGCCGGGTGTCAGCCAAGGCCAGGTGTGTGTGTGTGTGTGTGTGTACAAGGCTAGAGTGAAGCTTGTGTTGTCTTACTTCCACATCTGCTTTTACCTAATCATGTGTTTGTATGTCTATTTGTGTGTTCATGTTATTTATTGGCTTTATTTTTTATTTTTTTATTTAATTTTTTTTTTTACCTGGCTTTGTTTACTGGTTTTTATTTTTTATTTATTTATTTATTTATTTTATTTATTTTTATTTTTTTTTTCTTGATTGATTTGTTGACCTTCTCACTTTGTACAGGTGAGTGAGTACCTGGCGTGGCGTAACGAGCGTCTCAATGGCAACATGAGGTCAAGTAGTCTTCCTGGCCACCTCCCTCGCCCCCCCGGCCAGGATGACCCCCCGGCCACACCCTTGGACCGCCTACACCCTACACGCAGCGAAGGTAACTCACCCTACTACTCCTAGGTTGAATAAGGATTTAATAGTTTCATTGTTGCCTCCCTTCCTCTCTTCCCTTTTTTCTTTTCCTTCCTCCATCCCTCCTGTTTTTTTCCTAGTACTTGTCACATTTTTTTCTCTCCTTCCTCAGTTCCTTATCTCTTTCCCTTTTTCATTTAATTCTCTCCCTCTCTCAGCTAATCCCTCACCCATCCCTTCCTCCTCCACAGATGAGCTCTCAGGGAGGCAGCGGTTCCCCCAGTAGCCGCCACCAGCACCGTGGGGGGAGCATCACCCCGTCCTCAGCCTCCTCCCGCAACCAGTCACCTCGCACAGTGGCAGCCGAGGCCAGACTGAGGCAGGCGGCCGCTCCACGTAAGACTAGCCAGCGCAACTCAGCCAATCTTGGTGCTTCATCCAACCTTCAGGAAGAACTGTTTCGTCTCATCAACCCAGACTATATATCCGATGGTGACGGTTCCAGGGAGGGAAGGGAGGGTGGTGAGCAGCCAAGAACATACAGTCTGGGGATCCCTGCGCCAGCCAGAACCACCACCACCACCACCACCACCACCACCTCAGACAAGTCCTCAGCCAAGCCAGGAGGAGGAGGGCTGGGTGTGGAACGCAGCAACCCTCCCATGCATTTACTGAGCTCCAGCAAGCCTCCTCCCCCCCAGAACACAGCCATGGGGTACCGGAGTCATCCCCAGCAGCCACACCCGGCCCTCATCCCCCCCCTTGGCCGAGACAACCCCCCTGATGGCCCATCCCAGACCACACAGCAGACTGAGGTTGCCGAGGTGGTGGTCTTGACTGCTCGTCCGGCCACTGTTATTTCTAACTCGTCCACTTCCAGTCCTGCCCCGACCAGTGAACAGAAGGGTGGACCAAACACAGACAACAGGATGAGAGGCCAGACCCACCAGGGTGACCTTGGCCTCAGGGCACCACCACAGGACAGGTGAGGCTCTCACTACATGGGTTTGTGGTGTTGTCTAAACACTACAACTTTATGCTGCAACCTCAACTAAAGTAACAATTGTCTACCAGTGACATTTTCTTTTCCTTTTTGACTTTTAATTCCCCGTCCCCAGCAAAAGTCACCCTCGAGTGGAAGCGCAGGAGGACAAAAAGAACACCGAGGGCAAGGAGTGGGAGCGAGGCAGTGTGCCGGGCCTGGATGTGGACCAGGAGTGGACGAGTCTGGTCAACACTGCAACCCAGGCTATTGAGAAGAGTGTGGAGGTTGGTGGAGCACCCGCCCGTCCCCCCCCTCCCCCTCCCTCACAGTGGCCGCCTCATCACCATCCCCAGCACAGGTAAGTGTTAGTCTGGTGATGATTCTTTAGTTTATTATTTTTCCTGATTTTTCCTTGGTCTCAACTCAAGTACAAGAAAAGGCCAAGTTGTATGAAGGAAGTGAGAGAAACAATAATAGGGAATCCACATTGAGACAAAAAGTGATACTTAAGGACTGAACAAATAAAATGGTGTGATTAGTCACCTAGCCATTGTTACACCATTCACTGTAAGGTCAAGTGTTGGTGTTGGTGTTGTTGCAGTAGAAGGAAGAGAAGAAAGTTTATTTAGCAATGTATAATTTGGTTCAGTATTT
Organism: Metacarcinus magister; assembly: GCA_029783475.1. Classification (NCBI taxonomy): domain Eukaryota; kingdom Metazoa; phylum Arthropoda; class Malacostraca; order Decapoda; family Cancridae; genus Metacarcinus; species Metacarcinus magister. The sequence goes on from JAPQNM010000034.1 coordinate 1,398,491, forward strand.
CACTAGCAGCAGCAGCAGTATTATTATTATTATTATTATTATTATTAGTAGTAGTAGTAGTAGTGATCCTAAGACTCATCTTGCCTTTACCTGCTAAACATCCTCCCACTCACCCATCACCTCCTTGCATCAGGGTGGGTGACAGTGCCAGTGGGACGGAGACTCCCCCCGTTCACCCTGACCGTGTGGCACAACTGGAGCGACGGCTGGCAGAGGAGCAACAGCGGTCAGAGCAGCTGGAGGACGAGGTGAGTCAGCTGCGTAATGAGAACCGCAAACTTCAGGAGGACAGCCGTGCTGCTGCCCAACAGTTGCACCAGTTCACTGAGTGGTTCTTCAACACCATTGACAAGACATAAAGGAGGTGACTGTTGATGGTGTCACTTACTCCCCCACCACACCTCACCCCACACCTCCCTACACTCTCACACCCCCAAAGAAAAGAAACCACAGCCCTCCTGTGCAGCTGACTCTCACCTCCCCCCACACCCCAAAGAAAGAGGGCACCAGGACACCTGAGGGCCGTCCCACCACAGCTGCACCAGTACTCCAGTTGTTGGTTCTGTAGTATCAACAGCAGGAGCAAGTTAAGTTTAATGTGTTTGGTGGGTTATCACCTGCAGATTACAGTCAGATTGCATTCTCAGCAGCCAGGAGATACACTTGGTTTGTGGGGATTCCTTCTCTGTACTCATACATGTTGGAAAATATCAGTGCTCTTGAACTAATCTAAAGGAAAATGCTATCAACTTTTCAGTATACATATCAGTGTTTGGAAGAACATGCCTATTGCTGTCATTCTGTGAAATGATTTGTTGAACATTGAATCCGTTTCATGTGTAATTTCATATATCTTTGGACCATGTTTCTGACAACACCCTAAGCCAGCGCATCCCCCTTGGGAAGGTGTGCATGTGTGTAGTGTATTCTGCAGATTTTAGCCTTAGTGGTGTCCAACACTGCACCTGAGAGTTATGATGCATCTCCTAAGGAGCATGATGTAATAAGAGGCATTCTCAATACCAAATTGGCTTAGAATTAGAACTGAACTCCCATCAGGTCATCCTTCACTATTCATCACCCACCCATACTGGCTGCCTCTCACCCCTTGTCCTGCCGTCCAGAGACTCGACTCGGCAAGCCTACTTAACTTTAACCCAAGCTGAAAGTGCCTTTTTCGTTACCAACGTGGCGCTGCCTCCTCCTGCCACCGATGGGCAGCAGCACACCCCACCCCACCCCCCCACCTGCCCCCAACAGCCACAAGGAGAGCCGGGGCAGCGCCACAGTGTTCGTTTTATTCCCCTAACGGAACTTCTCCGAGTGCCTCGTCTCCACACGTTGACTAAAGCCAAAGAGCGTTTTGTTTCTCCCTCCGGGAATGAGGAAATCTATTAACCGCAATGTACAATAAACAAAGCGTTTAAGCCAAGTAATTGAAGGTTAGTTTGTAAGACTTTGGTAATGTTGCAGCAGGAGTGGTCTGGTTGACAGATTGAGTGTCATATATGGAATTACCTCCCCGGAAGCCATTTTTGATTACTTATGGTATGTATGTATGTTTGTGTGTGTATAGTATGCTGCAACACTTAGCACCGATAGGACTAGTAGAGTATATTGATTACTTTTGTATCAGTTTTTATTTTTGTCTGTAATAGAATAATAGAAAGTTAACCTGAACCACCACCACTTTTCCTTTACCTCCACCTGACTGAAGAGGACAAGGATAAAGGTGAATACCGAGTACAACTTTATTATTAACAATATACCATTACATATTCAATACCATTTATACAATGCACACACCTTGTAACAATGACAACCAGAGCCATCCACAGGACAGGGAGATGGAAAGCACATACTGCACGCCCTCAACCCTACCACCACAACACCCTTCCTTCCATGCATTACATCGTTCCTCTGGCAAACTGCAGCTAAAAGATCACTTCAAACGCAGGCACGCTGGGCTGGGCTGATGCATCTCCAGGTCACAGTTTGCCAAAAGTACGAGGTAATGCAGAAGCAATGTGGTGCAGCGAGGGTTGATGTGCATTACATTCACACGGAATGTTGATTTTTTTTAGTTGCACTAATCATTAATTTTTCCCAACAATACACTCCTATAATTTTTTGTACTAAAAAAAATATATGATAATAATAATCAGGAGATAAAATATACAAGTGGTAGCAGACCTCCTTCTACATGTACCTACGGAATCACCAACACTGATCATCACACAAGAATGGTTAGACAGACCACTCGTCTAGGTGGTGAGACGACGGCCATTGTGCTCAGAGGCTGCAAGTTAGGCCAGGCAGGACCCAATGCTAATAAATAGAAGCCACCATTACCTTGCCAAGGGCGAGGACAGTGGTGGCCGGATATTTGCCATTCTATCACCACCACCACACAACACACTCCCTAACCTTCCCTACACAACCCTATGGGCCTATATATCACTACACACTAACAAGATTTAGTAAACACTTGTCTGGTAAAGAATAACTTGAAGGACTGCTGGCTCATTCCATACTGCACAAATGATCATCTAACTCATCAGTTACTTGAAGATGGAGTCGTAAAATGTCTTTCAGTAGCGACTATGTGTGTGTGAAAGGAGTGTGTGTACCACATTGTGTATGTGTGTGTTGGTTTGAGCACACACATGCACAGTACAACACCCTCCCCCCCTACATACTGCCAGCTGGTCTAAGGCTCCCCACTAGGCTGTGTGGGGCTAATACATACAACCATTGAAAGTGTTTGTTCTGCAAGTGTGTTTGCCAGCCGCTCTTAGATCGTCCTGCTGATGATTGTTGTTATTGTGAAGGGCCGGGGGTGGTAGGACTTTGTGCAATCCATCTTTGCGCTGGTTATGTTGCCCCTGTGTCTGTCATCCACTTGCCCCGTGGAAATATGCTGGGGACACCAATGGGGACACATCACCCCAAAGGATACCCCAGCACAGTACTGTCCAGAGTGTGATGGGAGGTGCTGCCCCACTCCACCACATGTTGGAGTTGCAGCAAACTAGAGCAGCAGCGGCGGCGGCAGCAGCAGCAGTGGTAACGTTAGGAAGAGGCTTACGTGGGCTGGGGTGTGTTAGGTTAGGGTAGGGTAGGGAAGGGAAGGGGGCAGGTGGGTGGCATCACAATTTACATTTATACATACACAGTTAAGCCGCGTTCTGGCTCGGCAAAGAAAGGCCCCTGGAAATTATGCAATGGTCTCTCTCCGCGTACCACGAATGGGTTATATATATCTATGTATATGTTATTTATAACAGTAAAATATTCACATCAATAACTGACGTCACGTGGGGATGAGGGCGAGGAGGGGGAGGGGATGAGAGGCTTCAGTCTTTGCTCGGACAAAGTGAAGGTGCCACCAGACTGTTGTTGGCTTTCTTACTGGCTGGCTGGCTGGCTTGTGTAGGGTTGTGAGTGTGTGTGTTAGTGTTGTGTGTGTGTGTGTGTGTGTGTGTGGTTGCCTCTAGAGAGGGAGTGAGGGGCCTCAGGAGGGGGGAGGCGCCCTGATCATCCTCACTACTTACGAAGTCTTGGTGTAGAGGTAGATGGCCACAATGAGACCGTACAGACCCAATACCTGTGGAGGGGAGGGAAGAGTCAGTGTTATCAGACCACCATCATCATCATCAGTCAGTATTCCAATCCACACACACAAGGCAGCCTCCCTACAGGAACAACTACCATTCCTCTCCCTTCAGCAATCTTACCTCAGCGAAGATAAGAATGAGGATCATGCCGACAAAGAGGCGGGGCTGCTGGGCTGTCCCTCTCACACCGGCGTCACCAACAATACCGATGGCAAACCCAGCGGCAAGACCAGACAGACCCACGGAGAGGCCAGCACCCAAGTGAACGAAGCCCCTGCGGATGAAGGAAGGCGGTGAGGTGGAGGAGGTGGTGTGAGGAGGGAAGTTTGTGTTTTGGTGTAGAGAGAGGTGGTGGTGATGAAGGGAAGTAAGGTGTGAGTGGTGGTGTGGAGCTGTAGAGGTATGGTGAAAGTCCCTTAAGATAACAGGGTTTTTATATGGTAGATGGTTGTGGGTGGTGTTGTTGTGGACAAGTAAATGTTCCTGGGTTAGTGTAGAAGTACTTGATATATAGTAACTAACACTTGTTGCTAATAGATTGGAGGGAGTGTAATAAAACATTTAAATACACACTCTGGGAAACATAATCGAAATTGCATGATATAAAAACATAAATATCACTCTAACCCTCTTCCTACCTTGCCAAATCAAATAATGAAACACTACATCCACTAACAAATATAGCAGCTTATAGAATAGAGTCCCACACAACCCTTGATCCCACACTCACTGGTAGAGGGTGTATCCCTGATCAGCAGCATCCAGCTTGCCAGCCAGCAGCACCGCCACCACCAGGCCGTAGATGGCAATGATACCAGCCATCACCACAGGGATGATGCACTTCATGATGAGCTCCGGCCGCATCACCGACATGGCTGCAATGCCCACGCCGGACTTGGCCGTGCCATAGGCGGCCCCCAGCGCTGGAGAGAGACAGGTGAAGGAGTTAGGGAGTGGACAAAGAGTGTGGTGGTTGTGTGGTGTTGTGTAAGGACTTCAAGTTTGTGGGATACTTAGGTTATAGTTGCGTTGGTGTGCTTATCATTTTTGTCCTTACTTATATATATGGAAAAAGACAAATATATAAGGTTAATTAAATAGGGGTTCTATATTTGTCTGGCAATAATAGTTCAAAGTCTGGCTACACTCAAACTGAACCATCAATGGATATAAAAAAAATAATGAAACTAAAAAAATAACAGCAATGCCATTTTCTTTTCAAATTGATAGGGAAACCCAGAGCACTTTCACTTTGTCAATTGTAACCCACCAATGGAATGAGGTCAATGTCAGGTCATGTAACTTTCTACTCAATTGGTCATGAATAATCAGCTGAAAAAGAGCGTCAGGGCTTAAAACACCCTGCATGAAAGAAAGCACAAGGAGGAAGAGAAGAAAAATAATACAAATCAACATTATTGTGAAAATTTTACAATGAAGAAAACCAAACCTTTCCAATGTATTCACTCCAGTGCTTTTATTAACAAGAACAACAACAAAAAAAGTGGAATAGGAGGTGAAACAATCTGACATTTGAAGAGGGTGATAAATGGAATAAGTTTTGCCAAATACACTTTAATGGCAGATTCCAGACCATTGAAGTAGAAAATTATTTAGGATTTGAGACTAAACAGTAAGGCAGATGAAAGGCATAGGAGACCAGACGCAGGAAGGAAAAAAACATTATAAAAAGCTAAATTATAACCCCAACAGTATATATATAAAAAAAATAAATAAATAAATAAATAAGCCTTCAGTGGTTATAAGGGTGAAAAGAATGAAAATTAATGAAAAGTCACATTAGAAGGAAAGTCAAAGGGAGATGAAACTTAACGTAATAGGCAGTCACATGAGAAGGCAAAGTGAAAGGGGGAAGGAAATGAAGGCAGTAGAACAAAAATCTTATACGGTTAGAAAAGTAGAGGTAAAAAAGTCACATTAGAAGGTTAATATAAAAAATAGGAAAAGTCACATACATATATAACTACATACAAGGAGGATTAGGCGGGGGGGTTGGGGGGGCGGGGGTTGGAGTGGCAGTAGTAGTAGTAATAGTAGTTATAGTAGTAGTAGTAGTTATAGTAGTAGTAGTAGTTATAGTAGTAGTAGTAGTAGTTATAGTAGTAGTAGTAGTAGTTATAGTAGTAGTAGTAGTAGTTATAGTAGTAGTAGTAGTAGTTATAGTAGTAGTAGTAGTAGTTATAGTAGTAGTAGTAGTAGTTAGTAGTAGTAGTAGTAGTTATAGTAGTAGTAGTAGTAGTTATAGTAGTAGTAGTAGTAGTTATAGTAGTAGTAGTAGTAGTAGTAGTAGTAGTAGTAGTAGTTATAGTAGTAGTAGTAGTAGTTATAGTAGTAGTAGTAGTAGTTATAGTAGTAGTAGTAGTTATAGTAGTAGTAGTAGTTATAGTAGTAGTAGTAGTAGTAGTTATAGTAGTAGTAGTAGTAGTAGTTATAGTAGTAGTAGTAGTAGTAGTAGTAGTTATAGTAGTAGTAGTAGTTATAGTAGTAGTAGTAGTTATAGTAGTAGTAGTAACAACGGTAGTGGTAATAACTGTAGTAGTAATAGTAGTAAAACTATAATAATTAGTAACAATTATCATCATTAGTAGTAGTATCAGAAACAGGAAACAATGACTAACAAAAATCAATAACAACGACAAGAGTAATAGTAAAGAGCAATTAAGACAAAACACACCTCCCCCCGCCCGGCCCCCCCGCCCACGCCTAGTCACAAGGGGGTCAAGATAACGCTATGCCCGCCTTACTTACACCTATAACTACGTCTTACTACTACCACCACCACCACCACCTGGGCCAAACCTAATTACGCCCACGCTAACCAGGTGATCTTAGGCTACACATTACACAACCAGCTCATTCCTATTCAAATTAAACCCCAACACACACACACACACACACACACGTTAAGATGGAAAACTCATGCACTAAAGATAATAATGACTTTTAAGAGTAAAATTAACCTCATAGCCTCTCCTAAAATTCCCTCCTTCAGTAGTAGTTATAGGAGGTCATATTTCAGCCCCAAGACTCCAGCCAGTGCTAAGAATCGATACAGAGAAACTAGGTCATAGATATAAGGTCACAGTAGCTACAGTGACCTTATAAACACCTTATAAGATTTCCTCCTTCAATATGTGAGGGAGGAGGTCACAAATTAGCCCCAAGACCCAGAGTAGAATGAGAATCGATACAGTGAAGCTAGGTCATAGATATTAGGTCACACTAGGTAAAATGACCTTATAATCATCCTTACAACATTTCCTCCTGTAATATGTGTGGGAGGAGGTCACAAGATAGCCCCGAGACCCCAAAGAGTAAGAATCGATACAGTGCAGCTTGTTCCTATATATAATGGGTGACAGGAGTTAACAATACTTACAGCTGAACACGATGGCTGAGGTGGCGCCCATTACGCCAAAGAATGGGGAGTACATAGGGTTTTCTGCGTCGCCCATTTTGGTGGATTATTGGTGTGTGAAGGCGGTGGTGAGGACAGAAGGAGAGAGAGAGAGGTGTGCAGCCTTCCTCCGTGACGTCAGCAGAGTGAGTGACGAGCCTCTGAGTCCCGTGATACTATCCTGCATACTGATTGGCTCTGCTAGTCACAACACCCGCCTCTACGCCATTCACAGCTCGCCTTTCATACCGCTTAGGCTTCTACAGACACGGGTTTGTTCAGCGGGTTCTCATTGGTTGGTTTGGTACTCTATGCCGGCCAATGGTGGAGGGTTTGGGTTATCGTGTAGGCGTCTTGACATAGGGTTTGTGTGAAAGTCTGTGATTGGACGGCGCCGGCCAATCATGTGACCGGATGCATAGTTTGATACGGAATCACATGATCGATTTTGTAAAGTGTATTTAAGTGATTATTTGGTTTTGATAGGGATTTTGATATTGTATTTTTATGGATATTTAATACATGCATTATGTGAAGGTTTTGATCTGTATTAACTTTCACAATGATGAGTTATATCAGTAATCCTGGAAACAAATGTCACCGTAAATAATCTACATGTATATTACTTTTCTGAAGCATTATATTCTTTACAATGTTAATTATTTAATTTTAAAAATATATATGAACTTTCATAGTGATTATTAACAGTAAATACTAGGTTTAACAAAGACCAAATATGCAGACTTGTGATATTTAAGCTCATGATAGATTATATAGAGGCTTGAAAAGTAAATATGATAGCCCATATTTTTAGAAATAACATTGTAAGACAAAAAAGAAGATAACATAAGAGTTTCATCATTTATTTATTTACCTGTTTGTCACTGAGTGTAAAGTGTAAACAAACAAGATGGCGACGCACATGCCGGGCGTTAGAATGACAGCCAGACAGGTGATGCAGCCTTGACGCGTGAGGCACACCACCCTGCCGCCCACACACACCTGGCAAACTATATCCTGCCGTGATGCTGGCCAAGGCTGGGAGTGTCATGTACTTTGAACTGGAATGTTAAGAACACACCAGTGGAGGATGTCGTGCGTGAAGAGGCAAGGGTAATGAATGACCTCATTGGATGGATAAAGAATGGTGGAAGAGGTCAGGTCACGCACCACTTCCTTCTAATACAAACACAGGTAAATGTTTACATCTTCACAATAATGCACCTGGGTAAAAGTGCAGTTTAAGCCAAAACACATATTCTTATTTTTCTTTTCCTCTATAGCCACCTGAGAAAGCGGGATTTTAAGGTGAGGGAAGCAGATACAGGCCATATATGACAATCCGATTAAAAATCTAAGGTGAAAAATCTATGTTTTTAGTTTTAAAATATGAAAAGCTTATATAACAGAACCAGATCCACCCAACGACACAACGAATTTAACTCCATTATGTAAACACACATACATACATACATACATACATACACACATACATACACATGCCTGCCCCACTAGGGCCATTGAAATGGTGCAAATATAAATAACAGATATACAGATAAGATATCAGTAATGCCCAGGTGCAGGTGAGGGTGCGTCACTTCACCGCGGGTGTCACATGATGTGGCGAGGCACAGGTCATGAGGTCACGCTACTTCATCAACACTTTCATTCATCACCAAGCAACACCTCAAATACAAACCATTAACACTTGAAATCAACTATTAAAGCATGAAATATAAATTAACATCTGAAATTAACCATTAATACATTAAATTTCACCCATTAACACCTCAAATTAGTTTTTTTTTTATTGAATTTATTGCGCCGGTAGGGTAGATGGAGGCTTTTTGAATGGTCAGCCTCCGCCCGTTAGTAGTGCAGGTTAGATTTTTTCAGTTGTTGATGGTGATGCTTATAATGACTCAATGCTTTCTTTTTCAGTGTGTGTTTCCCTTCCACTCCCCTACTCACCCCCTCAGAACCACCTCACCAAGGGTTCCTGAGGGCATGATTACCACCGCCGCCGCCGCCGCCACCACCACTACCTCAACCACCACCACCACCAGATGACCCAGTGTGCCTTCCTGTTGGAGGTGGTGGTGGGGGAGTTGATCCTCACCCACCACCACCACCATCATTGTGTTACCTACCCCACTGTGTGTATCCAGGTGTGTATGTATGTGTGTGTATAATACTGAAAATTTGAATTAATATAAAGCTAAATTTTTTTTGTCATAAATGGCAATAATCATAGAAATTCACATGTAGAAATAATAATAATAATAATAATAATTACTATTAATACAGTAATAACAATAATAAGTAATCATCATCATCATCATCATTGTGTAGGTAGTTGGAGGTCCGGCCCTGATGTTACCCTTCCTGGCCCCAGCCTTCTCCAGTACCCTTGGCCAGCCTAGGACACAGGACAGCAGGTTTGTGTTCCAGCGGGGCAAGTCTTCCATCTTCTCAGCCCCACCACACACCCTGGGGGGAGGTGGAGGGGCCAGGGTGAGAGTGGAGGTGGTGGGTGGTGGTGCCGTCCAGGATGTTCTGCTTGGCCGCTGTGATGCCCTGATGGTGCCGCAGGGTGAGGCCTCAACCCACATTGGTCTACGGGGGAAACTGTGTCTTGTAGGGAGAGAAGGGGAGGCTGTGGGGCACCTCTCCCTGTCCCTCTCCCTTAGGTGTCTGGGGGAGGAGGTGACAGGAGGTGCTTGGGGATCAACTGTGGCTGACTGGAGGAGCCACAGTGCCCCAGGAGTCCCCAGCATCCCTAAGGAGTCCTTGAACATCGTGCAGGACAACCACAGTCTTCCTCCTCACAAAAACATACCACATCAAGCTCTTCCACCTTCTGAGAATATTCTACTCAAGATACCTAACCTCCAGAACCTCTCAGATGCTGTTCTTAGGGGGTGGCAGCCCTTCCATAACCCCAGGGAGGAGGGAGGGGAAGGTGTGGCCCTGACCCAACCCCCACCCATCCTGTACCTTGGCCCGGATAAGGAGGACGAGAAGGTTTGGGAGAAGACAGCCAAGATGGACCGAAATGAAGTGACTGAGATCCAAGAACACCGTCAGGGAAGTGTGAGTGTGAGTGAAGCAGCCAAAGAGACGCCACACTACCACACCAGCGAAGGAAGTCACAGTTACACGTCACCCGAGGAGAACACCACAACCACAACCACAACCACAACCACAACACAACACCCAACACGGAAGAGAAAGACAAGACATTCACGTCATCCACCCAAAACCATCCGCAGACAACCACCAAAGCACCACCGTCCACCACCACCCATAGCTCGGCCCCAAGGATGGCTGCGCTCCACTCCCCCGGCCCCTACTACCCCTTATCACCCACCTCGCCTCAACCGTTCCCACCTCCTTCGTCTAGCTGCCTCAGACTCCCAACTCAGACAGAATCTAAAGGCCGAGGTAGAACGAAGAGTCAAGAGCAGAGTGAAGGAGCTTGAGATAGATTTCCTTGAGCAGGTGGAGAAGTTAGGTGCCAGGAGGAGTAGGAGGAGTAGGAGGGAGAGTCGTCTAGCTGCAGCCACCACCAACACCACCCATCGCACCCTGCAGACTGTTGGGTGCCAGACGGAGAGTGCCGAGGTAACCATACAAGTGCCGGGCTACAAGAAGATCATTGACGCGGTTTTGTCATCATCACAGTCACCGTCATCACCTAGTCACAATCACCACCACACGTCATCACCACAACCCTCCCTCTTCCCTCCTCCTCCTCCTCGCCACACCAACACCAGCAAAACAAGAGCCACGCAAACAGAAACAACCAAACACACTGCCACAGAATCACCCAAAGAAAGGAAGGAAGAGAAAGAAACTGATAAACACAGAATGAAGGAAACGGGAAAAGAACCGTCGAGTGCCATGGCTAGAGGTGTGCCAAGGGTGCCGCATGAGGACCAAAGGACGAGGAGTGCCAGGATCCGATTGGGTGATATGCCAAAGAATCTGACTTACGTAATTGGTTCAGATGGGGAGAGGATGTACGCAGAAGGGTCTGAAACATTACCACAGAAGGAGGAGGAGGAAGAACAGAGAGGAGAAAGACGAGGAGAGAGGAGAGAAGGAAAACAAGGGGTAGAGAGAAGAAAAGAAAGGGAAAAAAGAGAAGAAACACACATTAGAGAGAGAACAGAGGAAGGAGGAAGAAAAAGGGATGAAACACGGTTAAAAAAGAAAGATAATGATGAGAGACGGAGGAGCCAATCACACACCACTTCTTCCTCTTCCTCTTCTAAACCCCAGAAACTGTCACCCCCAGTTCCCACCCCCAAACCCCAGCCTCACCCCCCACTACTTATGGAGGGGAAGGGGCAGCCACTAAGGGAACCATCTCAAGACACGTGGGGACTCACCTACACCATTAGGGCAGAACAGGACATCACATCCACATCAACACAACACAAATCAACCCCATCCACTCGTCTTACCACTCCGTATACTGATAATGATGATGATGATGATGATGATGATGGTGGTGTTGATAGTGAGTCCTGGGAATCATCAGAAGTAGAAGAAGAGGAGGATGAAGTGAAGGAGGAAGTGGAGGAGGAGGTGGAGGAGGAGGTTCTCAGTGGTTCTAGTCTCTCCAATGAAGTGTGCCGAGAGATATTCAAGGGGAGGAAGGCCGACATTCTCTCCGGGATGGCCAGCAGTCCACCACAGTCCATCGGGGAGTCCTTGCTGAGTCCATCCACCAGCGGAACGGACTCAGAGCAGGGCATGGTGGTGAGTAAGTATTCTACCTCCACCTCCACCCCTACCTCCACCTCCACCCCCACCCATCACTCCCTGAAGCAGAAAAACAAAGAAAACACAAAGAGTAAACAACACGAAAAAACAACATTTCCAGAAACAAACGGCAACCTTCGTGGTTCTTATAGAGCCAGTGACCTTGAGAACAGTAATGGCATCACCCTAGATCCTGTCAAGCCCTCAGCAGGTCCTAAAGGCCTCAGGAGCACCACCAGAAGGTCATCAGGGACAAGTATAAGTGACATAAGTGCCAGAATCGCAGCACTGCTTGTGACAAAGAAAATAAATGTCGAGAAACTGAACACCGAGTCAGTGAGTTCGTACATGCCGTCACAGCAGCCCAGCACCATGTCCTCCATGTCCGATGTCCTCATGTCACCCTCATCATCCTTCTCAGGCTGACTCAGGGATGTGATGGTAATGTGAGGGAGTTAGTGGTGATGGTGGTGGTGGTGAGAGTGTGTGGGACTGTAATGGTGATGTTGATGTAATAATGTGGTAATGTGGTTATAGTAATGATGATGATGATGGTTTTGATAATAAATAATTTGCTGGTGATATTGCCTAGTAATTTGAAACACTGAGAGGTCTGCATCTGGGCATTAAACCCTCTGACTGTAAGGTAAAGTGTGTTCACACACATAGCAGCGGGCGTTCATCTCCCGTCACATTGGCCTTTGAGCCTGTGGTGGAAATTAATCCATTACCCCGGGACACAGAGCCACTGTGACATCCGACTTTGCACAGTTTACCTTCCCCAGGTTTCCCTAGGTACCCATTTATCTACCAACCCGTTTGGGTGGATGAACAGCTGGGTGAGCTGTGCACCGACTGCCTTCGTCCGGGATCAAACTCAGGCCAGTAGATCTGTAGTCAGACGTGTTAACCACTGTACCACTGGTTCTTCTTTGTTTCCATTCTTGTAAATAGGCATTATATCAGCTCTTTTCCATTCTTTAGGGACTTTTCCTGTTTTAATAGAACACTCAATTATATCATGAATTGGTTCAGCCATTTCTTGTCTACACTCCTTCAAGATGTATCCTGGTCCTATAGCTTTTCTTTCATCCAATTCCTTCATCATTTCTTCCATCTCTTTTTTTTACTTATCCTGATTTCCCACATCTCGTTTTTCTTCACTTGTCCTTGTGGCTTTTTAAAGTCAGATTCAGTTGTGTGTGCGAGTGCGTGCTATTAATTATGGTCTAGAGGACTCGTGATCGTCGTCAGCCATTACTCTCCCTGAAGGAGCTCAGAGCTCATTGAGACGGATCTATGGGTAAGGCTGAGACCTTTCACACATCACACACATCCATCCCCTTGGTCAAGGTGGACAGGCATGAGCGAACTAATATACACGAGCGGGATCAACCAACTAGACGCTAGCGGCTAGCCAGAGGCCGAAAGTTGTAAACAAACAAGATGTGCTTGTTATACAGTTGTTCCTTGTGGTCCCAGAGATATCTGCATTCCCTCACTTGTTCCAATAGGAAAATTTCTGCTTCCTTGGGCCCACATTCTTTCTATTTGCTCGTTATTTTCTCTACACAAGCAAGTAGACTCCACGTTTTAAACCTTCCCTGTTCCTCTACATGTCATTTTGAGGGATGGAGGAGCAGTAACACATTATTCTCCACCATTAATAGGGGTTGGATATAAAGAAAACATTACCTATTAAGCGTAAATAACCTTAATAAATAACATCAACAAGTTTCAACAGGTACCGTTCGGTGGCGGCCGTGGGTCACGTATATATAAAACCAAAATTGAGATTTTTATTATACACAGGAAAGCAATTATATATACTTAAAAAAATCGTTTGAAATACCTATCCGATTCCTACATAAACATTTATTAAATTTGATTCGTATTTATTTCATGAATAATGTTTATTTCTAAGGTCAATCATAAAATCGAATAATATAATAAAGCAATAATAATGAAATTAAACCAATACAAATCATAGAATAGAATATATAAAAAATATTCAAACCTAAAGTAAAGCCTAAATAAACCATAACACAAAGAAAAACGGAAAATACAACGAACAAATGAGGAAAAAACACCGTAATCATTTGTTTACATCCAAGAGTGTTAATTATAGCGTGTTAGGTACAGTAAAAGAAGTGTTAGGACATGGTGACTTACAAGGATAGAGATGAAGGTGAGTGTGTTGTGTTATGAGTGTGTTATGGTGGGCTGATGGGCTGACAGACTGACGAATCGGCAAAAATACCCTTCCCTTAATAACAATGCAATATTTTCCGTTGAACTGTTATTTATCAACATTAAAATATATAAGTTGAAGGTAAAAACCAAGGATTATATACATATATAATAATCCTTGGTAATAACAGGGATGTGTGATGTAAAGGTTTGTTTAGATATCGTCACATGGTGTTAGGTGTTTGGTGTTTGTGTCACTGTCACCGTGTGTACTTGTGTGTTGGTGTGTGTGTGTGTCACCACTCACGAGGGTCATCCAGGTGTTAGGAGTGGTGATGGGCCCTCGCTCGTGATGGATAAGGAGCTGTACAAGTGTCTGGAGCAGCTGTCGAGGCTAGGTAACGGAATCCTTGACTTGGTGTGATTACCACGTAGGAGAGAATGTGTTCAGTGTTGTTATATCGTTGTGTTGAGTATTTTGTTGGGTATATGCAGGTATTGAGGTGGGTATTTGGGTATTATTCCAGTGTTACACCCGTCTCACTGGCAAGGACATTTATATGTTATATGAAGGGCCGGTAAATCTGCATTACTATTGCTCGGATGATATTGATATAAATAGGCACAGCTTACAGGTACGGCAGCCGCATCCTCATAGTGCTCGCTATTTTGTACTTGACTGTACCTGACATGACTAATGTCTTCCCTTCCGCCTGATAGGCAGCCCAGACTGGACCACCACAGACAAGGCCACACTGGTGCTGGCCGACGTGAAAAAACGGCTGCCTGATGTGGCCGGTGATGAAGGTGGCCGAGTGTTGGCCACGGTGATGCAGCTGGTGGCCTGTGTGGACACCTGTGTGAGGGATGATGTCAGGTGTGTGTGTGTGTGTTGATGATACTCTAATCAATGTTAATGTGTTTTATTAGTGAATATTTTGAGGGATAATATTTTTTGGTGAAGTTACAGTTTGTAGTCACAGTTTGCAATGAAAACTAACACGAACATCACTCAAGTTTATATTTTATGATATACTTAATTTGACGTGTGTAAAATTGGAAATCTTCACTTTGAATTCATACATTGTCCTGATTTGTTGAGTGTTGCCTTAAATCAGCCTATCTGTTTTTCACATTTGTATCAAACTTACACTACTATAATGATATAACTAAAATCTGCAGCATAACCACACTCAAAGCTAATTAATTACGTATAGATATAGGTTTATTCATGATATATTTCAACACTACCAGTATCACCACCACCATCATTATCATCACCATCATTATCATCACCATCATTATCATCACCATCACCATCATTATCATCACCATCATTATCATCACCACAGGCTGGAGTGTGGGTGTATGGCTGCAGCTTTACTCCATCACATCTTACAACTCCTAGTGGCCTCAGAGGGAGCGCCGCCCCCCCCATCCCGCACCAGTGGTAGGTTGGGGGTGGACCCAGCAGCACCACCACCACCTCCACACCTCCTCAGTCTTCAGCAAACTCAGGTAGGCATCACAGCCTCTCACATCTCTTCCTTTTTCTCATCTCCTCTCCTCTCCTGTCATCCTTCCCTTCATCCTTCTCTTCATTCTTCCTTTCATTCTTCCCTTCATCCTTCATCCTTCCCTATATCCTTCCTTGCATCCTTCCCTTCCTTGTTCCCTGCTTTCCCCTTCATTCCCTCTCTGATGTAAGGTGCTGGATGGAGCAGGGTGAAGGGTGGGCAGGGTGTGGCTGGATGAAGCAGGGTGACAGGGTAGACAGGGGAAAGTGTAGACAGGTAGACAGGGTAGGGTATTGACAATGGAAGTCTGATTCTTAGTCTGTTACAGGTGGTGGCCGCTGCAGCCCGCCTGGCCCTCTACACAGTGGTGCTGGCCGGCCTGGATCAGGAGGCCGCACGCTATGTCCGGATGAGCCTGGCCCGGGCTAAGTTTGTCCTGGGTCCAGTCCTGCTTGAGGTGCCCGAGGGTAGCAGACACCCCCTCCTGGGTACAGTCCTGCTTGAGGTGCCCGAGGGTAGCAGACACCCCCTCCTGGCAGCCATCATGAAACTGTTGGTGCCAGTGGTGAAGGTGTGGCACTAATGGCACTCTTTTGGCACCCTTCCATGATGACCATTGTGTATTATTTTTCTACCTTTTCTTGTCTTGACTCCCACTGAACACCTGCGTCCTCCGTCCTCAGCATGACAAACTGGGTGCAGGCATCAGACAGGCAGCCTTCCCGGAGGTGTTGAGTGCCCTGCTGTCCTTGTGCTTCTGTCCTGCACGCACCAAGCACCACCTGGAGGACACAGCCTTGTTCCGGGATGAGCTGGACTCCCTCACACTCATAGTGGATAGGAGTGTTACCCTGAGGCACCTCCTCCTCCTCATGGGACTGGCACAGGTGGGTGGGGAACATCTGATGGCATGACACACACACACACAGATGGAAAAGATATTAATTTCTTGATCTTGTGTGTTTCTTAAGAGATTTATTCATTTTTTTTCTGTGTCTGTTTTGATGGAGTACATATGTGTGAACAAATGAGTAATGTACTTTGTGCTGAATTATTATAACTCGAATAAAGTTAAATTTGTGTGTGTCTTTTTCTCTCTTTGTTTTATTTATCTTACTTTGCCCACTTCAAAGTCTCCCTAACATCTATCATTCACCAGGGTGGCAGCGGCAGCAGCAGCAGCAGCAGCAGTGGTGGTGGTGGTGGGCGAGGGTGGCTTGGCCGGACCTGCAGCTCCCTGATGGTCCGTCGTTACTTGATGTGGGATAGAGGACTGCAGGAGGTGGTGGGTGCCGGCCTTGCCCTCTGTGATGGCCAGGATGTCCACCGGTGCCAGGCTGTAGCGGCACTCATAGCCCACACCCGCATCCCAGACCTTGGCCTCCTCTACGCAGCTGTTGGTCCACAGGTGAACCACACGGCCTCACCCATGTGCTTGTACCTTTATTGGTTGTATGTTGGATGAATGTTGCATCTTATTTAGTGTATCTTTGACTTAAGTGTTTTGTTCTGTCTGTCTCAGGTGATGGCCATGCTGAACACCACCTCCCAGCTGGCCCCCGAGGTGGTGAGGGTGGTGGTGCTCCTGGCGGGGGAGTTGGCCGAGCGCAGCCCCATCTTGGCCGCCCACCACCTTGGCCAGCCCCTCCTGCACCCCCTTACACTCACCACTCACCCCACTGCACACCACCAATGTGTTGGCATCAGCCTGACAGAGTGTGTAGCCAGACTCTACATGGTGATTGTGGAGTTGGCACCACCTACTCCAGCCCTGGCCAGACTGTTGCAGCCAGCCCTCAGCCCTCTCCTGGCCATAGCTGCCATGTCCATCTCACACCTGCGCTCACCTGCCCGCCATCTCCTTGGCAAGTACCTGAGTCACCTGTCAGAAGGTGAGGCAGTGAACACCCTGGTTAGTCTGGCCAGGCTTGCCCCGTCCACCACCAGCCCACCTGTCTGCCCTGGCCTGGCCCTGGGGCTGGACGAGGCTGGTGGGGTGAGGGTGGAGACTCAATCCAGCCCTCCTGATGCCCTGGAGGAGGATGAGGCAAGGGCCAGCTGTCTGTCAGCCATTCTAGAGGAGCTTGGTCAGCCAAGTGTTGTCCTTGCATTCTATAAGAAGTTAGTGGAATTCCTTGACTTCAGGGAGGAGGTGAAGGGTGGCAATGGGTCGGGACCACCCACCGTGTCCCTTCGAACTGAAGCAGATGAGGTGGCCAGCCAGTTTGAGAGGATGAGGCAAGTGGCCATGTGTGTTGGCCTGCTGTCCTGTTTGGCCGAGAGTGAGAAACTCACTGGTGAACTCTTTCAGGATCTCTCAGCAGCTGGGCCAGTCGTGGACGGCCTATTACGGGCTGGGTGCCAGGCATGCCAGGATGAAGGGCTGAGGGACATCCAAGTCTCCCTCACAGCTAACGTTCTCGTCCTGGTGTCCTGTTACGTCAGCGACCGGAGCCTCAGGGGTGAGATGACCTTGGCTGACTGGGCAGGACTCAAGGCACTGCTGCCGGCCCTCAACTTGACTGAGGAGTGCCTTGAGGACGAGGGAGTGTGCCTGATGGCCACTCAGCTGAGGCAGATGGTGGCCACACACGGGGTGGTCCAGGGTGATGCAAACACTGCTGGACACACACAAGGGAAGGCGGAGAACAAGGGGAAAGGGAAGGCAGGAGGGAAGCTTGACTCTGCCACTTCAAGACTATGTGAGGAAAGTAGTGGTGCCTCGCCTCACCTCAAGGAGAACACTGGCACTGGCACCTCTGTGTGTGGGATTCAAGACAGTGCCATCCACCAACCTCAAGGAAAGGACGGTTTTAAAGTGCAAGTGCAACACAGTGATACAGAAACGAGGGACAAAGTGGAGGGGGAAACTAAGAAAACGTGTAATAGAAACATGATAAAAAGTGAAATAGAGGAAGGAATACTAAAAATGAAGCTGGAAAATAAGGAGAAAGAAGAAGAGAATAAGGGAAACATGAGAACTGCAATGAAAGTGAAAGATGAAGGAGAGAAGGAGAATAGGAAGGTAAAAGAGGAAGAGAAAGTGAAGGCAACACAAAAGAAAGTAAGAACTGAGGTTAGTGTATTTAAAGCAGCAATGGATGACCTGATGAGTCCCATGGTGCCGGTGCGAGGCCACGGCATCTTGGCACTGGCCAGGCTGGTGGAGGAGAGGGACGAGGAGGCACTGGAGCACGGCACTCAGCTCCTGGCACTGTTCCAGCACCACCTGAGGGAAGAAGACTCCTACCTGTACCTGATGGCTGTGAAGGGGTTGGCGGCACTCTGTGATGTGCTGCCGGAGAAAGTGAGTGTCAGTGCCGGGGTTGTGGTCACCTCGGCTGGGGGGGGCTGCCAGTTAGGTTTTATTGGGCTTATTTTTTGTTTGTTTATTTATTTATTTTTTTAGTTTTTACTGATGCATCTAGTTTGTATTGCATATTAACTGGATTAATGTTTTTTCTCTCTCTCTCTTTTTATCAGTCCTTTTTTTTGACATGCCCTTTCATTCCCTCCACAACATACCATTCATAAGCATATTTACCCAGTCAGTCAGTCAGTCAGTTACCTTCATTAAGTTAGTTAGTCATGAATTACTTTGAGTCAGTTAGTTATCACACTTATGAGTCACCTTCCATCCATCAGTGAGTGAGTGTGTTTGTGCATCTCTTCCTGACAGGCTGTGGGACCCCTGACCAAGGAGTTCAGTGTAGGCCGCCGCACCACAGAGGACCGGGCTAAGCTGGCAGAGAGTCTAAGTCGTGCCGCGCGTCGCCTCGGACCGCTGCTGCCACACTACCGCAGCCACTTCATCAACGCCTTCCTGGCAGGTTGTGTTCATGTGGTTGTGTTTGTAGAGGAAGGAGTGAGGCATGTGAGGCTCTACTCGTAATGGGGCTTCAGTGTGGGCTTCAGTAGAGGATCAATTTTAAGTTTTGTAGGATCAGTGTAATTGTGTTCATTCAAGATCATTATTCATTGTGGTTATGGTGGTACTGGTAGATGTGGTAGTAGTAGAAGCAGTAATAGTTGTAGTAGTAATGGCAAAAATATGTACCAGTATTAGTTTTAGAAGAGGTCGTTATAATAGCAGTAGTAGTAAGAGTAGCATCACCCTTCCAGGTGTGAGGGATCCCGAGTGGCTGGTGAGGGCAGCAAGCCTCTCAGCACTTGGAGATGTGTGTAAGGAACTGCATTTCAGCCTCGGCCCTATAGTACATGAGGTGAGTGTGTTCAAGTGTGGGACTCGTGTGGCTGAAATTATTACATGATTACTTGATTCATGCTTATCATATTCTGTATTATTTTGATTTTGATTGTGAAATGTGTAATTGTGTCTCCTCAGGTTTTCTCGGTGTTGAACTGTGCTGTGGCGCAGGACAGCTCTGCAGAGGTGCGTCGGGCGGCTGTACTTGTAGTGACAATGCTGCTGCAAGGCCTGGGTGGTGATGCTCTTAAGGTGGGCTTGTGTGTGTGTGTGTGTGTGTGTGTGTGTTTGATATATAGTTTGTGTTATCCATCTGTGAATCTCCTGTACAAGTTTTTTTTTGTCTCCCTCTTGTCTTTGTTTTATCTTTATTCATGTCTATCCCCTTCTCTCTCTCTCTCTCTCTCTCTCTCTCTCTCTCTCTCTCTCTCTCTCTCTCTCTCTCTCTCTCTCTCTCTCTCTCTCTCTCGTCTCTCTCTCTCTCTCTCTCTCTCTCTCTCTCTCTCTCTCTCTCTCTCTCTCTCTCTCTCTCTCTCTCTTTCTTTACGCAGGTGTTGAGAGACATTCTTCGTGACCTGTACCGAACACTGCGTCACCTGGAGGCAGCAGACCCAGACCCTGTGGTGCGGCTACACTCCCAGCTTGCCCTGCAGGAGGTGGACGGCATCATGCGCCGCTTCCTCCTTCCTTCTGGCGGCCTCACTAAGCGGATTTATGTAATGGATGCACCGTCTCCTGCCTTGTGAGGGTGTGTTAGTCAGTGGTAAGTTATGGTGTGTGTGTGTGTAGCATCTGTATATCTAGCTGAGACTTGTTTCTCTGAAGTAGAAGTGTTCATTTATTTCCTTAAATCCTCTAATAATCTCTTTTACCTCTCTCCCCTTTATATGTGGTCATCTTAGGTGGAGTGTAATGCAGTTTCATTCCTTTCACCTTCCATACTTCTTCCACCTCAGGCTTTTCTGGGACAACTCATTTCAATTGGATCCTTTACCTTTGTCCTTCATTCCACACCCAAGTCTCACTTGCATAAGTAATTGTTGCTACAATTACTCCATCACTCAGTCCAATTTTCACTTTCATACTTACCGTTTTTAACTTTCATTATATGGTCTAGGGATCCAACAACATTCCTTCCTTACACACTTTCTCTCATCTCACGTTTAATACTTCCATGGGATTAAACCTAAATGCTTGAATTCAAGTTGGTTTTACCTTTCACACCTATGCAAGGCAACACAAAACACACTTTAACCATTGACATATATATATGTAATATATATATTTATTCATTTATATATATATATATATATATATATATATATATATATATATATATATATATATATAATTTATATTTACTTCCCATTTCAAATACAAATATCTACAGTAACACAGCAACGATGACAAACCAACCAACAAACAAACAGTACACTGCCTGGACACCCTCCCATCTACTCTGCACCTTCATCAAACATTATCCTCTGAGGGAAAAACAAAACTCTTTGGCTCATTTTTAGCTTGTCATTTTGTTGGCTGCCACGCAAGGGGAAAATAAGCAAATAAGAACATAGCATCTGCCTCGTCATGGGAGCAGCCTTGCATTAATTTGCTTTCATTTCAGGTAGAATTTGTGTGGTATCCCAGAGAACAAGGACAGCTGCCTCCCTTCATGACACTTCTCAAGTCATGTTATTTTTTGTAATTGTTACTTTCCTTCACTAAATTTGAATGAATGAGATGAAATACTTAAGCTACAAACAGGTGGAGAATGTGAAGATAAATGGAGTGAGAAGGAATGATATAGCTGAGTCTTCCCTTGAACCTGTAACACTATCAACACTCCAACACAACATTAAAAAACTACCTTCTAAATCCCTCAACTTGTATATCTTCAATCTTCTTCCCTCGATGATCACTGTCCCTCCCTCTTCCAATGTCCATCTTGCTCACACTAACAACCTTTGACACAATGGCAGCTAACCAGTTCATACTAATTATACACCCTTGCATTGTCTTCATATATTTTCCTTTCCAGTTTTTCTCCAAAGTTGTTCACATTAAAAATCTTGACAGCAGGAGCTCAAGCTAGACCTTTAATAAATAATAATGTTTTGGTCACAAGATTCACTCTTTTTCCCTCGCAGAACACTAAATAACAGCAGCTGTTACAGTGTAACATCAAGTGTTTACCTTGTCAATGTCACAACAAAACCACAGACGTTAAAAAAGATTTCCCTTATAGCAACAGGCCGTCACAGCCTTATCTGGCCACACTGACGGCCGCCGGCCAAGATTAGGTAGACTAATGGACCGAGTCATTTGCCAAGACTAAAGTCCTCAATGTATGAGTCATTTGAGTGTTCCAACAATGTGTGCTCCATGTGTCAGTGTATTGACTCAACTTTCTCCTCTTGAACTTTGAAGAAAGTCATTGTCCTTTTCTTGCAAAGTTATACAAGCATTGCAGTGAAAAGGTGAGCCACCACACCAAAGGAAAGTCAATGGCATGAATGGCACCAGGTCACCACTGGAGGTGAGGACGTCTTTCAACACACAGTGGTCCCTTCCAGCACCACGGGCCTCCACTGCCCTGCACAGGTCCTTATCATTTCTTTTTACGTCCCCGCTTTTTCTTTTCAGGTGGAACGCCGCGTTTCTTGTGCTGTGAGAGGCACCGAGGACAGTACCAGTTGACATCATCGTTGGGGGGAACTTGCATACCCACACACACCCTGCAACAGTACACTCATTAGATACACACACTCTTTCCTGGGCCATCTATCTTAAAGCTAATACACCCTAAATATAGATGCAGCGAGTGTGTCTATGGCACTGGCACTATTACTCCCCCCATCTCTCTCTCAGTATGTACACACACCTCCTCCCACCAACACTTAACACTTTCCCTTTGTTCCATCCCTTGACACACCCCCAACACCCCAAGAGAGGCTGATAAAAGTTCAAAGTTGACACCAGTGCTACAACCTAACCATCACCTGTCACACATGTACTCACCAGTGGTACCAGTCATCACAGGTGTCACAACCAACCATAGGTGAACCGTCGTCCTGCTTGCCACAGGTCGGACAGATCCACACCTCGTTGCCTTGGTCATCCTGGAAGGGAAAGACGAGGAAGTCAGAAATAAAACCGATTGCTTGTCACTACATTGAACTAAATGAACAGATAGGTTAATGTTCCTCTCACCTAACAGACTCTAAACATCTTAACACCTTACAAATACCACCAACACTTCCTTACTGCCTTCCTTATGAGACCTTCCACCTGCCTTAAGCCACATCACATCACCTGCAAACCTATCATAACACACCTTCACAAACATTACCGGAAAGGTCTGATTGTACATAGGTTAAATACAGATAGAAAACTGTTACTCTCAACATTATTTTTGTACATATGAATAAAAAAAATAAATAAATAAAAGTATTACTATAACCCTTCAACCACAAACATCACAACACCTTCCTCCCCACAACACCACACATCCACCCACCACAAAGTGTCCAATGGGCCCCACAGTCTCAGTGAGGAGTCCTGTGCTCTTCTGCTCCTGCTTTTTGCTTGGTTTAGGGGTGTCTACGGGTGGGGAGACAATGGGCATAGGGGAGTGGGGAGGGTATGAGGGCTCCCCTGTCACCCCTGCCACTGGTCCAGGTTTGCTGAGGCTTCCCACCAGAGGATTGGAGGTTGGGGTTGGCATCTCTTTCTTCTTTTCCTTTTTCTCCTTCTTCTCTCGAGGTTTTTTGATTCCTGGATGAAAAAATTGCAGATGAATGAATAGGAAAATGTGTAATGAACTGATACTGTTATGTAAAACTTACTGGCACCTTTTTTTTCCCTCTATAATACTCAGGTAGTTCTCTCTTTCTCTCTATTCTTAAACATGCGGAGGAAAGGTCAAATTATAGAAACAACGCTGGCACTGTACCTGGTAACTTCTTTTCATCGATGACCTTCGGCACCGTTGGAGGCGGCTTAGGGCAGGTGTTGGCCTTGGGGGAGGTGGGCAGCTTGGCCATGGACTGTTTAGGGGTGGAGGAGGCTACCTTGGAGGAGCTCTTGTTGGAGGTGGTGGTGGGGTTCTTAATCTTGAGAGGCGGCACTTCCTTCACCTTGGCTGGTGTGTGGCTGGACTCCTTGACCTCCTTGTGCTTGCTCATGGGGTTGGTCACGTCTTTGATCTTGAGGACGGGCAGCGCCGGGGGACTCTCAGAAAGCTTCTGTTGGCTGCGCGGCGGCCGGGTGATCAGTGCCGAGAACTTGGCTAACTCCAGGGAGCCGGGCTGGTCATCCTGTGATGATGGCGGCGGTGGTGGTGGTGGTGGTGGAGGGTCGTCGTGCTTCACCACCGGTTTGATTACTCTGTAGGTGTGGCATGACAGCCATGAGAACACTGGCTGGACACTATGGCAAGTCCTCTCTACTCATGCTGCCTTCATGCTGCTTTCAATGTTCTAGTATAGATGAATCACCCATAAAGAAGACTAACTTTGAGTAGAATTCTCCCAGATATCAATTACCAGCAAAGCTACAAAGAGACAGTCGTCTGATAAAACAGTAACAGTTTGGGTGAAAATTTTCCAGGTATTTGTAAGAGCAGTCCTATAAACAAAAGAAAGTTATCCCTTTGAAAACTGTATACGCTGGTACTTTTGACAATGTCTACACACAAATACAGTTACCTCCAAAGTTATCCCTCTAAAAGAAGACCACTAAGTACTCTGAAGGACTCTTACACATATCTATTCCTCAACATCTACATATAAAGAGTTATCCGTTAGCAATATGAATTTTTAAAGTCTCCCCAAAGTGATTTCTAGTCAGCATGAAGGGCATTGAATAGCATGAAATCTGCACTACTAGAGGGACTTGCCATGACAGTCTCCACCTAACACCAACAGCCTAGCTTGTGTTAAGTGCCACAACATAACAATAACCACCAGGATGGTCATGTACAAATGTGTCACGCCAGAAACACACCAAAACCTGTCTTGAAAATATAAACCAATCAGTTGACATGAAACTTACTGACTCAAATTTAATAAAACATGAAGTGTTGTATTGTGAAATTATGAATGACCTTCAGGATTTAAACATCAATAACAATAAAAGAATTATTCATATGACTCAATCTAACATGTTAAACCATTACCAAATTAATATTCATGAGTCCAGACACAAAAATGGAAAGAAATTAAGAGCTATAGTCATAAACAAGACATAATAATTAACATCATATCCAGAAGATTGTCACAGATTGCATTCACAGTCATCAATATCAAAAAGAGAATGAAAATACCAACTACAGCTACAAGATGAGCATGTTTTCTGTTTTCCACAAACCAGAACACAATGATCACTACTACAGTTCAGCGTCAAGATGTCATGCCAGTGTGTCTACAGAGAACAACAAAATAAGAATTCATCACCAGTGTCTGCAAGAGTACTAGGAGGCAGTGAATGAGTGAGTGAGTGAGTGAGCCCACACGAGGCACCACCACCACCACCACCGTGTACCCTCACTGCCCTGCCCTTCCTTGCTGCTGACTGTGTGACTTGGATGCCAGTATCAGTATGTATTGTCAAATGGTTATAACTTATGCAAACTGATCATTACACCTGAAATGCAGCAACTTCAAAAATAAATAAATAAATAAATAAAAATAAAAAACCCAAATAAATTGCAATATTTCGCCTGCAAATGACAAAATCCAACACACATTGAACCAGAATCTAATCATCTCATCAACCACCCCAGACATTACGTAACATATGTGTTCCCTCATCCTTTACACTATCCCTTCACCATCTCTATGATATTCCATGCATTTCACGACAAAAAAAACATGTAAACAGCCTTAGGGACCCACAAACAGATACAGGGTTGACACGGAGAGGCCGGGAGGGCAAAACAATCCTTCACCACAACATTTAGGAGTTGCCGGAGTGACGTAACAGTACAAGGCGGAGGCATCACCACCACTCACAGCACAAAGGAAGGGAGAGGTGAGAGGGTAACCATAGGGCCGTAGTGGCAGCGCATTCCTAAGCTGTGGCACGGAGGAGAGGCCTTGCGCCAACACTACAGCAAGGGTGAATCAATCATGCTGGGGACAGAGCAGAGGAGGAGGGAGGAGGGAGGAGGAAGCGCTACAAGCAGTAAAATCACGTCCAGGGGTGCCTCAAGAAGCTACGACAGAAAAGCTCCTGCTGGCGGGGCGGAGGGGGGGGGCTTGGGACCTGAGCGAGCTAGCGTGGCGGGAATACGTACTTGACGTTCATATATTGTGAGGTTCCTACTGCTGGCATTATTCCCATACCAGCAGAGGGTGTGTGACTAGGGAGGGGCAAAGTGAGGGGATTATTGGCTGAGGCACACACACACACACACACACACACACACACACTCTCTGGACTTACTTCAACACCGTTCATACTCAACATGACAAACACATCTTTTAAACTGCTTCATAATGGCACAAACTCCTCCTCATTCTGACTATATCCATCACAACCTTCTATCTCACTCTCCCTCACAACACTGAATTGACAAACTTCTCATTCTGATTCTTTCAACACCATTTAAACTATTTTCCATATACACTTGGCTTTAAATTGGTCTTTTTTTTCCCCCCGTGAGTGCATCAATACTTCTGACATACTGAAGGTCTTTTAGAGGCAGTCTGCTGGTGGAAATGGCATCAACCACACACAAATAATAATGTCAGCAGGATGTTCAATGTGAAATACTTGAGCAATGCAGTGATAACCTTGTGTAATGAAGACATATAACATAACAATAGCATTATCCTAGTACTAGTGTGT
Organism: Metacarcinus magister; assembly: GCA_029783475.1. NCBI lineage: Eukaryota > Metazoa > Arthropoda > Malacostraca > Decapoda > Cancridae > Metacarcinus > Metacarcinus magister. The sequence goes on from JAPQNM010000034.1 coordinate 1,425,059, forward strand.
TATGTATGTGTTCTTAACTGGCTGGTGTCACTTGTTATCAGACCTAAACCCTCACACACACACACACCCACTCACTCACCTATACCCTTAAATACCCTAGTTGTCCCTGCACTCAACTTAACATACCCAAGATAGGCTATTCAAAACCATGTTCCGTTTGGTTTCCTTTCGTATAGACTTGGTAAACTTTCACACCCAGACACCTACAACCTTCACTGCCCTACTGATCTCAACACTCAAATTAAAACACCTAAGTTATGCTAGCAAAATAACCACATTAACAAACTTGAAACTGCCTCCTTCCTTCCCTCCAAATAATGTCTTGTAAACAAATGCCATTCTTGCATCCAACACTCCTGATTTGTGATACTTTATGAGACAAGTAAACCAGAATACAGTATTAAAATGATGAGGCATTAAACACTTGTAATTTGATGGTGGTTGGTCTGAGATAATGTTGGAGTGGAGGGTTGTGTGTTGACTGTAGCTGAGAGGGGGAGTGGGAGGAGAGGGAGCTAGTCAGAGCAGTACTCATACACTCACACTCACAGACACACCCACACCCACACACACACACACACTCACCACACTCTCAATGCTGCTCTCTCACTAACATGATGAACTGGGTGATACAAAGACAGGAAGTGACACATCCTACAGGTGCCTGGCTTTGCGTAACTTGTTCCCGCATCAACGTAACATCAACAGTGACATAACGTAACACAAACAAGAAACGCAAACGCACCAGATTCACGCCGCATCACAAGTGTTGTACGTGAATCAGCGGCACAACAGACACAGGAACAGAAGAGACCAGGAAAAATCTGGCCCAGAGCGAGGCAAGAAAGACCCCTGGAACGCGACGTATCAGTACAGCTGCTCCCCCATCGGGCACCATCCTTTCACGTCAACATTACAGCGTCCCTTCCACAAATTGGGGCGTAAAAGCGTGACCCGTGAATGCATCCTCAGCTGTGGGGCTTCGGCGCACGCACTCCTAGGGTTCGCTTTTGGTCGCAATTCGCAAGAGCGCATAACTGGGGGTGTCAAAGGGTGCCGTCAAGCGAGAGGCGGCTGTATTTACACTACGATTTTTACGACTGGGACAGGAAGTGCAAAACACGAGGTGGTGTGTTTACCAGTGTGGATGTGGGTTCCGTGAGTCCAACAAGGAGTGTGGAGGACGAGGAGAGGCTCTGTGAGGTGTTGCATCTCTCTTTCTCTCTCTTGCCACTGATGACTTTCACTCACTCTTTCTCTCTCACTATCTCTCTCTCTCTCCTTCTTTCATTTGGTCTGTTTATATCACCATTGCTGTCTTACTCACTAAAGCATTCAGTCTCTCCATTTCTATCTCTATTTATCTTGTAAAGGTCCATGTTTTGTGCTGCTGATTAAACACTTTCTCCTACACATTACAGGCCAGAGTGGCACTACACCGGCACTACACTGAGTGGGTGAGTGGGTGTTGTGTCTGGACATAGCTCAGGCAGTAACGGTGAGAATAATGATGTAAACAAATGAACAATCACTAACACAGGAGGGAACTTTCAAGGTGTAGACTCGCGGTCACTCACGGATCATCATTACTTAAACTAGTGTGCATAAATAATTAACTTTAGATATATGTATACTTTTTTTTTGTGTTATAAATATAAATGACTTTAAACTTATGACAGGTCTAAGGGATGGATTAGAAAAATAAATACTGCACTTGTTGAGATCATTACGGAACACTTTTTTTTTTTTGTGTGGCATCACGGCAGCAAATTATATTGTGATTGTCAGCTTTTCTGTCATCACTGTTAACTTTTTTTCTATGATTCAGTGAAGCGTAACAGACTAAGGGAGGAGGAGGAGGAAGGGGGGACGAGGTGAGCCCCGAGATATTTGCAATTCCTGTTCCTCCGGTTAGCCAGGCGGCCTTGCTTCCCTGCTACTTGAAGGATGACCGAGTAATTCTGGTCTTTCCTGCCCTGACGCTGGAGGGGAAGACAGTGTGGAGAGACAACATCAGACAATACAAGGGTTAGGGGCTGGCCGGGCCTGGCGTCTTGACTCCATAAGAATTATCCCTACAGAAGGAGAGGACACAGGGGGGGCGGAGGTGGGAAGGGAGGTCATGATGGTTAACAGTGGCTGGTATAAGGAAGTGTGAGGGATTGTGGAATGGGAATGGGAATGGGAATGGGAATGGGAATGGGAATGGGAATGAGATGGAAGGTGACTAAGACCTGAGGTGATCTATAAGGAAAGGAAAGACATAGAGTACAGGTGGTGAAGGAGTGCAGAAGGAAGGCATCAGATGGGAAAGAGGAGATGGGATGGAAGGAATGAATAACATATAAAGGGAAGGTAATGTAAAATTATATCAATAATTGAATGGCATGAAAAGGTAAATAATACAGGACATCAATTGGGCAGGAAAGCAGGATGGACACTGGAAATGTACTTTTTGTTTAATATATACCTTCCCCTGTTTACCCCTTCAGTGTGTGGCATAGACCATTACTAGTCCCTTGCAGTAATTACCCAACACACACACACACACACACACACATACACATACATACACACACACACACAGTCTCTACCCGGCCTGGGACTCGAACCCAGGCGGAGCTCTCGGTAGTAAGCCGAGAATCCTAACCTAACCTCATTTATCCATACTAATACTTTGTTAATATCAATAGTAATACTGACCCTAGAAGCACCCAACACTAATACATTAATATAACCCTTAATGAAGACTGGAGAAGACAGTCCCAGTCCCTCTAATGGTTCTGAGTCACGAGTGTTAGGTGAGTAACACACAGGTGCCAACACAACACCAGTGGCACCAACCCAAAGGAGTGCAGGTGAAGGAGGGGAGGAAAAGAATACACACATATACACACACACACACACACACACACGCACACACACACGTAACATTATAAAACTGATAACTGAGACCCACCCCAAGACTTTTGATAAATCTGAACATATATTTAGCTGCGTCTACGGAGGAAATACTTCAAAATATTCTTGTTCTTTTTCTTAACTGGACACACACAAGGGAAACTATACACTCATACATATACAATTCTCTCTCTCATCTCTCTCTCTCTCTCTCTCTCTCTCTCAGGGGGTTACTCACAGCTTGGGGGTGGTGAGGGGAGGGGGGTCGGCACTAGTAGAGGGGCTAGGCAGCTTCATAGTAATCTTAGGTCCTCCTCCTCCTCCTCCAGTCTCCTCCTTCTCTCTCTTCACCTTCTTCTCCTTCTTCTCTTGCTTCAGTTTCTCCTTCTCCTTCCTTTTATCAGACTTGTCCTTCTCTTTCTCTTTGTCCTTCTTGTCTTTCTTCTTTTTCACTTTTTCCTTCTCCTTCTCTTTCTCTTTCTTCTCCTTCTTGTGTTCCTTTTTCTGTGTGTGAGAGAGAGAGAGAGAGAGAGAGAGAGAGAGAGAGAGAGAGAGAGAGAGAGAGAGAGAGAGAGAGAGAGAGAGAGAGAGTTAATGAGACACACACATCATCATCATCATCAGTACAATTATCATTATAAGAGTAATGTTTCAAGTTATAAGTATTGCTCCTCACCTTTTCTTTTTCCGTTTTGTCAGGTTTGTCTGGGTGTGGGTGTGGGTATGGGCGTGGCAGTGGTTGGGGCGGGGGTGAGTGGTGGGCGGGGGTGCGGGGTCTTGGGGGTGTTGAGGGGGAGGGGGAGCGCATGGGTGAGCCGTGGCCCCGCATCATGAGGGGGCTGCCTTCCCTGGGGTGGCGGGGGGTGGGGGGGCGGTCCAAGTGTTCGTTGTCCTCCACAGAACACAGCGGGTCCTCCTCCAGGGGCCTCTTGATGGGTGGGCGGGGCAGGAAGGGGTGGTGGGGGGGCATCCGCAGGTCAGGGATGGGGGGTGCCATGCCTGGGCGGGGGGGAGGCCCACCAAAGGGAGGCATGAAGGGGAACCTGGAGAATGGAGGAATGAAGCCCGGGGCAGTGGGGAAGGAGGGGAGGAAGGGCCCACCCGGGGGCATACCCATGTCATCCATGGACAGCCCCACCTCCGGGGTCTTGGGGCGCTCCGGGGGGTCAGGGTCGACTGGCTCACGGAGGCCGGGGCTGAAGGGGCCGCCCTTGGGGGATTTAGACCTGTCCTTCCGCGGCCGCTTCTCCCGCCCCTTGTCCTTGCCCCGGCGCTTCTCCGGGGGGCGGTGGGGGGGCAGGTGTACAGGTATTTCAGGTGTGCGTGGTGTGGAAGGCGTGGTGGGGGGTGACAGGTCCTCTTGGTAGGATGGGTAGTCTAGTGGTGACCTTGGATTCAAGTCATCAGGGCCAGGGTCACCCCTGGTGGGGGGAGGGTCAGGTGGTGGTTCCTCCGGCGGTGCCCTGCGCTGGCCTCGGCCGGGCGTCTCATCAATCATGAGGTCTGGTGAGCTGTCCCTGGAGGGCTGTGGCAGGGTAGGGGTGGGGGCAGGCAGCTGGGCAGGCACCAGGGTCTCACGGTCCTCCCTGGCATCCTTGGTCTTGATCTTCTTGAAGATGCTCAGCTTGGACTTTCCCTCGGCCTTCTCCGGGGGCGGGGGGGGCGGGGCATCAGGACCCTTGCTCGGGGGCAGGGATGGACGTGACAGTGACCGCAGAGGAGGAGGTCAACGCCATGATCAACTCCCTCTCCCTCTCCCTGTCTCTCTCCTTCTTCATCTCCTTCTCCTTCTTGGTCTCCTTGTTTCCCTCCTTCCTTCCCTCCTTGTCTCTCCGTGCTTCCTTGTTCCGCTTGTTCCCATCCTTCTCCTTCTTCCCTTCTTTCTTCCCTTCCTTCTTGCTGCTGTCCTTCTCCTTCTTGACCTTCTTGTTCCCCCCTCCACCCTCCCCCTCCTTGTCCCCGTCCCTTGGCTTGGACTGGCCCGCCCCTCCCTTCTTCCCTTCCACCTTGGGGGTGCGGGGGGGCTTAGGGACTTTGATTTTAGGGGACGACGACTTAGGGACATGTGGGCGAGGCGACTGGCTGGACTTGGGTGACGATCCCTTGGGAGTGGACGCAGCCTTGGGGGGGCCGGAAGGCTTTGGGGAGGATATCTTAGGGGGTTTAGGGTTGGGTGGCTTGAGCAGAGGCATCTTGAGCTTAGGGGGCAATGGGGAGGAGCCAGGTGGACCCCCCTTAGGAAGTGAGAGAGGGCGTGACGGCAACTTAGGAATCTTGAGGCCCTTGCCGATGACCCTATCCTTGCTGGCTTTGATCTTGCTGGGGCGGGGCGGGCGGGAAGGAGTACCCCGCGCCCCCCCACTACCCCCCTGACTGTTCTTCTGTCGGATGAGCTTTTCAACAGTGAGCTTTTTCTTGCCGATGGTGGAGGGTGAGGTGGTGCGCAGGGCGGCGAGGGGGATGTCAGGGCACCGGGCCTCAGGAAGCTTGCCCTCGCGTGCCGATGAGATGAACCCGGAGGTGGTCATCATCACGCTCACTATCTCACGCACCGGCTGGCCTTCATCCTCCTGGGAGAACCTGTACAAACACACACACACACATACTAGAGGTCAGAGGTCAGGTCACATACAGAATAACAGTAAGGGTTAGATGCAATATAAGGAATACTAAAGGCACCACCACCACCACCACCACCACATACTTAGGTTTCTTGGCGGGTGACACTTCAGAGTCAGCGGGTCTCTTGAGCGCAGGTTGTGGTGAGATGCTTGGGGAGATACCATCAATCAGCCCATCATCCAGACTCACATTCACCTTCACATCAACCTCTTCCTCTGCAGGGCACCAGGATACAGTATGAGAGACAGTATGGGTGTGTGTGTGTATATGTGTGTGTGATAATAATAATAATAAACTGTATATATTTGAAATTGCAACCATTAGCTATTTAACACATTCCTTCCTCTCATAATTCTTGCAAGTGATCCTACGACACACCTGCCTTTCACAGCTCTCTCTCTTATTTCTCCTTTCATTCAGTCACCACCACCACCACACCACCACACACCACCACCACCACCACCACCACCACCACCACCACACTCACCCTCCTTCTCTGGGTACATTGGGGGCAGGTGCTCATGGATATGGATTGGACGTGACAATATTTCCCTCGAGCCCGGCTTCAGAAAGTTGAGGTTGGATGAGCGGCTGACAGGTAAGGCCGGCAGGGGGTGGGGGAAGGGGGAACAGTCCACGTTGGCAAAGTAATCCTCCAACTCGGGCACTGAGATCCCCATGTCCATGAAGGAAAGACCAAGGTCGTCCAACGTAGGCTCTGTCCGGCCAACTGTGGGGTCAGGTCAGGTTAGGTTAGGTTAGTGTGGTTTGTTAATATAATGATGCAGTTGATTTGAGGTTATATACTTAAGTTACCTGATGCATTCTGAGAAGGTTTTCTTAATTACATTTCCGTCGCAAATTCTTAGTTTGTGAGATATTCAATGTTTTCTGTGAGACCTTCTCTTCGTAAAGTAAAGTTTAGTTTGGTTTGAATAAGGTTGTGTTACTTGTCAATATAAGTTAAGGTTTGGTTAGGTTAGGTTAGGTTAGGTTATGTTAATTTAGAAGCAATCAAATGTTTTCTATGACCAAAAGTTAGTGGTTGGAGGAAGTGCATACGCCATTTTCTTTCATAGCCACACACCATTATGAAGATGTAGAAATGTAACCCCTATATCTAACCTTCAACCCAACCTAACCTAACCTAACCTAACACTCTAACTTAAACTTGTTATGTAAGCTACACCGTAAGGTTAGATTGAGTTAGGTTAGGTTAGATTAGATTGTCAGGTTATATTAGGTGGTTAACATATTATTGAACAAATATAACACATTTATATTAATACAAGACATAGCTAGTCATTACCAGCATGTGTGTGTATGTGTGTGTATGTGCAGGAGTGTGTGTGCATGTGTGTGTAGCAGTGGAGTGTGTGCATCATTGGTGTGAGTGTGTGTGTGTGTGTGTGTGTGTGTCGCGGCAGGCAGGCAAGTTGTGGACTGGGACTCACAGTGTTCGGTGTATCGGTGTGTGAGGCGGCATAGTTCAGAGAGGTAGCGGTGCAGTAGGTCAGTGAGCAGGTCAAGGGGCGTGCTGTACACACCCTGGTACCCGATGCTCTGGCAGATCTGGCCCACACACGTCTTAAGCACCTCGTTGTTGAACTGAGTGCACATCCTGCCACCCCTGCTGCACGCTCATCACCTCCACCACCGGGATAGAGAAGCAGGAACACCGTGTATCCTTCTCCTCTGCGTGGGGCCGCCTAGACTCCCGCCATTTTGTTCAACTTAAGGAAAGGTAAATAATGGTGTTCTTTATTTAAAAGTATGGCTTCTTTAGTGTTTCTGGTGACTTGTAGATGTATGCTGGGTTTATGTATTGTTATATTTGATAGGTATTCATCATCTGCATCGTGAAGTGACATTGTGTTTTGGAAGCATTGGTTCGTATTAAAGGGACAACACAACACCAGCCAGCCAATCACAGGACTAGGATGGGGTCACGTGACTTATGCTGGAGATGACAGGGAAGGTTGAAAAAGGATTAATATTATTACAGTTTTGTTGTTCGTGGTATAATAAGTCTTGATGTAGTGTTTATAAAGCTAAATTATTGTTTTATGGTTCTATAATTTATCATAAGTTATAAATACATCCACAAATGTGTCCCTTCCCGCGTTTGTATCCACTTTTAAAATGGTTCAATGGTTTTCCGGAATCATGGAGAATTAAAGATTACGGAAGAGCGTAACAACCTCATTTTATTTATTTCGCCAATTAACAACCATTATTTCACATTCATTATACACCATGGTCTTTCCCTTCACCGTAATAGTTGTTAGTTTGTCATGGCGTGGAGACACATAAAGCCTTGCCTCGCCTCCGTGTCTCGTCCCTTCATGCCGCACGCTGGAGCCTATGTCCGCGGAAGATAAGGTGCAGCCTCCCATCTTCTTCCCTAGAATTACGCTTACCTATATTTCCTAGAGGGCTCTGTTACGGCTACTCGGGAAGGGTGGGGGCATCCTTAGTCTATCCCTTCACCACAGCTTGAAAGAGCGAAGGGGAGCGTAAGAAAAGGGGTCGAAAAGGGAGGAAGTGGAGGAGGATGACCGACCGTACCAAGCAAGGCAACGATGCTCGGTAGTTCTGCTTCCATTCTTTTTTGACGTGTGTTTATCCTTCTCAGCGTAAGACAATGGGTTATGAGTACCTATTCGTAAGTTTGAGTGACTCAGGACGGGTGATTAGTGGTGAGGTGTTACAATATGGACAGTTATTAGGCAACACAAGTGGAGACGTGGCAACATGGCGCGCGCGGTGGTGCCACGTGTTTTGTTTACGTCAATGTGTACAGTGTTGCCACGTGTTCCCGCCAACCATTACCCCATGTCAATTTTTAGCGTTTTAATAATTCATGTTAACGAGGATGAATTCGTCGGGGGAGTCAGCGTGTTTAGAGTGAGTAATGGTGTTGTAGAGACGTTCAAACACCTGCCTCCACGTGTTGTGCTTCCATCTTGACGCGGAAAAACGATAGACAAGATTCACTCTACTCTAATATTCACTTCCATGTCTGTTTTATCCTTGTATTGTAAGTTTAGTTCTCTCTCTCTCTCTCTCTCTCTCTCTCTCTCTCTCTCTCTCTCTCTCTCTCTCTCTCTCTCTCTCTCTCTCTCTCTCTCTAACCCCTGGCCTCCTTACCCCCAGAACCGCCATGGATGTGCAATTCACGCCCATCCGTGACCTCAAACCAGGCATGAAGAACCTCAGACTCGTGTTCATCGTGCTGGAAATTGGTAAGAGAGAGAGAGAGATACACACACAAACACATACACACATACACCACACACACACACACACACACACACACACATACACACATTCATACATATATACCTCATCTTTGTTGTTTATTGATAAGTAAATTTCCAGCCTTACCCCGCCCTAGCCCCGAGCCCCACCATGTTGTTGCTGTTGGGTTCACTTTCCAATAGCACTACTTGTTTTCAATCAAATTTAACCTAATCTTGTTGAATCAAACCTAACCTAACCTAACAGTAAACCTTCTCCCCCCCCCCTACACACACTATACTGCATATAACTCATAGATGTTCTTCATAGTGAAATTACATTGTTCATTGTTGATACTCTTCCTCCTCCTACTCCTTGTCCCTCTCCTCTTCCTCTTCGTCATTCCTCCTCCTCGTCCCTCTCCTTGTCCCTCTTTCTCCTCTTCCCTCCTCATTAACCTCCTCCTCCAGGTAGGCCCAACGTGACCAAGGAGAATCATGAGGTGCGTTCCGTCAAGGTGGCAGACCGTTCAGGCTGCATCAACATATCACTCTGGGACGAACCGGGACAACTGTTGCTGGTAGGTGAACTTAAGAGGCTGGCAGGGTTAGAGGAGAAGGTAGAGAGGCTGGCAGGGTTAGAGGAGAAGGTAGAGAGGCTGGCAGGGGTTAGAGGAGAAGGTAGAGAGGCTGGCAGGGTTAGAGGAGAAGGTAGAGAGGCTGGCAGGGTTAGAGGAGAAGGTAGAGAGGCTGGCAGGGGTAGAGGAGAAGGTAGAGAGGCTGGCAGGGTTAGAGGAGAAGGTAGAGAGGCTGGCAGGGTTAGAGGAGAAGGTAGAGAGGCTGGCAGGGGTAGAGGAGAAGGTAGAGAGGCTGGCAGGGGTAGAGGAGAAGGTAGAGAGGCTGGCAGGGGTAGAGGAGAAGGTAGAGAGGCTGGCAGGGGTAGAGGAGAAGGTAAAGAGGCTGGCAGGGGTAGAGGAGAAGGTAGAGAGGCTGGCAGGGGTAGAGGTGAAGGTAGAGAGGCTGGCAGGGGTAGAGGAAAAGGTAGAGAGGCTGGCAGGGTTAGAGGAGAAGGTAGAGAGGCTGGCAGGGTTAGAGGAGAAGGTAGAGAGGCTGGCAGGGTTAGAGGAGAAGGTAGAGAGGCTGGCAGGGGTAGAGGAGAAGGTAGAGAGGCTGGCAGGGTTAGAGGAGAAGGTAGAGAGGCTGGCAGGGTTAGAGGAGAAGGTAGAGAGACTGCAGGGATAGAGGAGGTGGTGTAAGGTTAGGAAAGGTTAGAGGAGGATTAGGCAGGGAAAGGTTTGAAGCCAAGATGCTCAGTTGAGTGGATAATTAACTAATCTCTCTCTCTCTCTCTCTCTCTCTCTCTCTCTCTCTCTCTCTTCTCTCGCGCGCTGTATTTATTTATCTATCTATCACAGCCTGGGGACATCTGCAGCCTAAACAAAGGTTACGTGAGTGTGTGGAAGAATTGTCTCACTCTCTACGTAGCAAAGGGAGGAGAACTACAGAAGGTTGGAGAGTAAGTACTATTACTACTACTATTATTACTACTATTACTACTACTACTACTTCTCTGTACCTCCTCTCCTCTGTTCCCTTCCTACTCCTACTGTTTTCTTTTTCTTCCTCCTCCTCCTCCTGTCTTATGTTGAAATATATTGCAAGTTTTTTTTTCCTGAAGACTTACTGTTTGTATGTATATATTTTGAATTGTTGTCTGTTGTAATGATTCACTCGATTTAATTTTTTTTCAATAGCTAAGGGAAAGACATTTTTGCATGGTGGTCCAAATGGCTGTTTATTTATTTAATTTTTTATTATTATTATTATTATTATTGTTTTTATTATATTGTACAAGTCATAAGAATGTCACATATTTCTAGCAACTTTCAATGCTGCAGAAACACACTTCAATGCACTGCTCCTCACTCTTAATACACCTTCAAAAATACAGCATTTATTTCATCTATTTACTTACTATATTTATTCAAGGAGCAGAATCTGGAATCATTGTTTTTATTATTACGATTTCATATACTAGTGTGAGGTTAGTTGTTGTAATTAGAAGGTGATATACAACTAACCCTTGGGCCACACACCACCTCAGGCCTCCCTCCGTCTCCTCCCGGCCACAGGTTCTGCATGCAGTTCAACGAGCAGCCCAACATGTCCGAGCCTAACCCAGAGCTGGTGCCGATCAGCAAGGGGACTGGTGGTGGGGGCGGCGGGGGGGGCGGGGGTGACCGGGGAGGTGGGGGTGGCAACACAGGTGGGTCACAGGGGGGTGGTAACGCAGGCGGCGGTGGTGGCGGCGGCGGCGGCGGTGGTGGTGGTGGTGGTGGTGGTGGTGGCGGTGGTGGTGGTGGTGGTCCCCTTGCTGATTCTTCGAGGGACCCCAGACTGCTGAAACCCAACACTAATGGAGGGAATGTTGACCCCAGGGGAGGGAAGGGAGGGGGTGGGGGTAGTGGGGGAGGGGTGACTGCCTCTAATGGTCACCACAACTCAAGCAGCAGCCGGCACACCTCCTCCTCGTCCTCATCTAAGAGCCGCAGCCACGGTCCGGGCAGCAAACAGTCCAGCAAGAGGTAATGCAGCGCGTGGGTAGGTGTGTCTGTCTGGCCGTACTTGTAATTTACACACACATTTTGGGAGGTGCCGTCGTGTGGCGTCCTGTCCCCACCCACCCGAGCATCAAGTATGTATGCACTCAACACCAACCACAGTTTTTTCCCTCCCCTCAAAGTTTTCTGTCTGTTGCCGACCCTGTACTCTCGATACCATTTACAGAAGGAAATATACATGTGATACATTTATACGGATCATTTCATTCATTACCCAGGGCCATGCAAGAGGTTGGTTGGGGCCGTTCTAATGTATTTTCTCATGCGCTAAAAGAATACAAAACACTTTATAGATTTCAAGATACAGTATTTGGTAGACTAAACATTGCAATTTTATTTATATTTATTCATTATTTTTTTCCTAGTGCTATTATTAAGTTCAAAAATATGTAAAGTAATCTTGTCATTATAAAATTTTCAACCGAGAGAATGTTGTGTTTCTTCACTTTAATGTTGATATAATAGTACGAGACAATGCATTGGAACGGCAAGTATGAGTCTGCATGAGAGATGAATCAAATCCAGACGGTGGTTGGCAGCTGAGATGAGAAATGGAAGAGAATTTACTGGGGGTTATATGGCTTCTCATTCTCCATACACACTCACCATATCTCATGTACACACACACACACACATAAACTAGCTCAACTTTTTCTCTTGTATTCCTATTTAACTTCTGTCTGTATGCAAACTCTTTACATCTGGTGACGGATCTTTGGGCGAGAGTTGGTTTCCCTCGGACTGGGACGTGGTTAATTGGCAGATTAAGTGAAGTCTTGTTGTGTGGGTGTGATATTGATATACTGTAGAGCTTTGTATTGCCAGTGTTGGTGTGTGTCTCTCTTCACGTTATCAATTCCCTCAACTGTTTGGACATCTTCAATCTTCTGCTGCACTCATGGTTCCTCCTCTAATGGTCTCCTTGTAGGCATTCAATCTATCATTCACAATCATACACAAGCATTCTGGACACAAATAAGAAACAGATATATATTACAAGTTTTTTATTGGTTTTTATATATACAGTGTGTGGAATGACTACAGTTAACAGTTTGTCAGGTTTAAGGTTAAGGGTGTTTCTTACGCTCCGAGAAGCTTGTCATTGTGAGTTTGACTTTTAGTTCTTAAGTTATGATGAAAGAGGAAACCATAGTTGTAAAAACACACTTTTAGATACAAACTAGAATCAGTTTGAGCAGCTATCACACTCATAACAAACCCTACTTCTCAATAAGCAAGGAGTCAAAATTTACAAGATTCTAAATACTTTCCTAAAAAACTATTTGTGAGTATTGTTGTTTAAGATTGTCATTGGGTGGTTTGTACTGCTTTCCACACCTTACAAGCCAAAGTTCATGCCAGGGACACTACTCAACACCCAACCCTCTAACGCCCTCCTGGAAGACTGCCATGCTATACTGGACCTTGTGTCTTGCCACCACCATGATGTTGCAAGGTTCCAAGGCTCCCAGTGCACAGACAGACAGACACACTCACCAGGATATATAGCAGCAATGCTAATGTTGTTATTGCAAAGATATAAACCCCACCTACCCACCCCACCCCCAACAGTTTCTCTTCCAGAATAATATTAAGTTATACATAGTTCAGTAACACAAATCTTGCCTCCTCACACCTCATGACTGACCTTTACAAAGCCAATAAGTTTTGCTGATTATTTGTTATTGTTTGTGGTAATGACCAATGTAGACTTTGAACCAGCCTTTCTCCAATGGTTGTAATAAGAAGTGCTGAAGGTAACTTGGGGGTTAATTAGTGCTAATGGTTCGTGGCGGGACAGTGAGGTCAACCAGACTCCACTTGGGTCTTGGTGATCATTAGGTTAACACAGATTGAATTCTTAACCTAACAGCTGCAATCTCACCTCAGCTGCGGTACACTACACTAACATTAAGTTGGTGAATTAACAAACACTTCTGGTGATTCCTAATAAACAAATTTACAGTTTACATTGATTTCCCTTATAGGTTTGAGGGGAAGCAGCAACACCTACACATCTGAACTATGGCAACCTACACTAAATTCACTCTCAATTATTATATATTTCCTCTTCAATTTCTTCCCAAACACTGACAGCTTCACATGTCTCAACCTTGCATTCATAACACCCATGACCTTGAATGATAATAATAAATAAATAAAAAAAGCTCAATTCTGCACAAAGTAAGCTCGTTTCAGATCTACCCATCCTTGGACATACATTCCTGTGCAGCATTATCACCGGAGACAAAAATAAAGTGACATACTTTTTCTTGTAAACTACGCCATCCCACACTGAAGGTTTGAACTTGTGGCAACTCCCGTGCACGCCTCAGACGGACCTGCCTCACCTTGCTGCCTCCCTCCTTAGGCCATCTTCTTTGCCAGGTCCTCACGGATGGCCTCCAAGAAGTCATTGGTGTGGAGGAACATTCCCTCCTTCAGGTTCTTGAGTCCGTGGATGCAGCCGGCCAGATCCTTTGTCATCTTGCCGGAGTCCACGGTGTCAATGCATGCAGCCTCAAGACTCTGAGCAAACCTGGGAGAGGAAAGACAAGTTATCAAAGAACTCTCTACCTCTTCTATGTCACTATTCTTTACACTTTCTTTATTAACTACAACCTAACCTAACGTGAGCCTCCTAAGCGTTGAGTAAGTATCGTTCCTCACCTGGCTAGTTCTGGTGTTCCGTCCAGCTTGGCGCGGTGTTCAAGGCCGCGGGTCCAGGCAAAGATGGATGCCACAGGGTTGGTGGAGGTCTTGTTGCCCTTCTGGTGCTCCCTGTAGTGCCGCGTTACTGTGCCGTGGGCTGCCTCGGACTCAATGGTCTTGCCGTCGGGACACATGAGCACGGAGGTCATGAGGCCGAGGGAACCTGAAGGAAGGAAGGAAATTATAGGTTTGACTTTAAACAACACAGAAAGAATATCACTACATCTTCACTACTCTAGCTTATCAAGGTTCTTTTCTTCATATAAAATGCACAGAAGCTATTTTTACAACAACAAAATAAATAAAAGGATATGAACACAGTCATTCTAATTTTGTTATAGTTAGACAATCTTCATCCCAACACTTTATATACTTCCATCTATTCTATTCATCCTTAGTGTTGTTTAAATAATTACTACCCTGAGTCCGTTCCCTTCCCCCAACACACACACACACACTAACACCACCTACCATAGCCCTGAGCCACCACGTCAGACTGCACATCACCGTCGTAGTTCTTGCACGCCCACACGAACCCACCCGATGACTTGATGCCCTGAGCCACCATGTCATCAATGAGGCGGTGCTCGTACCAGATACCCTTCGCATCAAAGTCTTTCTGGAAGGCACGACAAAAGGAATAGTTGAGTTGTTTTATTGATTTATATTTTTTTAAGAATAATGGCACTAATTTACTTTACTTTTAACTAACTAACCTTAGACACAATTCTAGCTTTACGAAAAACATGGATATTAAGGGATGACTGTGTAAGTGAGAAGGAGTAAGTAAGGAGCAATCACGGGACTCACTTTGTACTGGGCCTGGAAAATCTCTTCAAAGATGTCCTTGAAGCGGCCGTCATAGCGCTTCAGGATGGTGTTCTTGGTGGACATGTAGAGTGGCCAGCCCTTGTTCAGCGCCACCTAGAGGAGAACAGAAGAACATTATAACATACACATCATTAGGAAAGGCACATGTTACCCTTTGCAACCCACTAATTGATGTGTCTGTTGTTTTGTTCATTTATATTTTTTACATCCTCTTCTTTACCTTTCCTCACCTTTCATACTTACATTTCTCTTCTTTCTCTCCTTATTAGTACATATATTTATCTTCCTTTTTTCCTTAATTCCATCTTCCTCCCTGCCTCTCCAGACTTATACACACCTTCATACATCCTTTCAAAACTTTCTACATCTTTTTACACCTTTTCAAAACCTCTCACACTCATCCCAACACCTCCCCGGACTCACCCTCAACACATGACTCTCGGACTCACCTGGAAGGAGGAGTGTGCAAAGTCCCGGATGGACTCGTCAGTGTTGTACATGGCCATGGCCACGCCGCCGCCTGTCTTGAAGTCAAACACCTTGGTGGTCTGGGGCGCACCACCCTCAGGAGTATACACAATCTCAACCTGGAAGGAAAGTGATGGTGGTGGTGTTATGAGTATGGTGTTGTCTTCCTCCTCTTCATCTTCCTTTGCTTGACATCTTATTCATCCTCTTCTTTTTCTCCTTCATTTATTTTAATTGACTGACTGACTAACTAACTGACTGACTGATCAACTAACTAACTGACTGACTGATTAACCCACACCCGGCTTCAAGAGGGGAGACTCACAGTGCCGTTGTTGGGAATGACCATGTCGGTGGCCTTGTACTGGTCTCCGTGGGCGTGCCTGCCGATGATGATGCTCTGGGTCCAGCCCGGCACCAGGCGAGGGATGTTCTGGCAGATGATGGGCTCGCGGAACACTGTGCCCCCAAGGATGTTACGGATGGTGCCGTTGGGACTCAGCCACATCTTCTTGAGGTTGAATTCTGTGTGATGGATAGGAATGAGTTGTGTGTGTGTGTGTGTAGAAACTTTTTTTCCTCTTTTTTTAATGGGTTCTGGCTAAGGGACAACAAAAATACGTAAAAAAAATATATACAAAATAGAAATAGATTGCATGACTCAAAAGAAACCTAACAAACTACCTGAAAACAGAGAAATAAAAAAATAATTACATCTATCTACCAGCCACCACCATGACCCCCAAAGCACAATACAGTCCCCCATAGAATCCCCCCAAGACTCACCTTCCACCCGCTGTTCGTCGGGGGTGATGGTGGCACACTTGATGCCTACATTGTACTTCTTGATGGCCTCCGCTGAGTCGATGGTGACCTGGTCGTTGGTCTGGTCACGGTAGGGCAGCCCAAGGTCATAGTACTTGCAGTCCAGCTGAGGGTCACATACAATGGAGATAATGAGGATTTGCTCTCTCTCTCTCTCTCTCTCTCTCTCTCTCTCTCTCTCTCTCTCTCTCTCTCTCTCTCTCTCTCTCTCTCTCTCCAAACACTCCTCAAATGCACGTACACACACACACATTAAAAAATAACATTCCTTGAAGATAAATGTTACACACACATGCACACACACACACACCTTCAGGTAAGGGAAGATAAGGGACTCCTTGATTTTCTCCCAAATAATACGGGTCATCTCATCTCCATCAAGCTCAACCACGGGATTCTTCACCTCAATCCTCTTGTCCGTTGCATCTGTGGGTCAAGGGAGGAAGGGAACATTAGGCTACTGCATGAAGTGTGTATGAGAGAGAGAGAGAGAGAGCATTACATCACACACTAGTACAAGGGTAGAAAGAGAAGACCTGCAGTTCTATAGTAGTGACTTCTGAGGGTCTTCTTAAGTTACCTAGAGGCTCAATGAAAGGCATCTCGGGGTGCCATGGACTGCCTTACACTGCACCACTCACTAACAAATGTGTGCTATACTACATGACAACACTAAGGAGAATAGAACTAGTAGTCTCAATTTGTTTCTTCCAGGTTATTCATCAATTTATATATTGTAATTAAGTTTCCTCTTTCTCTTCTCTCTTCAAGTGTGTTTAGTTGCATTTCTTTTAACCTTTCCTCGTATGTTAGGTCTTCCAAATCTGATATTATCTATGTTGCTGTTCTTTGTATTCTTTCTAATTTCAATACATGTTTTTTTCTTGTGAGGAAACCATATTATTTCTGCATATTTCAATTTTGGTCTGATCATTGTAGTTCTAATTTTCATCATCATATCTTTATCTAAGAAGTGTGTGTGTGTGTGTGTGTGTGAGAGAGTGTTTTTCCAGTGTTTTCTCTATCTCTTAATCAACAGTAGTCAATAAACTGTTATCACTCAGAACAAAAAAAAAGTTATTTACGCATTCTTAATCAGCATAAAAAGGTGTAGACTGAACTGATAAAGAAGAGAGAGAGAGTAATAACAAAAAGATAGTAAGTACCTAGAAGCTCAACCTCAGGAACATTAAGTGATTACAACAATAACAATAACAATAACAACAATAATAATAATAATAATAATAATAAATAACAACAACAATAATAAAAATAAAAGTTAGTTTGAGTACATCTAGAGCATGAAATAAGGCCAGTTGAAGAAGATACTTATGAGGGAAGAAGTGCACAGAAGGAGAGTGAGACCCAATTAGTGTGAGATAAGGGAGTGGGGTCAAGAGCCTTCATGAGGAAATGGCTGCAGGTGAGGTGGTGTAGAATCAATTAAAAAGTTATAAGAGACTCTGGTGGTGTGTTGTGTGGTGGGAAGACACTCTAAGCTCTACAATAAATTTTAACGATGCTATCACTTTTACTCTAATTCACCAGATTATATTTATCTTATATACATTTATTTGATTTTTATCTATTCATATGTTTATTCTGCATTATCATCAACACTTAATTTGCTATTTTACAAAGATATTCGGATATTAATTAAGTCTTTTTTTAACCATCCTACTGCCTCGAGTCAATGGCATAATTTATCTTAGGTCATTTTGGCACTGTAAGGTAAAAAAAAGAAGAAAAAAAACATGACAGATTCTAATACTAATCAGTCACAATCATTTCATCTATTGACATTCATATTTCATTACCTTTTTTTCCATCATTCTATGCCCTTATTATATTTTTTCATTATTACTTCTGACACATACTCTTCTGTAATGGCTTTGAATCCTCGTAAAAAAAAAAAACTCCTGTCGCTCAGTTCTGCTTTTGGCTCAGATCCACCACAATCTTTTTTCATCTGTGTGTGTGTGTGTGTGTGTGTGTGTGTGTGTGTTGCAATCAGAACAAGCTGATGCCAGACGTATGTGTACCCAAACTATGTCTATATAGCTGCTACCTGTTGTTCTTGTTTGGGTCTGTTTCCCTTCCGTGTATTAGTGTCCTTCTTTACCCCGGCTATTTACATTGATCCAGGAGAGAGAGAGAGAGAGAGAGAGAGAGAGAGAGAGAGAGAGAGAGAGAGAGAGAGAGATAATGAACCTGGCTTTCATGCTTAGTCAGTCAGTCAGTTTCATCAATCCTCACCCCTTTCCCTCTCACCATCCCTCTCTCCCACACTTCCCCCTCCTCTTCCCCTCCCCCCATTGCATCAGTACACTTGGCACTTCCCTTCATCGGCAGCCCTACCAGCTAAATATAAGCATCCCTAACCTTGGCACTTGCTACACCTTCCCTTTAGTGCCACCAACACCCATCACCCACCACCGGCTCTTTCTTCCCAGCTACTAATGACTCTAGAAGTACCTCATACCCTCTTTACCCTTTCTGCATTACCTGGCAACTGGACTTTGGTGTACATGTTGGTGACGTTGTGTGTGTGTGTGTGTGACTTGTGACTTTTGTATGTTTAGCTTACTATTGTTATTTCTTCCTTGTTTACTCTAGCCCCATTTCTTGTTTCTCCTACATTTACTATCCCCTCCAAGCCAACTAGAAATGTTGATAAATAAACATGGTAGAACGCACATATATACAGCAACATTGCAAGGAATAGTTAAGTAGTTAAAATAGTTAGTGTGCACAGATTGTATATTTTCTAAAGATAAGCATCTGCATAAATGTACCTTCACGCAGATGCCACAGTGTATTTAAAAATGTTATAACATACTGCCACACTTGTGATCTCTCTCTCTCTCTCTCTCTCTCTCTCTCTCTCTCTCTCTCTCTCTCTCTCTCTCTCTCTCTCTCTCTCTCTCTCTCTCTCTCTCTCTCTCACTCACAGATGAAGGAATTGGATGAGAGAAAAGAAATACATCTTGAAGGAGAAAATGGCTGAGCCAATTTTATATATAACTGAGTGTTCTTTGAAAACCGATAGTCCCTAAAGAATGGAAAAAAGCTGATATAATGCTTATTTACAAAAATGAAAACTAAGAAGAACCACTTAATTATAGATCAGTGTCATTGACCAGCATAGTCTGCAAAATATGTGAAGAAAAGATTATAAAAAAAAAAAAATGGACTGAACGCACATATATACAGCAACATTGCAAGGAATAGTTAAGTAGTTAAAATAGTTAGTGTGCACAGATTGTATATTTTCTAAAGATAAGCATCTGCATAAATGTACCTTCACGCAGATGCTACAGTGTATTTAAAAATGTTATAACATACTGCCACACTTGTGATCTCTCTCTCTCTCTCTCTCTCTCTCTCTCTCTCTCTCTCTCTCTCTCTCTCTCTCTCTCTCTCTCTCTCTCTCACTCACAGATGAAGGAATTGGATGAGAGAAAAGAAATACATCTTGAAGGAGAAAATGGCTGAGCCAATTTTATATATAACTGAGTGTTCTTTGAAAACCGATAGTCCCTAAAGAATGGAAAAAAGCTGATATAATGCTTATTTACAAAAATGAAAACTAAGAAGAACCACTTAATTATAGATCAGTGTCATTGACCAGCATAGTCTGCAAAATATGTGAAGAAAAGATTATAAAAAAAAAAAAATGGACTGAATACTGAGCAAGAGAAGGAATAATAACATCAACAATTTGGATTCAGAACAGGAAGATCATATATGTATACTACAACTAGATAAATCCAGAACGATGCAAGGAAATTCAGCAATCCAGACAGAATAATAGATCAGTGTAAGAAATTGTGTGCCAAAAGCATCCAAAGAACAAATTTATAGAATAGTATCAAAAAGACATGACACAACGAGCTTGACTCAATCCTGCAAAAATACAATTACACGTAACAATACACAATAACACAGCTAGCTAGACTTATCCTGTTGGCCGTCCTCATCTTCTTATGACTCAAACACCAGCAGTATTCACTAATCTGACCCAGGGCATCAAACCACCTTGCAAACTACTGAGAGAGAGAGAGAGAGAGAGAGAGAGAGAGAGAGAGAGAGAGTACGCATCCCAGAAATCTAAAGAATGCTGTAGAGGAATGTTCATGAGTCTAGAATCGACACTATTTTAAGATCTCGTCACTGCCAGATGAATGGATGTGCGGGGGGAAAAAAAAGGTAAACACTGACAGGAATAAACAAAGAAAAACAAGTGACAAAAGGAAAAAAAGTATAAAAATAACCTAAACTATTGTCCCGTTCCCCCCCCCCTTTTTTATCAGTGAAAGGAGGAAGAGGAGGAGGAGGTAAGGAAGACAAAGCAATCACCTTTCTCCACACTTTTTCATTTACCTAACACACTTATAACCTGAAGTGACTCGTGAAAATTCTCTCTCTCTCTCTCTCTCACCTGTATATGGTTTACGTTGCTTTTTTTTTTTTTACAAAGCCGTATGATCTGACAAGAATGCTATTATTGCCACCTTGCCTGTCTCCAAGTGCAGAGAGAGAGAGAGAGAGAGAGAGAGAGAGAGAGAGAGAGAGAGAGAGAGAGAGAGAGAGAGAGAGAGAGAGAGAGAGAGAGAGAGAGAGAGAGAGAGAATCAATAGTCTTGCAAGTTTTAAGATGACAATAAAGCAAAGGAATAGAGCAGCCAGTTGGCCAATGTGGAGATGGCGTGGGGTTGTGGGGGTGTTGAGGTGAATGGCTGGAATGAGAGCAAACGGCAGGAGTGATGCAAAGTTGATCCCAAGTGCTTCGTGCAGATTGTGTTAAGTGTGTAGTAATGAGAGAAGAATACAGAGGCACAAGTTAAATTTGTTTGCCTGACGTGAGGCTATTATGCTTAGAAAAGCCGAAAGGAGTAGTGACATATGCATGCGGGGAAGGATATTCTGGGAACGAGTTGTGAGGGACGAGGGAGGAGAGAAGAAGAGAGTATGCAGGCAGGTAGGAAGGAAAGGAGAGGAGATGAGAGGAGAGGAAAGGAAAGGAAAGGAGAGGAGATTCGGTAAGCGAGGTTGGATAAGAAGGAAGGAAAGCCTGGGATTAGAGGAAAAAAAGAGGGATAGAGGGAGGGACAGGGGTACACGCAAACGCCGGCAGGCAAGCATCCCCCCAACCCCCTGAGTCCCCCTCCAGGTTGTCTCTGTGGGTCACGTAGGCCGGTTGGACGGGACCTTATGGTGCCAACCGGTGATTAAACGTAGTATCAATTAACCTTTATTACCTGTTGTGTATGATTGGCTAGGCATATGACCTTACAAAGTGTGTTGACCTGTGGTGTGTGTGTGTGTGTGTTTGCATTAGGTTCTCCTACGTTGCCTTGCACTAGTTTCCCGTCGGTACTTTTCCATGAGATGCCTGAGCTGAGGGCAAGAAACCAAGACACACACACATTCACCTCTATGCTTCCCAGTAATAAGGCCTTCGGATGCACATGCATATTAACAGGTAAATACCAAGGACACTATGGCATGTCTAGCAATGACTACGTATCAGTATATTAACCTAGTTTATCACGATAATGCACCCAACTACGCAACATGCAACGTCCACTCCTCACGGACAACAAGAAAGGAAGTAAAAAGGCTGGGAATTCTACACAAAAACCAGTCAATTCAATACGCTGATTTTGTGCATGTATGGAGAGAAAAAATAATTATAGCTATAGAGGTACGGAGTTCAAGGTCGCGGTTAGGCGGACAACACATTACATAACTCTGCTCTACTTCGCCGTCCTGTCTCCTGCCTTACAACAAAGCAACCAATACGAGTCTTATTAGTTACAGGAACATATAAACACCCTAGTCTTGTCCCTATGCTTGCGTTGCTTTGGGAAGGCAAAATGGAGGCAGAGAAACCACATACGACCCCTGCCTGCATTCACTACCGGCTATAGTGAATGCAAGCACCATACTGATAACTAAAGGCTACTATAATTCATCACACTGACAATCATATCCTTCATAAACAGCTTGAATGAATAATGTATGCGTAAACCTACTCAATCTCCCTCACACACACGGCATCGAACAGTCCCTTGACTCCCTTCCCTTCACAGGACAAGCAATTTTTTTGAACTCACAGGTCCTCTTTTGGTCCATAGCGGTAGGCACGACGACCCTGGCATGGCTAGGGGCCTTGGTGAGGGCTGCTCGGGCGACCTGGGCTAACGTGGAGGTCATGGTGGAGATTGTGGTGGAGGAGAGTGAGGTTGAGGCGTGCTGGGTGCTGCCACGAGTCAAACAGCAGCTGCTTCTCTCAGCCAGCCGATGAAACGCTCCTCCTCCTCGCTCCTCCTCTCACTTCCCCCCTGTCTTCCACCCATCCCTAACCCCTCCTCCTTCCTCCACTTCACCACAGTCTTCCCTCCCCTCACCTCCACCACCCATTTTCAGCCCACTTGACAACTGAACTAACCACAACTTCCACCACAACACATTTTTTCATTGTTCTGCCTGTTGAGTGTTATGGATGGCTGCATTGAGCTGAGGTGGTGGTGGTGGTGGTGGTGGTTGAGTGTTATTATGTATGTCTGTCATATCTACATCATAATCTAATGAGTCTAACTGTTTATCAGCTGAAAGTGTTATGCACCATAAAGATATCGGGAAATTGATGTCATGAGCCACTTCTCCTTTATTTGATAGCTAGTAGCGGTAAATTTGTATGCATGATGCAGCCTTTCCACTTCAATTGTCAGTAGGCCTATAGGCTGCTAATACTAGTATATATGCACTTTTTGTTCTTGACTGCTATTGAAGTATTGCATACCATACACATCTGGGAAGAGGCTTTGCAGTCCAGCATGTTGTTTTCTTCTCAAGCTTTGAAAGCCTCTAGCAATTGTATGCAACTCACGTATTCTCTTGTGGGCCTCTAACTTTGATTGCTTCTTATTTTTAAGGATGACAAAGTGATATATTCAACATAACGAAAAAAAATGTTTAAAGAGAAATTACATGTCTTTTAGTATTTAGTTATGAGAACTATATTTGAGAAACTAAGGTAAAATTATTCACATTGAGACTGAGTGGAATTAATAAGTTTACTGGATTCATAAGGTGATGCTGAGGCGAGAATTAACTTGCGTTGGGTCCTTGTAACAGGGTCAGCTAGATACTGGGAAAGAACATGAGACAGAACAGATGGAGGGGGAGGGAGGATATGAAGATAGAGAACTGGGTGGAAGATGATGAAGGGTGGAGGAGGAGGCTAGTGAGGAGGGATGACTATTATTGAAGGTCTGGGTGTATTTGATGTATATGCGTGTTGTAGAATAGAGTAACCGGTTGTTAGATAAGAGGGTAGGGAGGGTGCTAGGGGTGGGAATTGGTTAGGGGTAGTAATAGAGGACAAGGGGTCAAGGTATGGGGATGGGGTGGGGTAGGTATTTATTGAGGGTAGGAAGAAGACCGGGAGAGGATAGGTGGGGGTAATTGGGGAGGATGAGAGTATGTTGGGGGTTGCAAGAAGAGGGGGAGAGGAAAGCAGAAGCGAGGGAAGTGGGGAGAGAGATTGAGAGTAGTAAGAAGAGGAGGAGAGGAAGGCAGAAGGCAGAAGGCAGGGAAGTGGGGAGGATTATTGAGGGTATTAGAAAGAGGGGGAGAAGGAGGGAGGTAGAGGGCGAGAGGTGAAAATTTGTAGGGGATATTAAGAGCAGGGGGAGGAAGGAGGCTGGGGGATTGGTTGTCACTAGAGTGAGGGAATAAGTTGGGGGTAGTAAGAAGAGGGGGAGAAGAAGGAGGGTGAATGGATGGGGGGAGGGGTGGGGTGCGCACGCCAGCCACTCGCTACGGCAGGGTCCGGCGGGGATAACACGTAGCCCCGACCCTCCTCTTTTTCCACTTACTTTTCCATTCAAAGAGGCTCCTGCACGCCCCAGCGGTAAGTACCAAGCTATAGTAATACCTATGCTCGCTTAGCCTCACGTTTAAGTAGGGAAAAACAGTGGAAATTAGTGGAAACCATGAAAATGCAGACGATACAGCCGTGTAGTGTTCGGTGTGACCGGCTTTGCAGCTCCTCTCACCCCTTATTTTTCCCTGTATCCGAAGCTTTAGGGGCTTAGTTGATGTCAAGGCACGCTGTAGACACTGAGGGTTTTGTGTTTATATGTTAGCATAGAGTAAACATCCTGGGTCTCTAATAATACATGAAATTGCATTCGTGTAACTGCATTCTATCCGGTGCCCTAAGTATTGTGCTTTCATGATCCTCCACATTGATATGGTCTGATGCTTTGCTACCATTATGGCGCCTCACGTACAGATACATGTATGAAACATGAATATAACGAGTAGAGGGTATGTTAGTGTATAGTTAATCTGCAAGCGATGATTCATATAGCCGTGCCTGCTGGTGCATTGATCTAGGCTGGTATTATCTTGGCAGTGTAAGACAAGGGTAGAGTTAAGGAAATTTACCGGTTTCTACGTCGGTTATGTTACTTTTCTGGATTTCTTTACTGGTTGACCTTTCCTTAGGTTTGAATTGGCTGTTATTATTTTAAAGTTTGATAAGGAAAGGTAGATTATGTTAGGTTTGTTTAGTGTCATGTCAGATTAGGTAAGGTTACAGGCAAAAATCTAATTATTATTATTATTATTGATACATCTATATAGCCAAGGCAGGTCATATGATTCAAGCATTAACTACAGGACATGATTTAAGAAACTTTAGGCTATAACTAACACGCAAAACAGGACATAATAAACTTAGACAACAATGGATGTATATTTCTTAACCCACAACCGATTCCACGTAACAAAACAAAATATCATCGTCCTACCAGTTAATTTGCCTTTAAGATGAGACCATTTCTTGCTTAGGGCTTCCAACCAATAAAATACTCGCCTCTTCTTTAAAGTTTATTGAAAGTATTGTTTTATATATATCATTATACTTGTGTGGGCGTAAAGGTTAACGACTAGCATATAAAAAATCTAGGTAATTATGATAAACATAATAATGATACTAATAATAATGATAAAGCTTGAGTCTAGTACTTGTCTAGTCGTAAGTTTAGTTAATTTATTACCTCGTAGGATATTGTTAGCCAGTTGTTATGTTATAGGATATTGTTGTTACGGTGACTTGTGGTCAAGGTAACAGCTGGGAAGAGAAAGTTTAAAATTTTTTTGTGGGTGTATGTTGGTTTGTGGTTTTCTGTTTTGTTTATATAGTTACTCCGTGTGTGTGTGTGTGTGTGTGTGTGTGTGTGATTGATAACCCGTTAGTAGAAGGCTGAGGAGGGCAGTAGGCTTAAATTTGCAGCTGATTCATGTAAACGTTTTCTATTAGTTTGTTGCCAACGTCTATTTTTTCAAGGTCACAGCTGGTACCGGTGAATTTGATGCGATAAGGTGGATGAGTGAGGCTTACTAACGGTAATGATTGTTATTACGGTAAACTATATATTAGAGTTATTAGGCGATTATTTTTTGTTATTTAATGATTTACTCAATAGACCATCACCTCTTTAAACTGTTGTAGAGGCTTATTTATCGTTAATCTCGTTCATTCTAATAATTGAGGTGGACTCTTCAATAATATGTAACACAATTTCACTACTACTACTATTACTATTATATCATACTACTATTATACTAGGCTATATTAGCATCACCACCACTATTACTATGGTGGATGCATTTACGGTAATTAAAATGGTATAGAGAAATCAAACCAATATGTAAACCATATGTTTACGTGATGAGACTCTTGTTTATTTACACACACACACACACACTCTCTCTCTCTCTCTCTCTCTCTCTCTCTCTCTCTCTCTCTCTCTCTCTCTCTCTCTCTCTCTCTCTCTCTCTCTCTTTCTCTCTTTCTTTCTTGGGTGGCAACTGAACTCATTTGACCCTTGCGAAAATGAGTAAAGCAATACATGGCAGCTCAATCATTGCTCGTGTACTTTTCCATGCACAACACTATCCTTCCAGTTCTCCACTCACTTCACGCGGCTCTCAGACTTTATTCATTGATTCTTAAAGAAAACACAGTGCCAGAAATGTACAGGATACTTTTTTTCGGGGGGATAAATATAGTGATACCGTTGTAGCATCACTACAAGGGCTGTGACGTTAGTAGAAGAGGGTGTGACGACACGGCTAGCTCACCTGACCTGCCTCGCTGCCAGACAGCCGGTTCATGAGAGGGAGGGAGGGAGGGACAGGGATGCCGGCTTCTTACTCCTCCTTCGCCACCTCCACATCTGGCTTGACATGCATTATGAATAGTCTTGTATTATTTAAAGAATCGTATCCTTTTATACGTACTCTTCCTGCTTTGATTGTAGTCTTGTGTTTACTTTGGGTGCCATGACTGTCATCTTCATGCAGTGAAAGTTGTCGTACGGCAATAAATCAAAAGGAGAATGTTTATATAATTATGTTTGTTTATTTCAATGTCTTGGCCATGATACAAGTCTTGGGGAGGGATGGTGGTGGTGTTCAAGGGTAGAATTGACTGTTACACGATATAATGAGGCCTAGTCTTGCTAAATATATATCAATGGGAGAGTTAAGTGATGTGTTACTGACAGACATAACCACGTCACCAAGAGTACTACATATAGACATGAAAGGATGTTTGAAGATAGATAACCAAGGAGAGAGAGAGAGAGATTATATAGACTTAGTGAAGGATAGGTGAAAGGGATAGTGTACCAAATCACCTTGTAACCTCTATGCAAAGGCTGCTCACCATACTAACAAAGGAGAGGTACTGGTGACACGCCCTGAATACATCATCATATACACCACTATCACCACCTAGCCACCACCACCATCACTATCACCACCTTCACTAACCCAATACACTACCTAACAGAGCATAGAGCACAACCTTAGCTCTTAAAGGTTGTTATGATATACTGTATTATTGTTTACCTCCTTCACTGTATTATTGTTTACCTCCTTCAGGGGAAACGAAACTATCATGCACATAGTCTGAGGAACACTAGAACTCAACTATTCCAAATATATTGAAGTAAATTTAGAATAGTTGACCATAAAAAAAAGTCAGATTATAGATTAAGCCAAAACAAACCCTATCCTCACATGACCCTTGAAACGTTATCGAAGTGTATACCCAAACCTCTCATTAAGAAAAGATTGAAAACGTGCCAACACAACCAGAAATAACCTGTTCACCACCTACGAGAAACACACACACACACACACACATATTACTTCTATCACCTCTTATCCAATAGTCGAGTCTTATCAGAACATTGCTCCCTAGTAGTATATAACGGCCTTGACAGATATTAAGATGAATAAGAGACGAAGCCAAGATAGTGATGTTTTTATGTCTGCTATAGATGTCTTGATTAAGGAGAAGGGAAATGGAAGGAAGTGGCTTTTAATTGGTTCAGATTCTGCCTTGACGTCTAATTGAAAAGGTTTGTGTGTGTGTGTGTGTGTGTGTGGTCATGTCACGTTTAGTTGTTTTTATTATCTAGTGTTGTAGCTGGTTATTGGGTCGTTATTTTGTAAGCTGTATTATTATTATTACTATTATTTTTTTTTCTATCTATCCTAATCATCCTGCTGTTGTTGAGGAGGCTGTGTGTGTGTGTGTGTGTGTGTGTGTGTGTAGTGAGGCATACACACACACATACATACATACATACATACAGTAATTGTCATGTGAGGTTGGCTAGGATGTAGGACACTCTCTCCTCGCTCCTCCAGCAGGTTACCAATGTACACTTGCCTTTATATGGGTCCTGCTGGATGGAAGCAGAAATGTAATTGTATTGTACCTGATGCAACTTTTTCATATCTCATTATTAGGTGTATGATTTTTTATTTACTTATTTATTTATTTTTTACTGACATTTTCACTTTTCACTCTTAATTATTATTTTTTTTTCAAGAAACCGTTTTTATTTATGTATTATTGGTTTTATTATTATTATTTATTTTTTATTACTATGATTTATATATTATCCTTTCATATTTTTCCCTGCATTCTTTTTGACCATCACTATATACACATTTGGTTATGGCAGAGACATTGCCATACAAATAAATAGGAATAAATAGTTGTCTTGGACGGTTGATTGTTGTTCATATCACCACTACCTCCATAACAACTTAAGTCATCACATTGCAACACCACCACCACCACCACCACCACCAATAATACCATAACACCCCCAACTCACCACTTTCTCACCCCTCACTAGATGTCGTCGCTGCTGCGTTTTTCCGTGACGTGCCTGGATGCGGGGTCACTCGGGTCTGGTCGTAGTCGCCTGCTGAGCTCAGTGCGCGGCCTCAGGACCCATGGAAGACTCCGGGATGCTGCCAAGCCTGCCGAAGCCATCCCAGGCATCCCTTACAAGAACCTGACCATCGGTGTGCCCAAGGAGATCTGGCAGAATGAAAGGAGGTGAGGAGATGCATGGGGTAGGTGGGTGTGTCGAGGTGGTCTGTGGTACCTGCCCTTAAGTTTATATTATGTTTATATGGGAATACTTATAACAGTTCTTTGATCACTACCACACTACCACCATTAGCCCAACACAACCACCACTACACTATAATTCACACCCCTACCACTATAATAAAATCAACCACAACATCACCACCACCACCCACCACCTCCCCTAACTGAGTGTTGTTCCCAGGGTGGCCCTCGCGCCCTTCTCCGTGGCAGCCCTGTGCAAGAAGGGCTTCTCGGTGTCCATCGAGAACAATGCCGGCGTGGAAGCCAAGTACCCCAACGCTGCCTATGTGGAGGCTGGGGCTAAGATTGTGGACCGAGATTCTGCCTTCACTTCAGGTAATGAGGAACAACACCACTCACCCTTCACCTGTTGCATCATTATTTGTTTTGTTTAGATTTTATCATTATTGTAGTGGAATTTATTTTTTAGTAATGATAAGTAAATTTTATGTATGTGAATGTGTTGATGTATATTCATGTATGTGTGTGTTTATATGCATAGATTAAATATAGAAATTAAATTAAAAACAAATCCTCATTGACACCTGATTATTCCACAGACATTGTCCTGAAGGTGCGTCAACCAGCACCTGAGGAGATTGCTCTGTTCAAGGATGGCGGTTCACTCATCTCCTTCATGTACCCGGCACAGAACAAGGACCTGTTGGAGCAGCTGGCCTCCAGGAAACTGACTGTGTTCGGTGAGTCCATGTTCCTTCCTCCTCCTCCTCCTCCTTCTCCCCCTCCCAGCTTCGTCTGAAAGGATGGGGGATGGGGAGGAGCCTTCTACTATTCTATCCTTTCTCTTATAAACTCCACACTCCACCTCAACCCATCCGGTGTTCCTCATGCTAACCTAACCTTACCTTCCCCTGCCAGGTATGGACTGTGTGCCCAGGATCAGCCGGGCACAAGTGTTTGATGCCCTCAGCTCCATGGCCAACATTGCCGGGTACAGGGCCGTGGTGGAGGCGTCCAACCACTTTGGTCGCTTCTTCACGGGCCAGATCACAGCGGCCGGCAAGGTTCCCCCGGCCAAGGTGCTGGTGATTGGTGGTGGTGTGGCGGGCTTGGCGGCGGTGGGCCAGGCTAAGAATATGGGGGCTATTGTGAGGGCCTTTGATACCAGGGCGGCCGTCAAGGAGCAGGTGGAGTCCTTTGGCGCCGAGTTCCTGGAAGTGAATATTAAGGTGAGTGAAGGAATGATTGTAAATGTTGGTTATGTAAATGTTGATGAATGTGTAGAAGAGTTAGTCACAATAATAATAATAATAACAATAATAATAATAAAGGTGCTTTCTACCTATAATTTACCTTGTATGATACCTTATATTTTCTGAAACTGTCATGGCTGTCTGCTCCCATCTCAACTGCATTTCTATAATCTTCCTCTTGATCTGTGTTTTACGTGTCTCTCCTCCCTCCACCCTTCAGGAATCCGGTGAGGGTACAGGAGGGTACGCCAAGGTCATGTCCCAGGAGTTCATTGATGCTGAGATGGCGTTGTTTGCCAAGCAGGCCAAGGAAGTGGACATCATCATTAGTACAGCACTCATCCCTGGCAAGACTGCACCCGTTCTCATCAAAAGGGTGAGAAAAACTAACCTCATTCTATTTATTTTTTTAATTTGGGAGTTAGTTATACATCTAATTATTTTTCTGTCCCTACATAATGGTTTTTCTTATGTGCCGCACCGTGTGTTTGGGAAGCAGCAAGTTGTGTATTAAATGAATGATGAGTTAGAAGGGAAAGTAATTGTTTATTGTGCTCTGAGGTAAAATTTTTGTGTTGGACGGGAGGATAATTGAGGTAAGATTTAGAATATGATGGAAGGGAAGGTAGAAGGTAATTTATCATTGTCTTGTGAAGTAATTGTTCCCTTCCATACACCCTCAGGAGCACATTGATGCCATGAAGCCCGGCTCAGTGGTGGTGGACTTGGCTGCAGAGGCTGGTGGTAACATTGAGACCACCGTGCCAGGCGAGGTGTCCGTGTACAACGACGTGACACATGTTGGCTTGACGGACCTCCCTTCACGCCTGCCCACCCAAGCCTCCTTCCTCTACGGCAACAACATCTCAAAGTTCCTCCTCTCCATTGGTGACAAGGAACACTTCAACATCAACCTTGAGGACGAGGTGGTGAGGGGCTCCATCCTCCTCCAGAATGGAACGCTCATGTGGCCACCTCCACCCCCTCCTAAGCCTGCCCCCGGTGCAGCGCCAGTAGCAGCAGCGGCAGCAGCAGTGGTGAAGGAGCCTCCCCCACCCCCTAACTACTTCAACATGACCCTTAAGGATGCCTCTGGTTATGCTGCAGGTGAGGACTCTCGTTTGTGTTGCCGGCAGGTGCTCAGTTAAGGGTTGGGAATGTTATGATATGTGGTGAACCAATGTGTTATTTTCTCTACAGTGTGTTCATGGTTCTATTATTACTTTTTGAGGTTCATTGATGGTGTTATGTTTGTTGTGAGTTAGCTGTTTGTGTTGTGTTTTATATTATGATGTGTCAAGTCTTAAACCATCTCTCTTTCTCTCTCTTTCTCTTTGTTTCTCACCCGTAATGTCCCCCGGCAGGTCTGGGCACCTTGGTGGCGCTGGGTATTGGTTCTCCCAACCCGGCCATGACACAGATGATGACAACCTTGTCTCTGTCTGGCATCGTTGGTTACCACACCGTCTGGTCCGTCACTCCAGCACTCCACTCCCCACTCATGTCTGTCACCAATGCTATCTCAGGTGAGTGTGTGGGTGTGTGTATGTGTGTAGAAAGATGAACACAAATTACAGTTGCCTGTAAATACTACTGTCCATTATGTTACTTTTTACCAAGGAACTGCAAGCAATGGCGTTAATATCTTGTTAACAATTTTTTTCCATCTCTGAAGCTACATAGTGTGTGAGCCTTGCCTCCAGTCACACTAAAGCAAACCTTGTACATCCAAGTTATTGTGTGTGTGTGTGGAGGGAAGGTTGATGTGTTGAGTGAGTGTGTTGTGTTGTGTTTCAGGCATCACAGCCGTGGGTGGTTTGCTGTTGATGGACGGTGGTTACTACCCCACCAACATCATTCAGGGACTGGCAGCCACGGCAGCCTTCATCTCCTTCATCAATATCTTTGGAGGCTTCCTGGTGACACAGAGGATGCTGGACATGTTCAAGAGGTGAGTCCTGATGATGAACAGAGAACAACTTATGTCTGGAGAATATTTGTGTTACAGGAGTTTAGTATATTTTTTCCTGAAGTAGTTAAGTATAAGAGGGAGTAATAATGAGTTTGAATAACAGCTATTAAGGATGTTATACTTCCTGAAATGACACATCCTTTCATAACTACCCTGTATTCACACTACATTTCAGTGGATGAATTCCAGTTTCCTAAATGACACACACACACATAAACATGGTGATCCCCGTTGTACACTTGTATATGTTTTGTTTTGTAAAATGTGATTTGCTTCCCACAGGCCCACTGACCCCCCAGAGTACACCTACCTGTACGGCCTCCCAGCTGCTGTCTTCCTTGGAGGCTACGCTGCCACTGCTGCCAGCGGGTACCCTGAGAGTCACCAGATGGCTTACCTGGCAGCCTCCCTGTGCTGTGTTGGTGCCCTTGGTGGCCTGTCCAACCAGAAGACCTGCAGGCTGGGTAACACCCTCGGAATAGTGAGCATCATTTTGTTTTTTGCATTATTCCTAATG
Organism: Metacarcinus magister; assembly: GCA_029783475.1. Classification (NCBI taxonomy): domain Eukaryota; kingdom Metazoa; phylum Arthropoda; class Malacostraca; order Decapoda; family Cancridae; genus Metacarcinus; species Metacarcinus magister. The sequence goes on from JAPQNM010000034.1 coordinate 1,457,479, forward strand.
GTGGCCTTTGTTTGCATTATTTTACAAGGTGTGTGTTCAGTTCAGGTCACCATCCTTTACCCTGCCCACAGATTGGTGTGTCTGGTGGCATTGCCTCCACCATCGGGGCGCTGACGCCATCCACCCCTGTGCTGATGCAGATGGGTGGTGCTGCTGCCCTGGGAGGTGCCATTGGTACCACCATTGCAAAGAAGATTGAGATCACTGACCTGCCCCAGCTTGTCGCTGCCTTCCACAGGTGAGCTCATCTGATAACATATATATATTCTTATTGTTTTCTTTTCTTTTTCATTATTATAGTAGTTCTTTTCTTCTGTTTTTGATACTTCATTATTTGTGCGTCTTCCCTGGATACAACCTGGCATGTAAGGGAAAACTTTGTTTGCATCAAACTTTTAATCATTGTGTAAAGGGAACTGTGATACAAACAAGAAGTAAGACAACACTACCATCACAAACCTCATCCTTACACTCTCATCACACACTCACCTCCCCTCCCCTCCACAGCCTGGTAGGAGCAGCAGCTGTCCTCACCTGCATCTCCACCTTCCTTCATGACTTCCCTAACTTCGCCACTGACCCCGCCGCCAACGCCATCAAGACCGCCCTCTTCCTCGGCACATTCATCGGCGGCGTCACCTTCAGCGGCTCCCTGGTGGCCTACGGGAAGCTGCAGGGTGTACTGAACTCATCTCCCCTCCTCCTGCCCGGCCGTCACGCCATGAACGCTAGTCTTATGGCTGCTAATATTGGAGCCATGGGTTGGTACATGATGGATCCTTCCCTTAATGTTGGGTTGTCTATGCTGGGTACCACCACCACGCTGTCTGCTGTCATGGGAGTCACCCTCACCATGGCTATTGGAGGTGAGTGTGGCCGGATAGGGATTGGTTACTGTGTTGTTCATTGTATTATTGAGTTTTTTCTGCTGTTATGTGTCTAGTTGTATTTGAATTATTTTTTTTTTGTGGAACTCCCTTTGTGCATTCTATTCTATTATTTTTTACTGTTGGCCTTACATACTGTATTTGACGGCATATAAGACACACAGGATAAGACGCACCCCCAATTTAGCAGGGGCATATTCAGGGGAAAAAAAGTTTTTAGTGTATTAGTATATTTCAGCATAGTTCTTTTATGGCAAGCTATCATTACATTACAAAAAATTGCAATACAAGCTGAAGCACATCCTCACCACATCCTCACCACAACCTCACCACATCCTCACCACAACCTCACCACAACCTCACCACATCCTGCCTTCCTCCCCCAGGTGCTGACATGCCTGTTGTGATCACGGTGCTGAACAGTTACTCCGGCTGGGCGCTGTGTGCTGAGGGCTTCATGCTCAACAACAACCTCATGACCGTGGTGGGAGCACTCATTGGCTCATCTGGTGCCATCCTGTCCTACATCATGTGCAAGGTAGGAGTTAGATGATAATTATAGTCAATATATGTGATTTTATTTATTTATTTATTATATTCATTGATTCAATCTACCTGCTGAATGTTTTTTTTATTGTTATCACTGTTTTCAGATATATAAATAAATAGATATAGTTTTCTCCATGTCACTATTGTCTGTGTATATATCTTTCTCTTTTTTTTCTCTCATTCACTCCCTTCCCTCCCTCCCCCCCCCAGGCCATGAACCGTTCCCTGCCCAGTGTGATCCTTGGCGGCTTCGGCACGGCCTCCACTGGTTCCGGCAAGCCCATGGAGATCACCGGCACCCACACAGAGACCAACGTGGAACAGACCGTCGAGATGATGGTTAATGCAAAGAATATCGTCATTGTTCCCGGTGAGTCCTGTTATTTTTGACGTCATTATTATTATTATTATTATTATTATTATTATTTTATTTTATTTATTTTTTTTTTTTTCCTCTCTCATTATAAGGGTACTGGCTAAGGGACAATAAAAAACGTGAAGAAAAATAATCCCGCTTGTCGCCAGACCCTGTTTTGGTGATGTGTAATTGTTGGTTTCCTTTGTTTGTTTATTTTGTTTGCATGGGTGATATATATTTTTGTTTGCTGTTCTTCCAAGTTTTTGTAATTGAAATTCATCTTTTTGTTATAGTGGTGTTGTGATATTCATGTATGTATGTATTTTGGTTTTCTTTTTAAATCAGTTTTATTATTATTTTTTATTTATTTATTTTTTGTGCTGCTCTGTCACTATTTTCCCCATTTTCCTGCTACCAACACCATCTTACAATCATCCTCCATTTTTCATCCCTGAGAAACACCACACTCTCCTTACCTCATATCACCATCACCTCCACCCCTTTACCAACACCACCCCTCCATCATTAACACCATCCATCCATTCTTCTCCTCACAGGCTATGGTTTGTGTGTGGCCAAGGCTCAGTACCCCATTGCTGAGTTGGTTGACATCCTCCGCAAGAAGAACAAGAACGTGCGCTTCGGTATTCACCCGGTAGCTGGAAGGATGCCCGGACAGCTCAACGTACTGCTGGCTGAGGCTGGCGTACCCTATGATGTCGTGCTGGAGATGGATGAGATTAACGACGACTTCTCGGAGACTGACCTCGTGCTTGTGATTGGCGCTAACGACACTGTGAACTCTGCTGCCGAGGATGACCCTAATTCTATCATTGCTGGCATGCCCGTACTCAGGGTGTGGGTGTCGAACCAGGTGAGGTGCTGGTGTGTGTGTGTGTGTGTATGTGTGTGGTGTGTGTAACTAAGGGATGTTGTGTGCTAGCTCTTGAGTGTAGGGTGTGTGTGTGTGTGTGTGTGGTGCTTTAGGGTGTTTGGGAAGACTAGTGGTGAGGGTGAAGGTGTATGGATGGGTTAGGGGGTGAAGTGTGAGGTTAGGTAGTGTGTTTGGCAGGGTTAGGGATGGACATTGAGTAAGATAGTGGTGTGAAGGAAGGGATGAGTAAAGTTGAGAGATAACAAACTTATTAATTCTTTGATATTAAAGGACAAGGCAGCACCACCACTAACATTTTTTCCTTCCCAAACTCTCCCTTCCACTCTGCCATCATCACTTACTCACCACATCCTCTCCTCCTCGTCCCCAACAGGTCGTGGTGATGAAGCGTTCCCTTGGTGTTGGTTATGCTGCCGTGGACAACCCCATCTTCTTCAAGCCCAACACCAACATGCTGCTGGGAGATGCTAAGAAGACATGCGATGCTCTTGTTGTTAAGCTCAAGGATCACTATGATGATTAAATATGGCCTCATCCTCCTCATCCTCCTCCTCTCCCATCCTTATCATATCCTTTTATCTCTTTCTTTCTTCTTCTTCGTAGTTCCTCTTGTCTTGTTTTCTTAGATTCCTTATTACCTTCTAGTTATTTCCTCAGCTTCTTCTTCCTATCCTCCTCCTCCTCCTCCTCCTCCTCCTCCTCCTCCTCCTCCCTCCTCCTAACCACCACCACCACCACCCTTAACACCCAGTAATGAGGTCAGTATTCCCTGCAATATTTAACAGCAGGTCATCAACAGTATCCTCGTGCCATGAAAAGTATAAACAAAATTTTCTTGGATGGCCAGTTACATGATTTTTCTTTTAAATATTAATACACTATTATTACCGTATTATTATTATTGTTAATGGTAATTTAGATTTGAAGTCATAATGAGGGATTTATTTCAAGAAAAATTGTTCTATTAATTCAAGGAAGAGTATATTAATTATTCACTTTTTTTTGCTTTCCTTTAGTTATCCCTTTATAATTATTAACCACCCCACAGGGAACAATATGTACATCCCTTTATTTTAATGTCTCCTTTGGCAGTGATCAATACACTGTCAGTTTGTATAAAGTACCCCCGCCCATCCCCCTCTCCCCTCACCCTTCACCCCCTTCCTTACCCTGTTGTAAAAAGTGAAGCTGTATTTTTCCTGGGAGTTGCCCTCAGGTGTTTGGGTAAATGCGAGTGTTTCCGGCAAACATTAATGCAGTAGCAGTTTGGTCAATGGCAAAACTCCCCTTAGCTCTTGTGTGAGTTTTTGGAGTGTACGAACGTGAGAATGTGAGGTTGAATAAAGTCTTATTTTAGTGTAAAGATTAAATAAGAAAATGTTACAAAAAAATATCTTTGAATTTGATTTATCCTATTGTGGAGTTTTGGTAGTGTATATGTGGGCCTGTACGACTAACATCTTATAGGTCACACAATGATCCTGACACTTACTATCAGGAAAAAGAGAAATACATTAAGCTATAAATAGAAATAAACGTCACATTACATGATTATGACCCTTTGACAATTTCTAAACATCATATAGTCAAGGTCAAGAATGCATTAGTATGAAGCAAAGGAAATGACTGAGTTGACTGCGTTGTATTTACACTACCACCTCCCGCCCGCCCCCCACCAACCCACTGTATGCAATGGTGTGTATCTAGTGGTGATGGTGATGGTGAATACAATGGTGTATGTAGTGGTGGTGAAGGTGATGGGCTGGGCAAGTTTAATCCTCTTCAAGGTCGCCAGGATCAAGTCTAACACAAAGCCGCGTCTCTATAGTCAAAACACTTTTCTGGAGCTTAGTCAACTTACTTTTTACTCAACTCACTCACTCCAAGCACTTGTTGACTCCTCCACAAGGGGAACGGGTGTCTTCAAATAAACAACAGAAGGAAAAAGAAAAAGAAAACAACAAGCAATCTTATAGTAGTGCCTTGGATGAGGAAGCTTTCGTGTATTCCTTCACCATCCTACACACACACAGGTCATGTTAGTTTATGGGCATGGCAAGTGTACGAGTTGCATACACGATACACACGCGGAAACAATATACGTAATCAACAGGTTCTTACTCTATTGTATTTTTATAGGAATGAGTCAAGGTTGTGTGTTGTCTTTACATACTATTTCATATTGTTTCCTTAAAATTGTGAATGGTATAGGAACAATTAAACTCCGGTAAAAAATATATATAAGTACGGCGCGAAAAAAAACAATTTGACAGAACTACCTTGTGGAATATGCATATAAATCAATGAGATATCAATATATATACCTAACTTGTAAGCGTAAGTGCGTCACAGGTGCGTTGTCCTCACAAACACCTGGTTAAATCAAGGCCACTAATTATGAGGTGCAGCCACGCCCACCCTCAGGCCCGGGCGGTGATGGAAGGTTTTTTTTTATGCAAGATGCGTATACACGTGCATGCTTAAAACAACAAACAAAGCCTAATATGATTGTCATGTACATAGTATTAGCATGCAGAGGGTGTAAGAGTGGATGCTTCTGGTTATAAGTTATAACCAGCAGCAACCAGTTTTAAAAGTGTTCCTTGTGTTCTTGTCTTGTCTTATCTAAAGTTTGGCGCCATTTGCTAGATTCAAGTTTAAAAAGTTTAAACTATTCTATCGTGTAGCTGCTGCCCGTTTTTGTGTTGTCTTTGTAAGTATGCATTAACTGGAAATATTAGTTAAAGTATTGTTTGGTATTATTCTATGTTGTCTGTATATAGCAATTCAACTAACCTTCGTAGATGCAAGCTGGAGGAAGCAGCAATATCAGGGGCTTGGTTGTGTGGAAATATAGCTAAAAATAAAAGATAGACTGGAAGAAACAAGTAAGAGCATGACAAAGCAACACGAGGAAAAAAGAAAGTGGTTATCATCAATGTGTTAATCAAATGTTAATATAAACGATACGAATCAAGCCGTCTAAGAAATGTTTACATACCAAAACTAACATTAGATAACAAAACATATCAAAACAACCCTAAAAACCACACAATTGAAGTTTTGGATGCGTATATAGATACAAAAAAACAGTGAATATACCTCGTGGAAGACGGTCTTAAAAGGTTCAAAACAGGGCGTGGGCAACCCGCTTGGCATCACCGTGTTCAAAGTGTCCTACTTCTATCATTTACGTGGGATAATAGGACATAAACCCACGTATTCCACTTTGTCCTAATTTCTCAGTATTTGTGGCAGCTTGTGAGGAGTGAGTGAGTCGCAGAAAAGTGGAATTAAGATAGAAAAGAGAAAGGATAAGTGGGTTTGGTTATGCAAAAAGTGGCGTCGATGTCTCTTTGTATCTCCGACAAGTAGTTTTCAAGTGGTTTACATTTTCAACGCGGTCTCAAAGGTGAGGAATAAGACGAAATAAGAGGAAGGAAGAGGTGTGGGTTAGAAGAGGACGAGGAATGGCACGCAATCAATAAGATATAAGGGTAAGGCAATACAGGAAGTTGTGAAAGTGTCGGTAAATAGGGATAATATGGAGATAACATTATCGTCTTTTCCCGAGGTTAACACTTACATGTCAGATAGAATTAAGGTTGCAGAATATCATGCAATATATATCGACTTCCGGAAACTTGTTAAAGCAAAACAACAAGGCCTCAAAATTTGTAGGTTTACCTATCTATATTATCCGAAAATAACATTAATTAATTTTTTTTTATTAAAGTGTAGTAAGGTGAAGTGTGAGGTGGAGGATTAAAGTTTGAATATAACTTATAATGTGAATGAAATGAGGAAGTGAATGCAATATAATGATTTGTTTACAGACTTAAGGGTTGATAAAAGGAAATTATTAAGTTATTATTGAGGTGAAGCTTATTGAAGAAATTGAATAAGAAAAATGTTGAATGCTTAAATCAAATCGAGTCAAAAGAAGTTTGTGAATTGATTATTAAACTTGCTGACCAAATAAAGTAAAAAAATAAAAATAAAAATAAAATATGACTAGGAAAAATCAGTTAGTAAGAATTAAAGAAATAGATTAAATTATGGGCTCATCAAAATCAGCTTAAATCAACCCACTAGTATTCAAATTTGACATTCATCCTTGGCTATGTAAACATAACTAATTAAGGCAATCCACAGGTGTGCACAGGTGTGAGCATGGCTGGAAGCAGGTGTGTGGTGGCGGCATTGAGTGTGGTGGTGGTGTTGGTGGCTCTAAAAGGGGTAGGGGTGACAGGGCAGGACCTGGGCAGGGGCAAGGATGACCCCAGACGCATACCCTACGGCACTGATAACCGATGGAGGAATGTTCTCTACAATGAAGTGAGGATGAGGAACCGATACAACCACCCGTGAGTTGGTTAGGTTAAATTATATTATATTATGTTATATTATGATCAATTAGATTAACCTAACCTAACAATGCAGTCACATCTGGTTATGTTAGCTTAGGTCAAGTTGAATTATGCTATATTATATCATTGTTACATTACGATTGATTAGATTAAATTAACCTAACCTAACCTAACCTAACCTAACCTAACTATATCTTATTTAACAACCTAACCGAACTTAGTAATACTGCTTTATTAATATGTGTACAGGTGGACAACATTTGGCTGTATTTGATTTTGACAATTTGCAAATATTGATGAAATAGGGTTATGTTTAGGTTTTCCTGAATTGATAAACTATAACCTGTTGATATAGGTCTCTGGAGCTTATCTTTTCTTCATTAATTCAGAACTTTAAAAAATCTAGATACTGAAATAATTCTTGAACTGGATTTTCCTTAACTCAAAACTTACTAATTTTTGTTAAAGGCTTCTGAAGAAAGTCTCTTGAATTCAGGACTTTTAAGTTACTAGAATAGGGTTGTGTGGGACTTAATTAATCTTTCTTCCTTTAATTCAGAATTTCTAACATTGGAATAGGATCTTGGAGGTGTCTTTTCTTAGTTTGTTAATAAATGTAAAGAGATGCTCTGTGTCTCCCATCACTACACTAAAGTCTCACATAGTATTGTACTTGTATAGTTCTACTTCTGGATTTTCTGGACCTAAATAACCTTAAATAATACAGTAATTATATAGATCACATCCATTTCACTCACACACCCCCACCCTCACTCCTTCCCCCCATCACTCCCCAGGACACACATCATCGTGGCGCCGAGAACCCTCTTCCCCGGCGCTGTGTACCGGTGCGTTGTGTCCATCCTGTACATGGACCATCCGGTGGACGTGCGGGCGTTCCTCAGGAAGGACGGAGTGGAGATAGCAGCGGCCAGGAGCAATGTTATCAAGGGTTATCCTGAGACACTACTGCTGCAGGTGTGTGTGTGTGTGTGTGTGTGTAAGAGAGAGAGAGAAAGAGAGAGAGCCACAGTTCTGCATTCATTACCATATATAAGTAATTAGAGTTGAAATCCAAGATAGAAAGAAAGAAAAGAAGACGAACAACTAAACTTAATCAAATCAGACTTAAACACACACACACACACGCACAAACAAACTAAACCAAAACAATAAAAAACAAAAACAAAAAAAAACATGATACTCTGAAACCTCACCTCACCTCACCTCCCATACCCCCAATCACCCTTCACCCCTCACCCCTCCCCCACACCCCCACAGCTCCCCAGAACCAGCGTTGGGGGTGAATACCGCCTGCGTGTTGAGGGTAACGTCCCGGGCACCATCGGGGGAACTATCTTTGCTAACGACACCCAGCTCGTCTTCTCCACCCGGTTCCTCACTATCCTCATCCAGACCAACCGTCCCGTCTACACTGGGGAGCAAACTGGTGAGTGTTTACCTGCTGCTGTTTGTTAAGACTTGGTAGTGTTTGATTTTAACCTGTTTTATTTATTTATTTATTTTTTACTTTTATTATTATTATTATTTATTTTTTTACTTGTGTTATTATTATTTTTTTTCTTCGCATTCTTCTATTGGTTAATTGTATGTATTGTTTTTTTTAAGAAAGATAAGTGGTATGTTATGATGTAATTGTTTTGTCTATTGTTCTATTGTCCTTGAGTCCTTTCTTCCCTTCCTTCCTTCCTTCCTTCCTTCCTCTCTTTTATTCCCTCTCTTCATCACTCCTTCCCTTCATTCTATTCTTCTATCCTACCATTTCTCTTTATTCATCCCTTACTCTTTAGTGTTTTTTTCTCTTTTCCTTCCACCTCCTTCTTTCCCTCATCTTACCTCATCTTCTCCTGCCCTTCCTCTCTTTAATGTTTTTTCCTCTCTTCTCTTCCCTCCACCTCTCCATGTTTACCTCACCTCATCGTCTCCTCCTCCTACAGTGCGCTTCAGAATCATCCTCCTGACTACTGATCTCAGGCCGTACGATGACCCGGTTGATGTCTATATCCTGGTGAGTCATGATTGATGGGTTGATGAGTGACTGAAGGGTTGAATTAATGGGTTGATGGCCTAGTAAGTTGATGGGTTGATGAGAGATGAATTGGAGCAGCATTTGGTAGTATTTTCTTTCTTTATCCGAGTTTATTTAGCCATTCTCCTTATATTTTGTGCTTTACATGTATATTAGAAGCAGCATTTGATAGTCTTTTCTCTATTTATCTATCTCTCTATCTCTATCTATCTATCTATCTATATATCTCTATCTATCTAGCTATCTATTTGTTTACCCATCATTAACCATTCATTTCCTAACCTAACCTAACCTAACCACCTCGTTTCCCTCCACCCACCCCAGGACCCCGATGGCTACGTGATGCGGCGCTGGCCCTCACGCCCAACCAACGTGGGTGTGGTATCCATGTCCTTTGATCTGCCCTTCCTGCCCAAAGTGGGGTGGTGGGGTATCAAGGCACTGGTCAACGGACAGGAGGAAGTGAAACCCATCAAGGTTGAGAAGTGGTACACGCCGCGCTTTGAGGTAAGGGAGAAGTGTGGAGGATAGTGTGGGATAGTGTGTTATGATGGTGATGATAGTGATAGTTTAAGTAGACTTCCATTACAGGCATCTTTGAGAGTTAATTTGGGTATTAAATGTAAATGTTTTGTCATATATATATCTTTTTAAGGAAGAGATTATTGAAGAGGCTGTAAAGCATATATACCCACAAACACCACAGCTAAAATAAGTGTGTTTAAGTGTGTTTAAGTGTGTGTAATTGTGTTTAAGTGTGTTCAAGTGTGTTTAAGTGTGTTTTAAGTGTGTGTAAGTGTATTTAAGTGTGTTTGTAAGTACGTATATAATCCCCCAACACCAACACCCCATCCACAGGTCAAGATGTTTATGCCAAAATACTTCCTGGACACTGACGAGGCTATTGTCGGGGATGTGGGCGGCGAGTTCTCCAATGACAAAGGTGCTTACGGTAACGCTACTTTAAAGCTCTTCATACGCAGCCGAGAGGAAGACAGGTGGAATTACGTGATGAAGCAGGAATTCGCCCCCGTGAGTACCTGATGTGTTAAATAAGTGAAAATGAGAAAAAACCACATAGTAAAAGTAGAAATAAGAGGAAGGGAAAAAAAATCATAGAATGGAAAAGTGACGAGAGGGAAAGATAGGAAGGGTAATGAAGATAGATGGATTAAATAAAGGAAAGAATGTAGATAGAAGAGGAAGGATAAGAATAATAATAAAAAAATAAATTAATAGGACTTAACAGAAAACAAAAAACAGGACAAAATAGATAAAAAAAAAAAAACATTGAAAGGAAAACGAAGATAGATCAAGACACAGAAAAAATAATAAACAAAAATAAAACAAAATAAACCACACCACCTTACCATCACCACAGCTTGACGCGGAGGATGAATTCAACTTCCCAATGGAGGAAGTCGCTCGCAAGGTCCCTAAGCTAGATGGATCGGAGGTGAGGATAGAGGCGGAAATCCATGAGTCCTTCACGGGCATCAACGGCACTGGGTTCTCCATGGCTAAGATCATCAACTCGTCCATCAATTGCATGTTCCTCGGGTCTCCGCCTTATATATTCAAGCCCGGCATGCCCTTCTCAGGATCGGTAAGTTGAGTTATTTCTTTATCTTGCTTTATATATTTTCTTTATCAGTGTATGTTTGTGTGTGTGTATGTATGTGTGCCTCGGTAGATGGAGTTAATACATCTATATATTTTCTTTACCCGTGTATGTTTGTATGTATGTGAGCCTCGGTAGGTGGAGTTCTATACATCTCTATCTCTCTTTATATATTTTCTTTACCTAATCTAACCTAACCTAACCTATGTATGTGTACTTATGTATCGTCACGTTTGCACAGGTTGCCGTCTCCTACCATGACCTTATGCCCATGTCTACTGAGAAACTACATATCTCCCGGCTGGTGGTGAAGGTGGAGGCAGTGGCGGAGGCAGGAGGACGACAGAAAATCTTTGAAGTGGAGGTGAGTAACAGGTGGAGGTGAAAAAGTAGTAGTAGTAGTAGTAATAGTAACAGTAGAAGTAGTAGTAGTATGTAAAGGAGGAAGATATTTTAACTTAATTGGAGATATATATTTTCAAACATTCTTTTACTCCATCAACAGATTCTTAAGCAGTGTCACCTCCATTGTTGTTGTACATTAAGAGTGAAACAGTTCCTAACATTATCCTAACCTTATCCAAACCTAACCTAACCTAACCATTATCCTAACTTAACCTAACCTAACCTAACCTATCCTAAACATTATCCTAACCTAACCAAACCATTATCCTAACCTCATCCACCAGATCCCACAAGTGAACGCAGAGGAAACAGAGACGGATTTCCTGGATGAGTCGTGGCTTTATAACAAGCGTCTCCAGGCCGTTAAAGCTGACCACCCTGACTACGACCCGGCCCAGTTTGACTACAACTACAACTTTGACTACGAGTCCGGCTCACGCTACCTCACCGACGATGAATTGGTGCAGCGCAAGATGGAAATGTTTGTACGCAACCAACAATTTGAGGTGAGATGATAGGGTGTTAGGGGTGAAGGGGAGAGAAAGATTTTTGTTTAGATTTGATTTATTTATTTATTTTTTTTACTCATTATACATATATTGCTCTATTCACGGCATCACAAAACAGCTGCTATGGTGCTGGATCTAAAATTAATTCACTAAAGATAACAAACTAAACCATTAAAATACTACAGCACTTATACATAAAATTCAGGAGAAATAGAAAGAAAGAGAGAGAGAGAGAGAGAGAGAGAGAAAAGGAAAAAAATAAACCTCTACAAATAACAATCTTCATCTCACAGAAATACCGTGAAAAAGGAGTCTTTCATTTCACTTTTGACGTCCCTGACAAGACCAGTTCCCTGTCCCTCACTGCAGCCTACCAGGACGACGAGGGGGACATTGCCTCAGCCAGCGCACAGGCCATCGCATACTACTCATCACAGGTAAGTGTTGTGTTGTGTTGTTGTAATAGTAGTAGTATAATAATATAGTACAGGTTGCCTATCAATATTCCGGTTCCATCAGTTTTCTGGCATGAATTTCAGAGAGCCGTTTCAAATTCATTTACACGCTCCCTCCTTCCTTCCTTAACTAACACCCTCTCTCATTCACACCTTCCTTCCTTTTTACCTTCTTTTACTAACTCTACTACTACAGCATTAATTCAAAGCCGCATATGTACTGTCTTAACACGTCATTCCTGAGTGTAGCATCTCCTCTCCACAGAAACAATATATTGGCGTTGAGACCAGCAGTAAAGGAGTGACTGTCGGAGAGTTTGTGGTGTTCCATGTGCGCTCCAACTTCAACATGGACTCCTTCAACTACCTGGTGAGTGGTGTGTGTATGTGGTGATGTATGTGGTGATGTGTGTGGCAGGAAGGAAGGCTGGTAGGGGAAAGAAATAGACAGTTGTAGGGTGTTAGTAAAGGAAGGTAAGAAGGAAGAAAGGTGTACATGAGAGAATTTCCTCCCCTCCCTCAGGTCATGGCCAAGGATATGATACTGTTCGCCGGGAAGGAGGTGCTCGACACTACCAGCCGTGCCAGCGTCAAGACCATATCAGTGCCGGTCAGCTCTGAGATGGCACCCGCCTTCCGCATCTTTGTGTACCACCTCACGCAGACACATGAGATTATATCCGACGTCATCACCATCCCCGTCGACGGCATCTCAAGGCACAAGGTGAGGTCAGGTCAGGTCAGATGTTGGGGGAGGAGTTTTGTCTTTTCAACGGCACTCCTCTGTTGTCTGTTTCTCAATTTTTATGACTGTATTGACTTTCCTCTTTTTTGTTTTCTTTTTTAATTAATTAGTCATTGTGCTCATGTTGTTTATTTATTTATTTGTTTTCTTTCACTTTCCATTTGACTCACTTCATTGTGTAATCAGTTAGTCAGTTTGTCCAGTAGTAAGTAAGTCAATTAGGTTGTGAGTTTGTTAGTCATTCAATCAGTCAATCAATCAATCAGTCAATCAAACTATCATTCATTCTGTCACTCACTCACTCACTCACTCATTCATTCACTCACTCACTCACTCACTCACTCACTCACTCACTCACTCACTCACTCACTCCACCCATCCTTCCTTCCCCCCATGTCCAGGCCAAGCTAGTCATCAACCAGGACAAGGACCACAGCAAGCGTTCGGTGGAGCTTGGCACCTACAGCACCGCCGGGGCCTTTTATGGGGTGTCAGGGGTGAGGGAGTTCACCTACGCTATGAGGGGAGGCAACGAGCTCTCACACGCCTCTGTACTCAACTCCCTTCACGGCTTTACCAATGATACCAGGTGTGTGTGTGTGTGTGTGTGTGTGTGTGTATGTGTTGTGTTGTGTTTGAAAGACTTACTAAACCTCACCTTTCACACCTCATGTTTCCTCTATCCTCAACCCTTCTATAACTCCCTTACTTTTATCTCTCTTATATGTGTGTGTGATCCCTTTTTAAACCCCAAACTTTCAACTCAAACTCCACCTCAGAGCCTTGCATATTATACCACAGAAACCACCTTGATTCCACTCTTTACAACCTTATTCTTTTCCACTACCACCCACTCATGTCCCTTCCCCCTCCAGGTCGCTGCACAAGATGGCATGGAGGCCCCGCGAAGGCTTCCAACCTGAGGAGGTGGAATACTACACCTCAGGGAACTACGGACCCGATTCCAACAGGACCTTTGACTTCAGTGGACTCATAGTGTTCAGCGATGCTTCTCTTGGGGTGGTGCCGGGATATGAGAGTGAGTAGGGAGGCTGTGTGTGTGTGTGAGAGAGAGAGAGAGAGAGAGTAAATAAATAATTATTCTTACGTGTTGCACAGAGTCATAGAAATCGTAACACTAATGAGTCACTCTGACAAAAAAAAAATATAAATAAAATCACAAGAAATGTAGGATAGTCTTAGAAAATGTTTAAAAATGCTAAAAGAAAATAAGCTAACTAGAGACAAACACAAAAACAAGAACAAAAGAATAACAGAGGTAAACAAAGCATATCTAGAGGTGGAATTAGGGTGAAGGAACACTAACCTAACTTAACCTAACCTAACCGCATCAACTAACAGAGGTATGTGTGTGTGTGTTCTCCTCCCGCAGACAACCAGTGCAACGCTACGCAGGGTTACTCCGCCTGTCTGATGGGAGGCTGTTACCCGACCTTCAAGCACTGTGACGGCATCTCGGACTGTGCTGATAATTATGATGAAGTAGACTGTAAGTAGAAGTAGTGTGTGTGTATATGTTGGTTTGAGGTCATAAATACACTTTCCATATCTCTCTCCCTCTCTTTCTTTCTCTTTCTCTGTTTCTGTCTCTCTCTGCATCCACCTCCTTACCCGCCTCCGTCCTTTGCCTTCCCCCCAGGTGGTGATCCCCTAGCAGACACAGAGGTGGACTTCCGTATCCATCGCTATGTCAAGTTCTCGGACTTCTTCGACACGGAGGATGGTGATTGGCTGTGGCTGGACATCAACATTGGTGAGGCGCTGTGTGTGTGTGTGTGTGTGTATGTGTGGGTGTGTTGTGGTTATTTAGTTTTGTTTTCTTTCTCCTCTTCCATCTCATCCTCCTTCCCTCCCTCCACAGGACACAAGGGACACGAGCAGAACAACATTGAGCTGCCGAAGGTGGACGATCCGTACGTCCTCAATGCCTTCAGTGTCTCTAAGGAGTTTGGCTTCGGACTGATTGAGGCTCCCCTGGAGGTGTGTACGTGTGTGCGTGCGGGTGTGTGTGTATTTATCTTAATGTGCACATACATTTATCATCACAACACAACAGAATACAACAGTCATCCTTTTCCTCACCCCACAGTACTCAGCCATGCCGCCCATGTACATATCCCTGGAGATGCCTGATTCCTGCCGTCGAGGTGAGCAAGTAGGAATGCGTATCATGGTGTTCAATAACCTGCCGCTCGAGATGATGATCCTGCTTGTGCTGCACGGCGCCGACACACACCGCTTCGTGGCTGTCGAGGATTACGGAGTTGTGGACTTTTACCGACCTCGCACGGAAGCAGGGGACCACCAGCACCTTGTCTCGGTGTGTTGGTGTGCTGGTTTGAGTGTGTGATGTGTGTGTGGTGTGTGGTAGAGTAATGGTTTGTGTCTAAATGATTCCTTGGTGGTTGCACTTTAGTTTTCAATCCATGCTTCATTTTCTTTCCTGTGTATGTGTGTGTGTGTGTTCATGGTGTCCTTACCTATGCTTTACAGGTGAATGCAGACAGCAGTGTGGAGGTAATCTTCCCCATCGTGGCAACCATTGACCAGGGCGAGATAGAAGTCACTGTGTCGGCCATCACACAGATTGGCCGGGATGATGAGACCGCCACTCTCACCATCGAGGTAAAGGGTCGGGGTGTGCGTGTAGGGGAGGCAGAGGGTGTGAGGTCAGGGTGGGAGTGCTTTAGGGTCAGATAAGGTCAAGAGTTTATTTTTTATTTATTTTATTTATTTATTTTTTAATTTTTTTACATTGAAAGGGTACTAGCCAAGGGACAACAAAAATACGTGAATCCACAAACACTATTTCTATTCAACCTAACACCATCACCACCCAAGCACCTCACCACCACACACCATCACCACCACTTAACACCATCACCCCTCCTCCCCCCCCCAGCCTGAGGGAGCCACCATAGACCGTCACACCTCCATCCTCCTCGACCTCAAGAACAGGGCGGTGGTCTACGAGTACATGGATGTCATCGTGGAGGAGTCTTACGTCATCCCGCTCAGCATCTTCCGTCGCTTTGTGGCTGGCTCTCCCCGCGGCCACGTGTCTCTGTGTGGTGATGTGGTGGGGCCGTCCTTTCCCAATGGGGTGAGTAGTGTGTATGTGTGTGTGTATGTATGTGTATGTAAGAGAGAGAGAGAGAGAGCACAAAGATTAAATGCATGGTAAACGAAGAATCACGGAAGCTCCTAGACACAGGCATCAGCATATACTAAACTAAACTAGACAACCCTTAACACCCCACCCACCCATCCACAGGGACCAGTAGATAGCATGCAGATGTTACGTAAGGAACTGAGAGGAACAGAGGCGTCCACCTTCAACTTTGGCGCCAACCTGTGGACTCTTCACTACCTCCGCCTCACTAACCAGCTGGACCACGCCAACGTACAGGAAGTGTTCGATCGGCTCAATGTGGAACTGGCTGCTATTATGTACCGCTTCAGTGCCGACGGATCCTTCAAGAACTGGGATACTGCTGGGCCTAGTGTGTGGTAAGGAGTGGTGGTGGTTGTGTGGTGGTGTGGGGCTATATAGTGTGGTGTTTGGTGGCTATGTGGGGCTATAAAAGGGTGAGGCTATTTAGTGACTGTCTATGGTGTAGGTTTGTGGTTGTGGTTGGTGTGACCTTGAAATATTTAGGTTTAATTTCACACGTACTCCTCCATCCCTCCAACAGGCTGACAGCATGGACGACACGCACCCTACAGCAAGCACAATTCCAGGACTGGGAGAATGTGTTGTACATACAGCCTCAAATCATCTCTAAAGCCGTCGGGTGGATGTTACGCTGGCAGGATCCCTTAACAGGCGCCTTCAGGGAGACGCCACATTACGAAGTCGTGCCGCTGGACAAGAAAGCGTCACCGTACATGTATGGGTTGAAGTGGCGCGGACAGAAGAACATCACCTTGACGGCACAGTGTCTCATCACCTTAGAGCAGACTATTAATACTCTGCAGGGGAGTGTGCGTTCACGGGCTAACAATGCACGCTCACAGGCTGTCAGGTAAGGGGAGAGGGTGAGAGAGAGAGAGAGGGAGAGGGAGAGAAGGATGGTGGGATTTTCTTTGGTGTAATTTTGAGTATCCTTCTGAAAGTATCACACCTTACACAAAATAATAGGTGATAGAAACGTTTGTACATGATGAAAAAGTATAAGGTGTAATTATGATATGAGGGGGAGAGAAGAGTTAGATCCCCTTCTCTTCTCTTTTATTTTAAGTGTTCTATAATTGTGTAAGTTGAAAAGCATGACTAAACCTTCTCTCTTGTGTCTCTTATGTGTCAGGTATTTGGAGAAGGAACTTGTCTTCATCAATGACCCCTACGAGCTGGCCATTGTGGCGTACGCACTCTCTTTAGCAAACTCAGTCGAGAAGGAGACGGCCTACGGGAAGCTGGACCGCAAGAAGAGGAAGGAGAGTGAGTGTCTTGGTGTTTGGTGTTTATTTGTTGTTTATTTACCACTCTTGTCTCTGTTAACTTTTACCTATCACTGTCTCTCACTTTGTCTCTTCAAATGTTTACTCTTAATGCTTCAGATTATTATATTAGTTGCTTCATATTTTTTGGTAGTTTCTTCAGATTTTTACACGCATATGAATTGTTTCTCTCATCCCTGTAGATTATCACACACCTCTTACATACTGTGGATTTGTATACTAATTCCTAAGAACCTCCACACACAATTAGTCTCTATTTCTATTCACACACTTAAACCCATGCATTACCTCTCTCCTTTACTCCTACTCATCCCTACTCCCCCCCACCAGACGGCCTCATCTACTGGTCAAGAGACAAGGTGGAGGCCAACCGCCGCGTCTACGAGAACAATCAACGTAACCTTCTGCAGCCCAAGTTTGAACAAAAGTGGGACTCACACGCTGTTGAGGCCACGTCCTACGCCTTGCTGGTGTACCTTATCCGTGATGGTGTTGACATGGACCAAGAACGGATTGTGGAGTGGCTGAACGCGATGAGGATGCACGATGGAGGGTTTATATCCACTGTGGTAAGGAAGGGAAGGGAGGTGAAGGGATGGTTGACTAGGTGGATGAATGGATGTACTTTGTGTTCTGTTTTCTATTATGGTTATGTTTATGGGTTGACTGTGTGGATGAATGGATGTACTTTGTGTTCTGTTTTGTGTTATGGTTATGTCTGGCTTGACTGTACCTTTCCTCCTAGGACACGCTGGTGGCCATGCAGGCGCTGACTGAGTACTCCTACCGTGCCCGCCTCAGGGACATCACAGACATGAAGGTGACAATAGAGGCAACGGGTGAGGATGGAAGAGACTCACACACTGTCATTGTATCCACCGGCAATACGTCCGAGATGAACCTCATTCCGGTAAGTGAGAGATAGATAGAGAGAGAGAGATAGAGAGAGTGAAGGTGACAGAGAAAAGGATCATAGTCTGTATATCTTTGTATCTCATAACATTACCATTTCTTTAAGATTGAGAATGTGTATCTTTGTATCTGATAACCTCACCTTTTCTTTCAGATTAATAATGTTTGGGGCTTGGTGAATGTGGTGGCCAATGGTGCCGGCCAAGGCATCCTGCAGCTTGATGTAAGTTACGGCGTCGACTGGACTAACCTCAAGAAGCAGCCGCCCGTCGAGGCGTTCGAACTCTCTATTGACGAAGATTTCTCCAAATTTGGCAACAAGTCTCACTGCGTTGTGACTATTTGTGCCAGGTGTGTGTGTGTGTTTGTGTGTGTGTGTGTGTGTGTGTGTTTGTCTGTTTGTTTCTTGGTTTTATTTCATCTTCATTTCACATTTCACCCAACACTCCTCTCCATGCTTCCCTTCCTTCAGGTGGATCAACACTATAGAGTCGGACACAAGCTCCGCCACCGTCATAGAGATTGAGGTTCCCACCGGCTACGTGGCGTTCCAGATTGACTTGGAGCGCAGCATTCATGAAGCCCAAGTCACGCGCTCCTTCCCATCGCTGCGGGATGTCATTGGCGGCCACGGAGACACCTTTGCCAAGAAGACTGTGTGGTTCTTTGACTATGTGAGTAATGTGTGATGTGTGTGCTGCTTATTGGTAGAATGTATGCTAAAAAAAACTGTGTGGTTGGCCTTGTTGTTATCTTAAGTAGATTTAGAAAGACTTTAGAATACAAAACATGACAGAGAAATGTAGAGACTTTGAATACAAAACTTGAGGGAGAGATTTAATAAAACCTTTAGATTACCTAACCTAACCTTACCTAACCTTAACCTTATCTAACCTAACCTAAGCAAATGTGAACCAACCTAAACTAAAACCTAGCCTAGCCTAGCCTAAACCCACCTAACGCAGTAACCAAACCCAACCCAACACCAGTAATGCCTGCAGGTGTGTTTTGTGTTGTGTT
This sequence comes from Metacarcinus magister, assembly GCA_029783475.1. NCBI lineage: Eukaryota > Metazoa > Arthropoda > Malacostraca > Decapoda > Cancridae > Metacarcinus > Metacarcinus magister. The sequence goes on from JAPQNM010000034.1 coordinate 1,476,737, forward strand.
TCAGATTCCTTCTAATGAATCGATGTGTTTCAACTATGAGATGAAGCGATGGTACCCCGTGGCCAACCTTACCAGGGTGCGCATGGCCACCATATATGAACAGTACCAACCAGGTGAGAGAGAGAGAGAGAGAGAGAGAGGGAGAAGGGGAGAGAGAGAGAGAGAAATGCTAGACTTCATTTATTTTTATCATAGAAATAGTTTAAATCATATCTTTTTAGTTGTTATTGTTAGTTGGCTTTAATATTTTGTGTTTTGTGTGTCTATTTATATATTTGTTTTATATTTTATTTGGTTTGAATTTTTTTGACTAGATTAGAAAGGTGTAGTTTGGTCCTGTAGTCCGTAGTTATTGTTATTATAAGTAGTGTGTAGTTTGAAGTATAACAGTTAGTTTATATATTCTTTTATGTGTAGGGCTTCTTTTAGCTTTAACTTTTAACCTTCTCTTTGTTTTAATTTCATCATTCAATTTGGTAGTACTTATGCAGTTCCTAAATGTTGGTATATTATTACTATTACTGTTTACAAATTCTTACTATATACAACCTCATTCTTATTTCTACATACCCTTTACACCCTTCACACACTCTTTACACCCTTCACATCTTCACCCTTACACACCCAAATCCTGACACCCTCACACCACCTCATCACCTGGTCTCCTCCACCCTCAGAACGGTTCCAAATGGTGATGATGAACTCTACCGTCAACACCCTCGACATCTGTGAGGTGTGTGGCTCCTACCAATGCCCTTACTGCCCCATCTACAGCTCTGCCCTCGCCCTCGTCCCTCCCCCTCTCATCGCCCTTGCATCAGTGTTCCTTGCGTCGTTCATCTCACAGCTCATCGCGCCAACCACCATCCTCCCTGCGGCTGTAAAGAAGAGATAAGCTTGTGATTCTGTTACCACTCCAAGAAGGTTGATAGAATGTGCTGAGAAGTGATGAAAACTGTCTTCTTAATACAGCAGATCTGATTTTAAAGGACCTCACATTTTTCTGCTTTTGTTTATATTAGTGGTCCAATGGTGTAGTGGTTAGTGCACTTGACTCACAGCCAAGAGGGTCAGGGTTCAAATCCTTTGCCGGTGGAGACAATTTACGCTGGTGTTCAACAACCTTGCCGTCCTGTGTGTGTGTGTGTGTGTGTGTGTGTATGTGCATGGAGTTTGTATGTGTGAATCCTTGCTACGAGTGACAGAAGTAGTCTATACCACATCACCCAAAAGTGATGTGCAGGCAAGGTATTAAAAAGCTAAGAAAGAAATCTGTTGTGGATCTAAAAAATTCTTGATTCTACACTTTTTTCCTGATCTTGGCTTCTTATAAGATCTATTTTTGTATCCTAATGTGATTCTTGTGTGCTGGGCCTTTCGTTTTTTCGGATAATGCAAGCACAGTGTCTTTCCTACATGATCTGTCCACTTTTAACCTTGACAACACTCACTGGCAAGTACCTCTGTCAGGCTGTCACCACTTCCTCAATGCTCGGCCACAACCTCTCACTGGTAATGTTGAGTGCAATACTATCCTTCAGGCTGTGTTTAGTGGCCAGTGTATGTCCTTGATGTTAGAACTACCCACACTGCAGCTTGGTTCTAAGTTTCTATATTCCTTTACTGTTAGAACTGTCCACACCATTCTAATTCCAAGCTTCTAAAAGAGGTGTGGAAAGCATTTTAAAGGAAACTTAAAGAAATAATTGAAGTAAAGGTTGACATAAACTGCATCGTGAAAATATTTGTTATGCATCTATAAGTGATTTTATTTTGGCATCAAGTTAATATATGTTGTGGAAAATACTTTACTATTTTTGACTGTAATCATGTTTCAAAATTGACATGAATATTCTTAAAATGGTACCTGATGCAGTGTGGGCAAGGCAATGTTACAGCCATTCAACATCACGTAGGAGATCACATACAGTACATACACAGTAAGCAAGAGGATCAGTGTTTAGCTAGTGTTTGCAGTGCAGTATTCAGAGTGCTAACCTGTGCACTGCCTCAAGTCTTAATGATGTACAACAACAACAACAATTTTATACAAAGTGAATGATGATTAAGTAATTAATGATCTATTTGTATGAAGTTTTAGTATTAAGTCAGAGTATACAAGACACAGGTGATGATCTGTGCAACACTTCTAAGTATTCATGTACAGCCTTACAATACAGGTGAAGGCAATTAATGATGCAGTAATGAATGGAGTGAATGTTTATGAAGGTTTAATGTTAATCAGTCTCTACAAGGCACAGCTGATAGCCTGTGCAGCAGCAGCAGCAGCTCCTCCAAGTTTTAATTAATGTGCAGCCTCACAGTGCAGAAAAGAAGTGAATTGTACAGTAATCAATGAAAATGTGTACAAGTGTTAAGGTTTCCGGAACTATCTATAAAGCAGTGTTGACATTTATAACGTTCTGGAACAAAGTATTAAGCAGTGTTGCCAATTGATAATGGAAGCTGAGTAAGCCATGATAAGGTGTAACCAAGGACTCTAGGCAAGGCTGCAGGTTAAGATAACATAAAGTGATGCAGTATTCACATCATTGCCTCACTGTTTTCTGAGGTTTTGTTACATTTATCATTAATTAAGATGATATTTTTTAAAGATTTTTAGGTTATTGGTTTTGTGAAAGATTTTTTTATATTATTTTTTTAATTAAGATTTTTTTCATCCTGTTTTTAAATTGCGTGTTTATTATGCAAATTTATTTTTCTTCTTCCTCTTAGGAACATTTTTCTTACATAACAGCATCAACTACTTTCAAATGTCCTTTGCCTTATCTTTACACTATGAAATATTCTAATCACTATTTCTTGACTTTTTTGAGCACATTTCAAAACTTGCAAATAGTATTCCATCTTAATACTCTTCCTTGAGACGGTCACATGCTAATCAGCTTTGTACCTTCATTATTTCATCATTCGTTAGGTTATTTCCATCCAACACTCTTATTACCTTCTATTGTAATTCTGGTGCAAGTTAATCATTATTATTATTATATGTCTTCCTTGACAGTTTGAAATGGTTTGCAACATGGCTACCAATCCGTCCATCTATTGTTATTATTGTTATTATTATTATTGTTATTATTATTATTATTATTATTATTATTATTATTATTATTATTATTATTATTATTATTATTCCTGACGTGTTCCGAAGTGCCTTGAAACACTTGACTACCAATCCGTCCATCTATTAATATTAATATTATTATTATTATTATTATTATTATTATAATAATTATTATTATTATCACCATATTTTGTATTTAGAGTTTAGTGCAGATTGTCCGTCCATACGCTTTAAGAATTTCCATACACACACAGCAAGGACAGTGACTAAGCCAAACATACACACATACATGACACAGTTTTGTCATTATTCATCCTCTGTTTACCTTCAATAGAAATACTGTACCTACTTCTGTTATGCGTCTATTAAATGTGACGATAAAACTGTGCATTATATTATATTTTCCTTTGCGGTGAGGGGCGAGGACGTGCTTCCCTCCCTCACCCTTCCATCCTTACCGGTATGCGGGTGAATTTTATTTCACCTCAGGGATATTGACGTCCCTGCCCTGCATAGTCTGAGGTCACCCTTGGACAAGGTGTACCACTGCTAGGTCCCCCATGCCAGAGTCACGGTGAAGGTGAAGCCACTGGGCAGCACCAGTGGTGGATTGGAATGCAGGCAGATGATCTCCTTAGAGACAATGGTTGGAGTTAGCTGGACCATCATGGCCCCCCCCCAGTCATATGGGTCTGCAGTGTAGGGGAGTGTTGCCTACAACCTCTACACTAAAAAAAAAAGAAGCTTCCCTGAAAACCACCAGTTACTGGTGTGAGTTCCCCTTCCCTACGGAGATCCTCTCATCCCTATTCATGGTAGCTGCGTTCTCCTTCCTTCCGTAACAGATCATCTTTTGGGTTGTATCAACTGACTGAGGAGATGTGATCATATTTCATCACCTAAGGGAATATTTCAGCTTCTTGGTCTGACTCTTTATTGAATCAACAGACCCACACTAGGCTACAAGCGAGGCCTCAAAAGGGGTTGTCGTTAAAAGTTTTGGAAGGTGACCCAGTGACTAGGCTGGCCCACCCCACCCCCTCTGGGACAAAATTGAAAGGAAAATTCAAATTTATGGCTTTTCTTCTACATTAATGAAGTGCAGGAGATGCGCCGGCATGTTTGCTAGTCAGTCAGCTGTGTGTAGACTGCACAGTATTTAAAATTCACTCACAAGCATACTGTTTTCAAGGACACCTCAATCCAGTTGGAGCAGCTCGTTTTGGCGGCTACCAAGCCACTCCCAGATTTAGAAGCCCTTGGTGAGAGTTTGTAGGTAGGTGATGCAGTTGGAATCCTGTCAAGCAGGTATTGTGGGAGTTTGCAGCAATTGATTCAGGTGTGGTAAGGTGATTAACCTAACTAGCAGTAAAAGGGCTGTCTGCAATTAGCTACAAGGGAAGGGTAGTAAATGGCTGTCATGTTGGTTTAGTGAATATAATTTTTATAGTTTTTATAATAAATATGAAAATGTACTCCGTTTTCCTGGTCTTTAAAATGCTTGAAAGAGTCTTCGGAGACAAACGAGGCATTTCCAAAAATGAAAAATTAAAATAAGTAATAATACATTGGGAGTCCGTCGGACTCTTACAAACTGAAGCTCATCAACCGGCAACACAACCTATCAACGAGGCTCACTCTCATCACGTTATAAAAAATTGATCCAAGCCATGTGCTGGAGCAGGATCGGCAGCCGTCGGTGTCAACAACTGCAACAGCAGCAGCAGCAGCAGCAGCACCCAGTCGCATATACACCCCCACACAGCCTGCAGAGTGAAACTTTATTAGGTCACCATAAGTTTGTGTATTAACAACTACTCAACACAAGTCAACTCTGAACCTAAAGAAATAGAAAAAAAATCCAAACTTACACTGAATTTAGTGATATTTATACTTTACTAGGCGGCACCAACACTCCATCCATTCAGGTCTGCAAGGTTGTGTACCGTTTACAGACTGCTGCACTCCAGGACACTCTGAAAGGATGACAATTAAAACATTGAATTAAAAAAATAGTTAAAGTGGTAATGGAAATATAGTAATGTCACATTTACTTCAAAGTTTTATTGGGTTTAACAATATTCATCACAAATGCTTGAGCTGCCAGAGCAGGAGGACAAAACCTGTTAAGTTGTAGATGCAGAGGGTGATGTGGGAGGTGGTAGTGGTTGGCTCTGGATTGCTGTTGACCGTGTTAGAGGAGGAGAGTTGATTAGGCGAAAAGCTTTAGACTTTACCCAGTTTAATAAGGCTGTGCGAATTGAACCCCCCAAACATGAGAGGGTGGATTCGTTGGTTGGATGGGTGGGTCCGGTGGTTGGATGGGTGGGTGGGTGGATTCGTTGGTTGGATGGGTGGGTGGGGGGTGGATGCGTTGGATGTTTTTTTAAATTTACTTTTAGATTTACATTAAAAGGGTACTGGCCAACGGAAAAAAAAAAAAAATCACGCTTGTCGCCAGACCCTGTGGGCGGGGTGGGTGCGATGCGATGGTGGTGTAAGCCACGTCTCCGAAGCCTTATTCACCCAGCTACGCTACCATACCCCCCTTACAGTGGATATTCATGAATTCAATCTTATCTAGCTTTGCACTCTCTGGGATACTTTCGGAAGTCGGGCAGCAACTTTTTTTTTCTTCTTCTAAACATTGCGTTGGTGACTTAGAGCATCAAGACAGTCAGTTGGAGGAAGAGCTTTAGACTCTACCCTGTTCAGTAAAGCAGGAATTGTTGATCAAGCTCATCTGGCGCATTGGTGGATTCGTTGGTGGGTGGATGGATGGTGGGTTCATTGGTTGGATTGTGGGTGGGTGGATTCGTTGGTTGGATGGTGGGTGGGTTCGTTGGTTGGATGGTGGGTGGGTTCGTTGGTTGGAGGCGGTGGCTGCCTCGCCTTACGTTGGAGTTTCCATTAGCTGGCAAAGAATAAATCACGCAGCAAACAACCATATTTATAACCAACACAGACCTTAACAATAATACGAAAGTACCTCCACTAACACCACCTTACCTTGGCGACGCGCAGAGACCCTGTTCAAAGCTGCCCCACACACAAGCCTCAACCTCACATCGGCAGAGACAAAATTCGAAACTTTCTGGATTTGCGTCGATCAACTCCTGGTTCTGTCTCGATCAACTCCTGGTTCTGTCACATGGTTACCGACACGAGTCACACCTACACATGTAACACAAAACAGACATTACACACTGGATTCAGGTGTCATTGAGGTGTTTAAAGAAACCTAGCTTAAAATGTGAAGCATGAAGCAGATTGGTATTAAACATCCTAGATACAACCGTGTGCCCCCCTCACCAACCCATTTCCAAGCACCTGTAAGCACGTTCGCATGAACACAACCATCGCCAAACTAGTCAATATTGCAAACTAATCTGAACGCACAGTCACCAACCTCACACTCGCCTGTCACGCTTTAAACTACGGGAAGCCCAGCCGAATCACCTCACTGGCGGTGGCTGTTCCACCTTGCCTTGCCACGGGTTGGATAGCTTTATTAGCCGTTAAAGAAATCAAAGTTACTCTTGTAAGCTATAAAATAAAATAACTCCGAAAGCAAATATATCTATAATAAGCACGAGACTTAGACAATATGAAAACCCCTCCACCACCTTACCTTGGCGACGCACGGAGACACTGTTCCAAGCCGCTACACACAAGCCTCAACCTCACATCGCCTTCGAAACTTTCCGGATTTGCTTCGATCACACCGTCACAACACCCACATAAGTATTTGCACTTCACTTTATCTAACCATACCCATATAACATCAATATATATACATAAGCTAATCTATTCACTGAAAATACCCCCAACACTCAGCTCAACAGAGGGTACTACTGCTCCGGAGGGCAGCTATAAACTGACCTTTCCTGAGAATCCTAGCTACCTCTACTACTCCCATCCATGACGTGTCCTATACTTCTGAATCCTCAACCCTAAGATTCTCGATCCCTCGAACCATAATTGAACCAGAAGAAAAAACGCTTGTTTGGTCCTGAAGGGTCAATAACGTTACGCTCATTACACTACTACAACAACTATTACTACTACTAGTTAAAAATATTGAACTAGTGAGGGAACTACACCATTGTTAAACTATAGAATTTTATATACTGTATAATTTAGTAGATTTATATATATATATATATATATATATATATATATATATATATATATATATATATTATATTATATTATATTAATATTGTCAGTATTGTTTCTTGATTATTAATTTTGTCAATCTTTTCAAACTCTAGTCAAGCCTTTTATATTCTTTTATAGATTTATGATATAAGTTCGAATTTAGGTTAATATTTTTTACTAATCACTCGTTTCTAAAACAATCTATATAATGTATATTATAAAATAAATATGATTGATTGATTGACTGACTACTACAACATTACCTCTACACCCAACACCTGTCCTCAACACTTACCTGCATCACGCCAGCAAAAGGTAATCACTTATCCTATCTTCCTTTCCATTCCAGTTCATTCTTCTTCCTCCGCCACCAGCAGCCAAAGGTACCGTGTTCTCGGTGTGTTGCCACGTCCTACGGCCACGGGATGTACTACATATCCTAACTACAACAATGGATTGAAAAAGGTAGACGAGCAAATATCGCTTCCTCCCTCGTTACCATGGTGGTGAGTAGTTTGTTAGTTAGTTTATGCAAAAAGGAGCAAACGCCAGATATCTAAGGTCATATGATGCTATGTTAATTTAAAAGGTAGACGGTATAGTAGAGGTGATGGTAAGTTAAAAAAAACCCAGCCACATCTTTGTTCCCAGCTCATGATTTTACCCGAAACACTGTCCAAGTATTGTGTGTTTTGTGTTGCTAGCATTAGTGTGGCAGGTTGAAATGATGCAACGAGCAGTGTTTCGGGCAAATGGTTCTACGTCAAGTGTGGCCGAGCCTTAACCTTATACGTGGAGTCTAAACAAGCTTAACTACAAAGGAGCTGATTGGCTGTTATTGGTCAGTGTTCAAGTAGCATAAAAGGGTTTGAGTGTGATCCCTTATTATGTATCGTTGTGTAGTTCAAAGGTTCAGATGCAAACTTGGAATGGGTGGTGGTGTTAAGTGGTGATTCTTGCCTTCCCACACACAGGCTGGGGACGCTAAGGAATGCAATACTACAACGGTGATGGTGTTGTAGGATTACTGAGTGAGTGTTGATGGTGATGACTCGTAGATAAACTGTACTTATATACCACTGACTTCCCTTGCGAGTGAGGAAACGTGCTTCATATAACCTGAAGGGACGTGTGTTACCTCTTCGCCAGATTTATGATTTAATTAAACGTATAATGATGAACTTCGCGTCGTAGTTACAGGAGGCGAGAGATCGAGGTTTGTCCACAGCGATAACCAAACTAACACACCAAACAAGAGGAGAATGAGTGTTCCCTGACGAGTTTAAATAGTCAATGGCCTTGTTAAATGATCGTTTGGCTGAGGTTTTGGGTAATATGTAACTACTGTCGTTCAATCATTAAAAGAAAAGTAACATCAGATACAGCAGCTTCCTATAACATTTTCTTTCCAATAACTGTTAAAAATAATCGTTTGGTTTCGGTTTTAATATTTTGTCGCTTTCGTTCGATTATCATTAAAGAAAAAAGTAATAAATGAATATAAATAGGTTTCTGTGACAATTATCTTTCAATAACCACATAAAAAAGACCGTTTAACTTAGATTTTAAGAATATTTTGTCTGTTATTAGTTAATTATTAAAGAAAATAATAAATATACAAAAACCTGAGTTCTTATAATACTTTTTAGACCCAGATAAGTAGACAATTCTTTTCCTTTACGCCATCACCACAGAAGGACTTGATTACCGTAAAGGAACACTAAAGTAACACTCGTGGAAGCAGTCTTATTTCACTTTTATGTCAACTTATGTACACACGCAAGCGAACGAACAGTCACGTCACGCACACGGGTATTACGTACGTACATACACACGTACCTGCACAGTCGACACGCTGTATATATAAATGGAGTTACAAAAATAATGATACAAAAGGTGCCATTCTTAAATCCACCTGACACACACGCACGCACACACACACACACTAGTACAATGTGACGGTGTTATATGGACACACAAGACGCCTGTTGAGGATGTGATGAAGTGAAGTGACAAAACATTACCTGAAAGTCTTAATAATAATAATAAAAAAAAACAACTACGTAATCAACAGGTAAATTCACAGCCAGGTAGAAAGTTTACCTGGATGTCTCGAAAATAATTAAGGGAGATGAATCATAACCAAACCATAAAAAGTAAGAGAACCAAGTTAAATGTCTTATAAATCAAAAGAAACTAAAATATTATCTGGGAGTGTTAAAAAAAGAAGAAACAAGGTAAACAACCATCAAACAAAAAATATTACTAAGTCTAAATCGGTTATGATGAGTTATGACAATGAGTGATTACCTTAATGAGGGATGAGTCATGACACACACAGGTGAACACAGGTGATCCAAGAAGCACGTGTTGGTGATTACAAACATTACATCCTAAACACACTTGCTGTCACACACTTGATAAAGAAAAGGTGAAAATGTAAACAAGATACCCGTAAGTAGATAGATAGATAAATAAATAGATAGATAGACAGACAAATGAATAGATCGATAGATTAACTGAATACATAAATAGATAAATAGAGGGAAAGAGAAATGTATAGTTTGAATAAATAAATAAATAGGTAGATAATGAAATGAATAAATATAGGTAAAGAGTGAAAGAAATATGGATAGTTTAAATAAATAGATAGATAGATAATCAAATAAATAGATTGATAAGTAACTCGATAGGTAAATAGATAAAGATATGTCGCTAAAATAAATAAAAATATAGATAAATATATGTATATGATTAAATATTAGATAAACGTAGATAAATAATAAAAAAAAAAGATAGAGAAAAAATAGCAGATCGCTCAAACGTATGAATGAATAAATAAATAAATGAATAAAAAAACAATGAATAAGTGAATAAAATGAATAAACAAACAGATCCACACATCAATAAACAACAACAAATATTTGAAAACCTTTCCTTTCACTTTTTTCAAATAATATTGTTTTTTTTTATTTTAACTCAATTTTACTTAACTTTCACAACTCACTTTCTGTATCTCTCTCTCTTATCTTTTTTTTCTTTCTTTTATTTTTTCCAGTCTGTCTGTTAATATGGAAACGTTACGATAAAAAAAAATCCTTGTTATCAGTAAATTCACAGAGCGATACGAAGACGTGAAACAAATTGAAAAATAGTGTTCAGTCCTCTATATTCTCCTTCATAAAGCTTGGTCGGCGATGTCCTGAAAAAAAAAGAAGACAAATGAACGTTAGTAAAGACATGTTTCCAAATTAATTAAAGACTAAATATTTATCTATCCAGCTTGATAGATAATAATTTACGAAGCTAACTATTTAACTAACTGTGTTGTACTGTAGAATATATTTTTTCCCAATGAGCAATTAAGGAAAGTATTACCATTAGTCTCTCTCATTAATACTACATCAATTTTTTGCCTGAGTGGTTTGCATGAATAAAAAATGTAACATAAATAATCTACACACACATTGGTTCTGCTTGTTTAGGTGTGTGTGTGTGTGTGTGTGGATCCATGTCTTTCCAAACTTCCCTCAACAACTTCCTTCTGATCCCAAACTTATACATCTGTCAAGTTCTGAGGCTGCCAGGGCGGTGCAAACTTACCACACCTCAATCACGTACTGCAAACCCACACAATACCTGCCTGCTTCACATCATTCCAACCTTACCAAAACCTGCATTACGTGGCTAACAAACCTACCACACCTGCCAACTTACCATACATATTTTTATTTCTACCTGTTTCTACACACCTGTAAACGTAGAACACCAATTTAACTAATTCTAAACTTACCTGACTAATTAAAGATTTTCTAAACATACAAATAAAACTCCACACCTGCAAGAAGTGTTTGATTTTTTTTTTTTGTACCGAACTCAAACCTTCTATTCCACACCTGTATGTACTTTCCAAGCTTACCTGTATATACAAACCCTACGTGATTACACACCTGCTGTCCAAACCTGCAGACTTACGTGGTCAAGCTCTCGGTGGGGCTCCAGGATGATTGACGGGATTTCAAAAGGCAAGTCATCGTCATCTGAAAAATAAAGAAAGGAAAAAGGTAAGAAAATATGACAAAAAATGGTTGGGAAAAAACAAACAAACAAACATATATATATATATATAAATAAATAAATAAATAAAAAAATAAAATAAAATAAAATAAAATGCTATGCTATGTATAGATAAATCACTTAACTGTTCTCTGATGTAGTACTATATAGGCTTTCAGTGTTAAAAGGTTTCCAATGTTTTATTTATTTTTTTCTGTTTCTATTCTATTCACTCTCTCTCTCTCTCTCTAACGAACGTGATGTGATATTTTTTTCCATTCTCACTCTTTCGTTTCATTCTTTTCTCTCTTTTTTATCTTTATTTATTTATTATTTTTTTTCAGTCTTGCTTCCACGAAAATGAACACTTTGTTGTTTTAGTTTACTATGCGTGTTTTTTTTCTTCCTCTTCCTCTTCCTTGTCTCTTGCTTCTCTGGTTCGTGTATATATTTTTTTTGTGTTACCTTTTCATTATTCGTCAGTGTAAGTTATTGATTTCACTCATGACAAAGATGGGCTTTCTTTTTTCACTTCTAGAACAACAACAATAGGAACTACTACTACTACGGTCATGACGGGCCGATCAAAACCTTCACTACTAACAGTCATCGGTGCCAATGGCTATGGAAGTTAATTATTTTCATTAAAAGATGTAATGCAGTACTTTTAGTGGACTGTTAAGCTCCATCAAGTTGATATGATAGGTATCAGTAACCCACGTATACTCCTACACACTCCTTGCTACCCCGTATATATATTCTTAACTCTTACACCTCAAAGCAGTTCATAGCTTGGGTTCTCAGTAAGGTAAGACATTATGATTATGTGTATGTGTGTGTGTGTGTGTGTGTTATTTTTTATACACATGTGCTCAGAGTATATTTGTAATTTTTCTCATGCATAATAATGATAATAATTCAAGGAGTTAAATTCACGATGGCCGCACAAAATATAAAGAATACATTGAAAATATACAATAACTGATCAGTAGATACAAAAACAAAGACAAAATATGAATGCATGTATATTTGTATTTATAAATGTATGTATGTATGTCAGCATATATGAATGTGAATCTGTATATCTATCAATCTATCTCTCTACACACACACACACACACACACATATATATATATATATATGAATATACACTTTTATATATAAACGTGTGTGCATGCAGGCAATTGCGTGTGTTGTGTGCGGAGAGAGAACACACATACACACACACATGGCGATTTACGTCAAGACTAACATACAAGCATGTGTGTATGCTCGTGTGTGTGTGTGTGTGTGTGTGTGTGTGTGTATGCTCGTGTGTGTGTATGCTCGTGTGTGTGTGTGTGTATACCTTCCTAGGATTAAGAGCACAAGGTTTAGCTGGCGTAATGGTGGAGGAACGGTGGTGGTGGTTATAGTAGTGGTAGTGGTGGTTGTACCTTCATCCCTTAACCACCACTTTGCCTCCACAGGTACACAAAGGTAATGGGAAGGAAAGATAACAAACAAACAAGAAGAGAAACACAAGAATATACGAACACACTTAAACAAAACAAAACAAAACAAAAAGTGAAAAATAAATAAAGAAACAACTTTAATCAATCAAATGAACACCTGGTAATCAATGCATCAATTAGTGAAGCAAAGATACAGGTAATTAAGATACGTAATTAAACAACAAACAGGTGATAAAATAAGAGAGAGAGAGAGAGAGAGAGAGAGAGAGAGAGAGAGAGAGAGAGAGAGAGAGAGAGGAGAGAGAGAGAGAGAGAGAGAGAGAGAGAGAGAGAGAGAGAGAGAGAGAGAGAGAGAGAGAGAATCACTATGTCTGTCAAGTTGAGATAAAAGTTAGTTCATGCAAAAATCGATGCTCTTTTTTTTGTTGTTTAAATTTCCTGTGTGTGTGTGTGTGTGTGTTTAAAAGTGACCAAAGAGAGAGATAACAAAAAATGAGAGAAAAAAAATATAAACAAGTCGTAATAAGCAAGTGGTCGTTAGTGAAGTTTTCGTCGGCTGTTCAGTAAAAAAAAGCTTCACGACGAGACACACTCAACGACTATAAAACACCACCACCACCACGCCTGGACGCCGCTCAAGCTACTTAAAACTACACAGCATTACCTCCTTTTAAATACGACTCAATACCTGGCTGCAAGGAGGAGGAGGAGGAAAAGGAGGAGGAGTAGAGAAAGCGACAAGAAATGGACTGAAAGATGAGGAGTGAGAGGAGGAGAAGGTAGAGGAGGACGACGAGGAGGGGGAGGGGGAGGAGGAGGAGGAATAAATAAAAAGACAAGGAATGGACTGAGAGAAAAGTGTAAGGATGGTTCGAGGTAAAAAAAAGGGAGAATAAATAATATATAAGGAATGAAGGAATAGAAGGAAGGGTGGAAGAGGTAGCGTGGGAGGTGGTAAGAAGTGATGAGGAGGAGGAAAAGAAGGTGAGGATAAAGAGGAGAGTTACAAGAGGAAGAGGAAGAGGAAAAAGAAGAGGAAGGTTACAAGAAGAAAAGGAAGAGGAGGAACATACAAAAACAACGATAGAGAAAGAGGAAGACGAAGAGAATAATAATAATAATAAAAAAAAGTAGATAGAGATAAACAAAATCAATCAATCAATCAATAAATAACTAAATAAAACAAAAACACAATAATTACAGGTAACATTCAATACAAAATCAACCCCTCACCTGAATGGCTAGGGGGCGCGTATCCCCCTTTACAGGTAGTAGTAGTAGTAGTGGTGGTGGTGGAGGGTGGGGTGCCTGCTCCCCCTTAAACACCACTTCGCCCCCACCGCCACCCCCGCCAACACCACCACCATCACCACCACTGCCACCACCGCCGCCGCCACCACCACCATCATCGTCACGCCCGAGGATGGGATGTCAGCTGTCTCCTCCTGCTTGTTCTCCATCTTGTTCTCCTCTGTGGTGGAGGAGAAAAGTGGAGATGAGTTATTTCTTTTCTTGTGTGGTGTATGAAGGTTATTTTGTATAGTTTTTTTGTCTCTCTCTCTCTCTCTCTTCATAACTATGCATATCTCGCAAGACTTCTACTGCAACTTCTTCCATTTCCTCCTCCTCCTCCTCCTCTTCAAATTCCTCTTACACCAAGCAAACCACTTCAGGCTGTCCCCTTCCTCTTCAACCCCTCCCCCTCCTTCCTCCCCTTCATAAGCTGGCACTTGCATTCATGACTTCTTTTCCCTCCTTTTTCTCTCTCCCTTCCTCCTCCTCCTTCTCCTCTCTCACAGGTAAATGATCCTCACATCTAACACTTTCTTTCCCTCCTCCTCCTCGTCTTCCTCCACTTCAGATTTTTTCCCCTTTCCTCTCACGTCGTAGTGTCCGTCATTGGTACGTGGTGACCTTGAAAAAGTCTTCACCCAAACTATCTTTTCACGTTACGAGTTTGTGGAATAAATATTTGAAAGTGAAGGACGTGACAGCATTATCTTTTCCTTCCTTCCTGTATTTCCTTTCCCTCTCGCTGTTGGCAGAGGGTTTGGTGAGACTCGAAGGCTCTCTCTGTATTGTATTCGTGTATATATATAAATCGTGTTGTACAAGTATTGCCATTTTCTTTACTGGAGAGGGTAGACTACAAAAGAAATCTTGAAACCCCCTTTGGCTATACAGATAACTTTGAATTCCGTTACATTTACCGCTTTGTAGTTAATAGGTTTAGTTATGATTCTCGTATGTACAGTGGAGGAATTTCTTTTTCTTCTCTGACCTATAAAAATTTGCATGCATGTTCTTTCCCGCAGACAATGTGTTCTGGGTTTTTCCTCTCACCAGTGGACTCGAGGGAGGGAAGGGAGGGAAGAAGGAGGAGGAGAAGGAGGAGGGGAAGGAGGGGAAGAAGGAGGAGGAAGATGCTGCTTTCCTGACCTTTTTTGAGTCTTGCGGTAAAGATGTGTAGGAGAGACTTGTGTATTCTTGAAGGTAACGTTGTAACAAGCCAACAGGTAGTCCCTCGATGCTACTCTTATCTTTTTTATGCTCCATCTCCTCTTATTCTTCTTCCTCCTCCTCCTTGTCCCACTTTCCAAACTAAAATGCACATTCATATAAAAACTTTCCCTCTTCTCGTGTTCTTTTACTCCTCTGCCTCCTCTTTGGCTTCTCCCACACGGTAAATGTTCCCATTTTACAAAATCTTTCCTCTCATTTTTCTCCTCCTCTCCTCGCCTGTCCTTACACAAAGTACTGTCACACTAGAACTACCTCCTTTTTGTCCTCCTCCTCGTCTTCCTTTACAAGTCTTGGTCCTCGTCTCTATCCTTCTTATTCCTTCGTCTTTCTCGTCATTCCTGTCCAAATCTCAACCTTCTCCTCCTCTTTCTCCTTCTCTTCCGCCTCCTCCTCCTCCTCCTGCTCCTACTCACTCATGGTATTGGCCGCCAGTTTGTAGGTGAAGGCCTCGAGCTGCACGTCGGCTGAGTGTCCGAGGGCGTTGCGTGCGCTCACCCAAATCACGTAGTCGAGCCCCGGTGTGAGGCCCTCCAGCGTGAAGCGAGGGTGTGGTGAGCTCATGTTTACCTGACCACGCCCAGTCACGGCCTCGTACACCTGGGAACACGCACACGTGAGAAAGACTGACACACACACAGATGTATAGATAAACAAATAAGCAGACAGACATATAAACAAACATATAGATAGACAGACAAACAGGCAGATAGATAGATACACAAACATACAAACAGACAGACATACAGATAGATAGATAGATAGATAATTAGAAAAACAAACAGATAAATAGATCATTAGTCAGTTACATAGATAGAAAGATAAAAAAAATAGATAAGGTAATGTAAAAAAAATATATATATGTAAAAAAAGGCAGGTGAGAGAAATAGACAGGCAAATAGATAAACAGACAGACGAATAAATAGACAATTCGTTGATAAGTTAGTTAGGTAAATAGATAGATAATAATAAAAAAAAAAAAAAAAAAAAAAAATTAATACTGTAAAAACAGAATAAGATATATAAAAAGAAAAAGAAAAAGAAAAAAAACATCAAGATACCAACACACAGAAAACACTTTGGACAGCGAAAATAAAAACAACAGAAAAAAATAGAAGAAAAAAACACACACACGTTACAAACACCTGGAATATAGATTGACCTGACCACCAAACAACAAACAAACAAACACTGACTTGTGCATGACACCACTATACCATGACCTCTTGACACGCCCTCCTCCACCCCCAAAAAAACCCTTCCCCCTCCCCCTCCCATCACTCTTCAGCCCAGGACTCCTATGAAAAAAAAAAAGAAAAAGAAAAAAGAAGAGACAAAAAATGTAACTACTAACACCCAACACACACAACATACACACACACACACAGGCGGGAAAAAAAGTAATAGTTTGACCTCCAAGTGAAAAACAAATGCTGACAAACAAAACAACAACAACAACAATGACTGCGACAGTGTGAAAGAGAGAGAGAGAGAGAGAGAGAGAGAGAGAGAGAGAGAGAGAGAGAGAGAGAGAGAGAGAGAGAGAGAGAGAGAGAGAGAGAAACAGAGGGAATGTGTATTTATTAAGTGACTATCAAATTAACAGGTGTACATATAACAGGTGTGTGCAGGTGTATTGTGTCCTTAAACAGGTGTGGTGTGGGATGTAACCCTTGCATAACCCACTGGACAGGTTACGTAAACTCAGATAACACGCCCATCACACCTGCAATCAATGGGCGGAGACGTGGTATTTGTGTTGGAAGGTAGAGCAGAACAGGTGTAGTTAGGTGAACAGGAGAACAGCACAGATAACAGAACAGGTGGAGAGGTGAACAGATGAATAGGTGAACAGGTGACAGAACAGATAGAGAAAAAAGGTGAATAAAAAGGATGCAGACATTACGTGACGGAATGGAATAAACGAAGAGATACAAAAAGAGGAGAGAGTGATGGCAGAATGAAGGAGAGACTGACGGGCGAAGGACAGAGACAGACAGATAAATAAACAGCTAGACAGACAGAAAGCCAACAAGCTAACCACCCAGCCAGACAGCTATTCATAGATAGTTTATTGACCAATTATCTACCTAATCATGTTTATATCTTACAGTTCAACTTACATGCATTAATATGGTCTATATATGTATAAGTATTTTACCTTGTACATTAATACCATCATTAACACTAACACGTTTTAAGTTCATAAATAACTACAGACATACAGACAAAATGCAAGCCATCCAGCCATACATACACACACACACGCCCACACACCCACCCTGGCCGAGAAGCTTTGCCTGAGTCCGCCGTTGAATCCCTTGGTACACGCCACCACCAGTGAGTCGTAAGTCTTGTTCACCACCGAGCACGACGAAGGACGATCCGGACGACCTGATGAAAGAAAGGGGGGGCTACGTGTACACCTTAAACGTACACACACACATACACATACATGGAAATATAAACAAATGAGTGTTATACTTCCATCTCCTTTTCTTTTCACATTCACAATAAACTCATCTTCCTCATAGCTTTGTATCCCTCCACTCACTCCTTCACCTTCAACTTCACATCACCTTCCCTTCCCCAAGGTCACCGCCGTTAATTGCTTTACTGATGTCAATAAATCAAGTTTGGCAAAGTCTGAAGGCAACCATGAAGTATTATTAGTGGAAACGTGAAACTCTCTCTCTCTCTGGTAGTGTGTGTGTGTTTGTGAGAGTGCTTGTTTCTGTGTTTTCCTTCCTCACATCCCCACTCAAACAGATAACTAAATCAAAATAACACAATCTAACACCACAACCACACCCACACCCCACCACAACCCCCACAAACAAACTCCAAACACACACACACCCACCCACACAAACACAAACACAAACACTTACTCGCCGGCACCACATGGTAGAGACAAGGTTCCGTCATCTTGCCTACAGTGTTCTGGGCCCAGCATTGCAGTGTTCCGTAATCCTGGCGGGAACCTGCTACAAACTCCACCACACTACCGCCTTCTGGGGAAACACGACCACTTAGCGCGCGCCCAATGGAGGACTGGGAGTGTGAGGCGGGGAAGTGCATGTGGAATGAGTCCGCCGCACGCTTTGGGGGGAATGCAAGGAGGTGGAGGAGGTGGTGGTGGTGGTAGAGTGAGGGGAAGGGATGGAGGGTCTGAGGTTTAGGTTTGCATCCAGATTGGCTTTCCTGGACCTGAGAATGGAAGGATAGAAGGATGCATGAAGGATTTTGTTTCTATCCATCAATATTCTTCAGTATTGTGAGGTTATAGATGTGTTATAAAGTGATAGTGTGTGTATTTATATGTGTGTACTTTTTTTTCTATCTTCTAAGGCCTGTGTCACCCCTTTTTCACCCCTTCCCAGCTACTCAAAACTCAGGGAACGTTGGTGTTAAAGTTATCACGAATGGGAGACATGTTAGTGCTTTTACACCGCTGGATGACGTGAGGAAAAGTGTGCAGGGTATCGAACCGGGGTGAAGGGGAGTTACGTGAGGCCCACAACCATCTGAGCCAAGGCTAAACTATCTGGTCATCTCGTGAAGTGGAGTTGGGTGAATGGATGCAGCTCGATGGGAAGGGAATGGAAGGCAGCAATGAGAATGAAAATGAGCTTCGTGGGAACTTGTTGTATGAGCGGGGAGTGTGAGGCGGGTGATGGCGGCGGGAATGAGCTCAATGGGAATGTAAAAGAACGATTGACTATTAGGAAAACTTTGACCATACCATTGAGTGTTAGTGTGGTACTATTACTACTGCTGTTGCTACTACTACTACTATTATTTCCATTATAAGAGCAAAAACAACAATACCAACTACAACAACCACCACTATTTTTTTATCACTACCACTACTACTATTACTCCTATTATTTCCATTACAAGAGCAAAAACAACCACAACACCCTTTCACTCCCCTTACCTGTAGCCGACAACACCTGTTCTCCTGGCAGCCTTTGTGAACTGATGGAGTTGTTGAACACCCACGAATACTTGACCTGCGGGGGCGAGGCCTTCACCTGGCAGGACACGTTGACAGGCTGACCTAGACCCGTTGTGTACACCTGGGTGGAGGCCGCGTCCTCCACACACACAGGGGCGTCTGACGAAGGCGACGAAGGGAGAGAGAGAAAGAGAGAGAGGGAGAGAGGGAGAGAGAGAGAGAGAGAGAGAGAGAGAGAGAGAGAGAGAGAGAGAGAGAGAGAGAGAGAGAGAGAGAGAGAGAGAGAGAGTGTGTGTTAGCGATTGATTTGGAGGCTTTAAGGCGATGCAGCGGTGGAGAGAGAGAGAGAGAGAGAGAGAGAGAGAGAGAGAGGAGAGAGAGAGAGAGAGAGAGAGAGAGAGAGAGAGAGAGAGAGACACAGACTAGCATCAAAGGAAAGAAAGAATGAAAGAAAGGAAAATAATTAAAGAAACGTACAACAAGACGGTAAACAAAACAAAAGAAAAGAAAGAAAACAACCGATCAACGAAGAGAAAGAGAAAAGAAAACAAGGAGAACGAAACGGAAAACTGAAAAGAAAAGAAAAGAAAAGAAATGAAAAAAACCATTAAACTCAAAGCCATTAAAGAAATTACGAAATAGTGGAGTTTCCCTTTTGCAACCGTTTTCTTTTCGTCGCTCAAGTCCGTTTTCTGTTTGGCCTAAAGTTCACACAGAGTTTCAAGATCCCGGATAGCTGGTCATGAAAGTGGTTCGAAGCTCCGGAGCCTCGTATTGGCTATGGAAGGTACTGAGCTCTTTCAAAGGACTCACTGCTTCTGATGGATGAGTTGGTGCTTCACTCAGCCGGGTTCGAAGCTTCATGAGTTTGTTTCGTTCGTCTTTGTTGGTGTGATTCTGAGAGGCGGTTGAATGGTTGAGTGGATGTGATGGAAGTGGTTTCTCTTTATGTGTTTGAATGAAGGAATATGTTGCAGGATTGATAACGTAAATGTATCAATGAATTAATACTTTGATTAAACGTATGTAGAATATAGATAAATAAATAGATTGATAGATAGATGAATAGATAGACAAATAAACATATCCATATATATTAATTGGTAGATAAGTAAACATATAAAATGTAGATAGATAGATAGATGTATAAATGATATATAGATAAATAAAATAATAGATAGATAGATGAATTGGATAGACCGATATACTGATAAATAGATACATTGAAAATGGTTTTGTTAATATTTCAACACAACTCATGAAAATTGTTACCAAGGTGTTCTCGGTCATGCTGATCCCGAATCTGGAATTAGTTTTATCATTACTATATTATTTGGATTTTCCATTTTATAGCCCGTAAATTCCACCAGAATTGAGGTCGAAAAAGGTTTTCCCATTTTACTACGTAAATATTAGTCCTACAGGAAATTTGTATAGAAATAAAGTTATGGAGTTTCATTCTGTGCATCTCATACTATCATCAGTTTTCCAATAACTCTAATACTTATGAAGAAAATTTAAATTGTGTGAAAAAAATTAATGCACAATACTTTACACTCCTACATCTATAATTACATTCCAATTCCATTTCACTATAGCTCAATAGAACGGGCGTTTCCTGCTCTTTCTTTTATATTCTATACGTTTTTAACGTAAACCTCATACATTTCGAGTTATTTCAAAATATATGATTTATGTAAAAAAAATCTAAGGGTGTACCCTACAAAATTTCATGAAAATTTCCACACCTCCGAATCTCATGAAAATTGGTACAATGAGGTTTTCGGTCATACTGAACACGAATCTGGCCTTATTTTCCTGATTATTATAATATCAAACTGTATTTCACCCTTGCTTGCCTAATAACAATGAAATAACCATTTTTTAAACTTTACTGGCTGGTCTCATATGACAAAAATACATAGAGATGACCAACCCTAAATTTGCACAATATAATATATAAGTGGTATTTGGTTTCCATATCTTGAAAAAAGGAAATGAAGAAAAACTAAAACCTAAACTCTCACTGTATCCTACTACTTGTATCATCATCACCTTACACTCTTTACAAACTAGAGGTGAGAGACTTCATACACACTCACCTAGGAAGCGTTGGTCATGTTGAACACAGAACACGACAAGCAACCGAGTGAAAAGCAACAGAGTTAAAGTGAAACGATGACACCTCCCAGAACACGGTCAGGTCAGGTGAGGTGAGGTGAGGTCAAGTTAGTGCCGGAAGGAATTCTTTGATGCAATAAAACAAAAAGAATAGAAAAAATGGAAAAAATGTAGAAGAGGAAAATGAAATGAAGGCAAAAACGAATAGAGGAGTGTAAAACATAAAAGAAACCACAGAGATTATAGAGAATTCAAAGTTAACGAATATAGGAAAAAAACAAATACAAATGATAGACAAAAAACAAAATAAAATCCAAGACAACTTTGTTTTTAAAGTAATTGAAGTAAAGAAAACGAAGCCAATGTTTTGATACCAAGTGTTAGAAAAGTACTCCGTTAAAAAAGGAAGAAAATAACAAAGAAAACGTAATGCCGATACATAGATAATAAAAAAAATACTGAAAGAGAGAGAGAGAGAGAGAGAGAGAGAGAGAGAGAGAGAGAGAGAGAGAGAGAGAGAGAGAGAGAGAGAGAGAGAGAGAGAGAGAGAGAGAGAAACTTCACAGAAAAACAAAACTTGTACCGAAACACTTCAATGAAACACAAAGAGGTGAACTTAGCGGCTTCACACGGCGAGTTCGAGCTACTGGTTCACTGCTTCACGAGGGGCGGTGTGATGCTTCGTTCGGTCCAGCGGGTGTGAGGGTCATAAGGATGGCAATGGAGCGTGTCAGCCCTTCCTCTTCCTCATCTCCTCTCCTCCTCCCCCTCTCTTCTTCCTCCTCCCTCTCCTCTTTCCATCTCTCCCTCCGCGTGGCTGCTCGTGAAAATGAGGCGATTTGTTTCAATGTTTCACGGTCTTTTGAGTTAATCCTTGAATGGCTGACGAAAGAGGATTCGAATCTGCTTCACTATTTCATTCATTTCGCTCAAAAAATAGTAAGAAAAGAAAAAGATAAAAAGGATCAAAGAAGTCGAACAGATTTTTTTTCACACCTTTTTTTCTGTTTTACTTTTTTCTTTAATCTCGTGAATAAATGAAGCTTCGAAGTGTGGTTTGGTTAGTGTTTCGGAAAGCTTCGTTGCTTCGCATATTCCGCGTGAAAAATCGGTTATTGCTGCTGCTTTTGAAGCGAATTTTCTTTTAAGGATTAGTTTTTTTCTTCATTTCTTTCTCTCTTTTTAAATTTTTTTTTTTTTTTTTATCAGATTAATGCTAATTTCACACCTGAAAGAAAACGGAGCCAAAGAAAACGAGATGACTTTTTTATCTTCATTAATGAATCTCACTTATTGTTCTTCCCTTTGTTATGTATTTTATCATTTTCTTTTTATCTCCTTTCTTTCGTTATTTGGAACAGAAACCAAATTAATACACCAAAAAGTAATAAATCAAGAACAAAATAAAACAAAAAGAAAAAACGAAAAAAATAATATAGAATAAGAAAAGAGAATGTTCTTTTTTTCTTGTTTACCCTAATTTTCTTCCTTCATACCCTCCCTACCTCCTCCTTAACTTCTTATCTCCCTCTCCCAGTCTCTCCCTCCATTCTCTCTCTCTCTCTCAATGTCCCACCACACTACCTCACATCACTCTTCCTAACTTCCCCTCTTTTTCTTCCATCTCCTCCTCCTCTTTTACTACAATTTCCCTTCCAATCATTACTTTCCTCCATTTCTCCTATCATCTTTTCCCTCCCCACCTTTCATTCCTTTTCCATCCCTTCCTTCCCTTTCTCACTCCCTTCCATATCTTCTCACCCTCTTTCTACCCTTACCTTACCCTCTTTCCATTCTCACCTCACCTCCTTTCATTCCTCTTACCAAACCTCACCTTATCCCCTTCATCCCTTCTCCCTCTCCAACCTCACCTCCTTCTCTTCCCCAACTTTCCACCCTTCTCTCACCCCTTCTTATCCTCTTTCATCCCTTCCCACGCCTCTACCACCTCTTACACCCCCCTACCCATCCATCCTTCCCCTCACCTTCCCATACTCACAATTGACCAGCAGATTGAGGGCAGGGCTACTACCTTCCCCTTCAACGTTGGACGCCAGACACACGTAGGGCCCCGCCTCATGCCTCGACACTCCTCGTAAGGCCAGGCTGTGACCCCCTACCAGGATGCCAATGTCAGGGGCGTGCTCTATAGGCTCTCCCTGAGGACACACGAAAGACAGGTATGTTATAACAGGTGTGGGGAAGGAAAGATGGGGTTTGTAGTATAGTTTTGTAGTTTTAATTTTGTAGGATATATTTTGGTTTTGATAAGTTTTTTTTTGTGTAGTAAGACAGGTGGTCGGTTTAAACAGGTGTATGTTGGTTTTGTGGTGTATATGAGACAAGTGTGGTATGGGAAAGGATAGAGAGCAGGTGTGTGTATAGAGAAGATAGGGTTACAGGTATAGATTGACAGGGGTGTGTGTGTGTGTGTGTGTGTGTGTATGGGGGATTTGTGGTGATAATGTATGGGACAGGTGGGTGTAGGGTAGGGCAGGTAACAGGTGCAAGAAGGACAGGTGTGTCTTAAGGAGTGAAGGTCGTTTGATATATTATAGACACACTGATCCAAGACACACACACACACCGCTTCAAACATCCCTTTATACCACACACACTACAATCACTACTACTACTACTACAACCACTACCACTACTACTATAACAACTACTACTACTACTACTCTCACCACTCACCATTCTCTGCCACGTAATGTTGTAGACGGGCGGGTTCGAATCCACGTGACAATTGAAGTAGACGTCCTCGCCCTCCCGTACCGTTGATGACGCGCCTCGACCCAGCTCCAGCGAGGCCACGGGCGGGTCTGCGGACGACGAGGACGGACGGAGAGTGTGGGCGGTGGGGAAAAATGGAAAAAATGGAAAATTGTGAAAAAAAGGAAAAATTAAAGAAACGGGAAATAAGAAGAGGCAAAATAAAGAAATAAAGGAAAAATAATAAAAAATGAAAAGGACACAATAGGGAAAAAAAGGAAGAGAAAGTGAAACCAAAAAATAGGAAAAAAGGAAAACAAGGAAAAAAATGAATTAAATAAAAAGGAAGAAAAAAGGAAGGAAAAAAAGGGTAAGTGAGTGGAAAATGGGAATGTATGAGATAGAGAGAGAGGAATAAAGGGAGAGTAGAGAGAGGGGAAAAAGGGATGTGGATGG